>VZTM01028801.1:0-17415 GCA_013400555.1 Jacana jacana
CTATTTCCATCTAATCTTTATTAGAATAATGGAGAGAAAATTCTGCCACATATTATCTAGAAAACAGAGTATTTTCAAAACAGACACTTCTTGAAAAACAAGCAACAAAATTAAGTTTTTGTTAAAGTGGAGAGTAACTTGCAAATATCCAAATGGCTAAAGAATAAAGTTGGGAAAGAGAATATGACAGTCTTTGTACATCAAAATCAGTAACTTTCTCCATAAACATTTAGAACTTTTCGTAATTTTGGTAAACTTAAACATAAATAAAAAGTATATTTGCTTTGTTTTCCTCAGGAAATAATAAATAATGATGCCAAGAAATTTCAATTTACTTTGCCAGAGGTAAGGTGAGGATGTCTCCTCCTCCTCTCCCCCATGCCTCAGTTTCCCATTATGCTGAATTTTCTAAAGAAAATTGTATAAATAGCAATTTTTAAAAAGGAATTAGTGTGAAATTGAGGGAGAGGGAATTTTAGTTACAAAAACGGATTACTTCAGCTGACTTGTTTTTACTTAGGAAAGAGATTTTTATAGATCTTTTCCCTATTATGAGACAACAAAGCAAGCACTTGTATATTTTGAGGCACCACTGCCACAGTACTGCACTGGCGCTCTGAGTTGCTCCTTGAAATCTCATAAAATATAAGCCAGGAAAAATGTACAGTATTACAGGCATCTGCACTGCCATATCATTTACTTGGTAATAGTTCAAGAAATAACTACTTAAAGCAGAGTTCCCTTGCATTTAACACACAGGGAACAAATCGTATATGCTATTTGCTGGATTGTTCAGCCTGGAGAAAAGGAGGCTGAGGGGAGACCTTATCACTCCCTACAACTACCTGAAAGGAGCGTGTAGAGAGGTGGAGGTTGATCTCTTTTCCCAAGTCACAGACAACAGGACAGGTGGAAATGGCTTCAAGTTGAGCGAGAGGAGATTCAGATTGTATATATCAGGAGAAAAGGGTTATTAAGCATTGGAATGGGCTGCCCAGGGAGGTGGCTGAGGCACCATCCCTGGAGGTATTCAACAGACATGTTGACATAGTGCTTAGTGACATGGTCTAGTTTTTTATCAGAGTTAGGTTGATGGTTGGAGTAGATGATTTTAAAGGTCCCTTCCAACCTAGACAATTCTGTGATTCTATGATTTTCCATTCAATTCTTGTGTTCTCTTATTGATGGTGATGCATGTTGCATTCTTCTGACCAGGTAATCAGCTGTTATTTGGTGTGGTACCATACTTCTAGAGAGCTGCAACATTGGCTATTAGGCTTATGTTCCCTGCTCAGAGTTTGACGTAAATATTGTTTTGTGAAATACAATAGACAAGACAGACATTGTTGTAGACTTTGATGTCTGCTCATAGAATAACATGAGGTTTTTAAAAATTTAGCTTATTTTTTTAAAAAAAGGTCAAGTACTCAACTTTTGTGAGCACAGACAAATACATAAAACAACAAAGAAGTTCCTACATTATTTGTTATTGCCTGTTATGTCAGAAGTGGCTGGTATCTCAACAGTCAGTAAAATTCAATAATGTTTCAACCACTTCTACCAACTTTAATTAATGGACCTTTAATTATAGTCACAGATAGGTATGGATTTAAATTCAAGGACTGAGGAGTAGGCACACGCTCTGTCCTTCTCACTGTGCAGGGAGAGGAATTCCTCTACAGCAGAGGGATGGAGTGAATATCACTGAGTCTGCACCAACTGAAACCACAATAGTCACTCTCATTAATAAATTTCAGTCAATGTTTTTTGATGCAATTGATTCTTGCAAGGTTAGAGACTCAGGATGTTAAGAGATGTTCATAATCGTGTCTACTTGTCCATATTTTTATATCTCTTGGTATTCCAACTTGAAATGGGTGGTAAGGTAAGTTGGGTGTCATATCATACTTTGCCACTTAGGTTGCTTGTGTTTGAACCTGAAAACTGTAAATTTTGAATTAATCTTCAGAAGAAAGCAAACATTAAAGTATAGGTTATGTTTGCAGAATTTTGTTTTATACATATTTGAAAGAAATAGTGGCAGAAACCTCTTTTTTCAGGACGAGGCTTAAAATAAACAGTGTGTCAGGACAGAGCAAATTAATTCTGAACGCTGAGTCAGAGAAATGAGTGAATCCCAAATTATAAATTGAATTGAGAATCAATGAGTTTCATTTAATAACCAAACATTTGAATTACTTATTAAAAGTTCTGTAGATAGCTGTACAGAGAAAACCGTATGCCTTCAAAATAAACAGTAGAAAAAAGCAAATGCTGTAATTTAAGCACTGTGTTTCCAAGATAACATGCAATCAGAATAATTAATAGAAATGCAAATACAATACTAGTTTCTAGGAGAGCTTTATCTTGTGAAACAAATCATTTAATTATAGTGACAAAGCTTGCAGCTGAAACAAAAGAATGAAGAGAGATATTTTTTTTCCTAAAAGTGAGTAGGAATTTTCTGATGATACATTTTCTCATTAAAAATAGTAAGTTTATTAAAACTGAAACTTTCTACTGGAACATACCTTTTTTTTTTCTTTTTTTTTCTTTTTTTCCAAAGGTCCCTTTTCCTGTTTTGAAGGTAGTTTCTGATTCGCTCAAGAGATTGATTCTGACCTGAACAAAGGATTTCCCTACCCACTGCCACCATAGTTCCTGTGAGAAGAAAACTTTCTTCAAAGTTCCTTCTCTCAATGTAGCACATGGAAAACCACAATGCAGGTTCCCTGCAGCCTAAGCAAACATCCAAATTGTAGGTACATATGTAGTTTTGGTATTTTTCCCCTTTTCCCTCTTTCCTCTGTCATGAAAAGCTTTGAGAGTGCTTTAGTTTGTTGCAATATACAGTGGGAATAATCAGAAATTTCAGAAGACTGTTAGTTCCTCGGCTGATTCCTTGGTCCTGTCTTTGACTCAGCTGGCCTTGCTTCCTTCAGTACATGGCGACACTGGGTTTTGATTCAGAGCAAAATGGAATTAAGACTCCGTGCAGACTCAGTGCAAGTGGGGCAGAGGGGTTGGTCAGCGCTCAGGGATACAGTGCCTGGCTCAGGGAAAAATGAATCATTGGGATTTTTGCTGCTATGCTGTATTTAGGGAGTTAGAAAGAGGAGAAAAATTTCTTATCATTTGAAAATGAGAGATGAAATAGATCCGATTGGTTTGAATTAAGATTTGAAGATATTTTGCTTCCTTTTGATGCAAATTCTAAGATAAATTCATTGTAGTGAAGATCTCTGCTAGAAAATATTAACATTACAGTTAATGCGTGGTGATATCATGCAAAACTAAATAAATTTCAAAATTTCTCCTTGTATTGAAAGATGCATTTTTAAACTTTGAACCTCAACAGGACTCAACGCTGTTGTGCCTTTTAAGTTGCATTCTCCATTTCAAAGTCTGCGAGGTGCTTAGAGCAAGGTCATCAGAACTGAGGCTGAGCTTGTCAAAAAAAAATGTAAGCTTTTAATTTTTTTTTTTTACTTCAGTGTTGAAAATATTTTGCTCTAGACTGTTATCAAAGGAACATTATAGCCTAGAGTTACTTGGTTATCGCTGAGGGAAACACTGATTTCAAGCTTTATTTATCATGGAGGAAACATGAGTGACAGGATATTTAGTTTGCACTTTTTAAAAATCTGAATTCTATT
The DNA here is from genome assembly GCA_013400555.1 of Jacana jacana. Taxonomy (NCBI): domain Eukaryota; kingdom Metazoa; phylum Chordata; class Aves; order Charadriiformes; family Jacanidae; genus Jacana; species Jacana jacana. The sequence goes on from VZTM01028801.1 coordinate 3,657, forward strand.
TCTGACTGTATCCTAATTGCTTTTAGTGTTTGTACTTGACTGAGGGCTATGACTTTCATGGATAACTTTTATTATTAATAAATGAAAAAAACCTTGTGTCTTGGTTTCTTTCTCCCACTCTTCTGTAAACTTCTCAGTTAACCCTGAAACAAATCAATCTCCTTGCTGTAGATATGCAGGGAAAAACAATCTGTGCAGTTCTGCAGAGGCTGGAAAATGTTTAAAATGAGTAACTAATTCAAAAAGTCTTCTGAAAATGTAAATATCATCCAAGATATGTAAGGATTGATTTTGTAATAGTATGAGCACCCATACAGTATTACAGATTTTTCAAGCTTCAGTGTTATTTTTTTCAGATGCAGATGAAAATGTTTCTGAAATATTCCTACTAAATGTACTGTTTTGTAAGATGATTGAACCAAGTTACGTGGCATGTCTAATTTTTTCTTTCTCTAGATCTGCTTCTGAGGTGTCTGACGTTTACCTGTGCTAATGCAATTCCACAGTCTTGCCTATTGCCTGTCCCCAGGGCTGCAGTGTCCTGGCTCGCAGCCATCCGGGCACACTTGCCTCCAGGCTTGGTCAGTTGTTCCTTTGGGGACCCATCAGCTGATATTTAAGAAGGAAAGGCATCTCCTGTAAAATTCCAAGTATTTACTTTTTAAAATCAGTCTTTGATTTGATTTTGGAAATCAACTGTATGAATAGTATAAACTTCCTTGTGTGTAAGAATGTCAGGAAAGTATTTTGATAACGCAGTTTACATGCATATTTAAGTCGCTTAAGGGATTGGCATACTCTGATGGTAACCAAGTCTGACCTCATTTCTTATATCACTCCTGAAGCTGTCTTTGTCTCGGGCTACTTGCTGCTGTCTTCAGCATTAAACCCTTCTCAAGCAGATTTAGTGCTTTTTTACCTCTGTATTCCATGAGGTAGGCTGTTCTGTTTATGGGGAAAATCCAATCTTAAATGTAACTGAGATATTTCTTACAGCTACACCTGTGCAGAGACTCTGAGGTGTATCCCAGTGCCCCGGATGTGCTGGCAGCTTGGTTTCACCTGGAAATAAAAGGGTTTGTGTTGTCGATGAAGGGGAATCTTCTGAACCCTGAGATATTGGGACCACTTTTGATAATCGGGAGGCGTTTTATGGCGGGACATGGCCCCTGAACCAGGCCTTGTGACGTGACCACGGGCCCACAGTGGCCTCATGCTGGCCCGCACAGGGCCAACAGCCTCTGCTGCTTCCTGGCTGGAGGCAAGCGGCAGCAGGGCCTGTGAGGGAAGCCCTGCCAGGGGCTGGGGTGATACGAGCCTTACTCAAGCTGTGGCCGAGGACCTGAGGGAAACATGGCTCCATACCCCCGAGGGCCTGAGGGAAACATGGCTCCAGAGCCCGGGACAAAGGGCTTCCCTCAGCCTCTCCCAGCAGCCTGGTTTTCGAGGCATACAGGGCTAGCTCCAGCTGGAGCGCTGGGATTCACAGGTATTCAGGAATTCAGAGCTTCTAGACTTGACCTCAGCTAATTAAATTAGACCTCTGCTCCCTTAACCAAAAAACTTTTGATATTTTATTAGTGCTTTTAGAATTATTTTTTTTTTTGACAAGGCAGGTGACAAATGCAGTCTCTGGCAGTGTTTTTCTTCGGAGACCGTAACTCTTTCTAGTCCACAGTGTGTGATGCTAAGCCAACCAAACTAAATGCACAAACAGCCCTTGGTTTTCTCTGCCCAGAACTTCTTATTTTAATTTCTTTTAGGCACATCTTTGTGGTTGTCTTTATGGAAACAATCACATTAAGGCTGTGCACCTGATTAGATTCCCAGAAGTAAAAGCAAGAGATCATGGTCCTATCCGTACTGCTGACTGTAAATACTTACTGCAAAGACAGTCTGTGCATGCATCATTTGATGACAGTTTAGTGTAACCAAAATGTTATTTCATTCTGCTATGAATAAAAAAAAATAGTTCTCCATCTAGCGTTTATTTACATGTTCAAAGAACATGTGTTCATAATATCAGTGTACGATGCCAGCCCCAGTCATATAGCTCCCATTCACCACAGAAATGTGGGAGCCTCTATCGCTGGCGGTAGTTGACTGAATGTAATATTTTATAATACTGAATCCAGTGTTCCAATAAACATCTCATTTGAAGCAGTAATAGCAGACTATTATTCTAAGCAGCCTTAACCTTCCTTAGCTGTAACAAATTATTTAGAATTATTCAGGGTAAAGTATATAGGTGAGATGTTAATAGAGAACCTGTTAGACCAAAATACTGTTTTAATCAAGAATTTGAAATGCAGACTAGAGTAGGATTTGATACTATAATAACACCTTTCATACAGAAGGCATTCTAAAGCAATTTTCAGTAATGAGCTAGGTAGTCTGGGTGCTCAGACTGTGTGGGGAATACAAATATCAATAGCCACAATTTGTTCAACATAAGCTTTCTTACACAGAGATTAGAGTATGGAAATACATTTGACTGGAATGAAGAAAATTGCCTAAGAGGCTGCATACCTCCCAAAAAAGCGCCAGCCCTTTAACCTCAGCACAAAGAGGAATTACATAGCTAAGTTTTTTTGCACTTTCAGCAGTCATTTCCAGAGTTCCATGTCCCTTTCCCCCAATTCTTCAAGCCTCAAAAATAACACACACCCATACAATCTCACGGCAAACAATCTGGGAAAACAAGCAGCAGTATAGCTAAAGCCCAACAATATTAAACCAAGGAAAACTGCAGAGAGAGTGTGCATAAATGAAATGTGATGGACTTCAAAGTTCATTGGCATCAGTGAATATTTTACTCCTCAACCAGCAGCATAAAAGGCTTCCAGAGTCTCACTGCTTCCAAGTTAGTGAGGATTGTAGCCAAAAACTCTCAGAATGTGGGTAAAAATGCTTTTTGTTTTAAGAAAAGAAGAAAGGGAGAGATTCTCTGTTCTTGTATCTGGAAATCAATAGTCACATGGTGGAGATTTACATGATAATTTTTTTCTGCTTTAAGGTTTTATGCATTGGAATGCTTTGTATATTAGTGCCTTGTAGCAACCCTTTGGCAATGAAGTCTGAAAACTATTGGTTTAGGTATTGCTAGAAAACATCCTCATAGTTGAAGCAAAAGTCTGTGAAACATGGAAAGCAAGATCTTAAATTCCTGTACAAATCTCCATTAGCTTCACTGGAGAAAAATAGTTTGACTATCTGAAGAGAGAAAAAGTCTCGGTGAAGTACAAAGTGGCAAAGTGGAAAGGTAAAGAAATACATTATTTTATTCTGATGGAAAAGCTGAACTCAGTTGCAAAAGGGAACTTTAATAAAAAATACTCGGAATACAATGGTATTATTTGACTAATAGAGACAGGAATATGAAAATGTTTTAAAGTTGTTACTCCTAAGGAAGTAAAAATAAGATCTTTGGCCAGTAAAGCAAAGATTTTGCTATTGCAAGGATCAAAGATTTCATTCTTACTTTCTGAGAAATGCCAGTTACCTGGATTTGAGCATACCAGCTTCTGTGGATAATACAGTATGAAACAGACTGACTTCCAAATAGAAATATGTAGGATTGCTACAGAAAAAAAAGTATAGCTTTCTCTGAACAAGATGCTGGAAAACAGGTTTCTTGTTTTGGCAAATACTTCTTTCATCAGCTCAAGCAAAATTCTGGAGTAATTAGTCTTTAGTGTATTGGAACACCAGATCCTTAATTTCTTCCCTCAGCTTCTATTTATAAATTGTTTATCTTCAAACCCTTCCTGCATTTGCAGAGATAGTGTCTTGAGTTTCAGATAACTAGCATGAATGAGAAGTTCAGATGTCTCACTGAGACATAGAAATTCAAATACATGTATCTTCTGTGACATTTTTATTATGCGGGTGAAAAATTTGTATTCTGATAGAATTTCTTTGCATGTTTGGCTTTGATGACTCTTCATCTTTGTTCATATAGAATCATAGAATCATAGAATCATTTAGGTTGGAAGAGACCCCTGGGATCATCAAGTCCAACCATCAGCCCTACTCTACAAGTTCTCCCCTGCACCATATCCCTTAACACCACATGTAATCTACTCTTAAACACAGTCAGGGATGGTGACTCCACCACCTCCCTGGGCAACTGATTCCACCAATTGACCACTCTTTATGTGAAAAAATTTTTCCTAATGTCCAGCCTAACCCTACCCTGCTGCAGCTTGCAGCCATTCCCTCTTGTGCTGTCGCTCATTGCCTGTGAGAAGAGACCAGCACCAATCTCTCTACAGTGCCCTTTCAAGCAGTTGTAGGCAGTGATGAGGTCTCCCCTCAGCCTCCTCTTCCTCAAACTAAACAACCCCAACTCCCTCAATCCATCCTCATAAGCCTTATTCTCCAGGCCTCTCACCAGCTTTGTTGNCTGTCCTCAAGCAGATCAACACTCCCTACCAACTTAGTGTCATCTGCAAACTTACTGATAGTGTTTTCTATGTCCCTATCGACATCATCAATGAAGATATTAAAAAGGAAAGGCCCCAGTACCGGCCACCAGCTGGATTTAACTCCATTGAGCGCCCTTTGGGATCGTCCTTCCAGCCAGTGCTCAATCCAGCAGATTATACACTCATCCAGGCCATGAGCAGCCAGTTTTTCCATGAGAATGTGGTGGGGTACAGTGTGAAATGCTTTTCTAAGATCCATATATATTATATCCACTGTCTTCCCCCCATCCAACAACTGGGTCACCTTATCATAGAAGGAGATCAGGTTCGTCAGGCAGGACCTGCCTTTCATAAACCCATGCTGACTAGGCCTGATCCCCTGGTTGCTCATTACATGGCTATCCATCTGAAATGTATTTTTCTGTATTTTCTACCTTTTAAATTTCTCTTATTTCTGTTACTTAGTTCACTTGAAGCAGTGACAAAATAATGTAGCTCGTTAATATGTAAATGTTCTGCAGTGACATACCTCTTCAGATGAGCAAGGGAGAATGGATAACATTTTAAATTTTAAAAGTTAAAAGAAGAAAATGCCCCATGGGAATTATTTGCCAGGCTGCAGATTTTTATAATAGGTAAAACAATGGAAGCATCAAGTCTTCTTAGAGAATATGGCTTCCTTGCATATCAAAACATTTGGCAGAACAGAGACCATCATACCACAATAAAACAGACAGGTGCAGGAAAAAGGAGACCTGATCTTTAAGTAAAAAGATGATTGATATTGAGTTTTTTGTTCTGTTAATACCTCCTTGCTTAATTTCACTTTGAGTGAACTAGAACCCCATTTGTCTATTAGCTACATGAATATCTAGAAATGTCATGCCATAATCTTGAAGGATCTGAAATTCTTTCAGTGGAGCACGAGAGAAGAAAAGAAGTATTCCCTAAGCAAAACCCTAAGCGTTCTTCTTTTCCCCTTTTAATTCTATAACTTCATAAAATTTATGGGGGATTGTTTTCTGAATGTTTTTGAACCTACTTAGCTCTGCTTATATTGTTCTCATAATTACCTTTCTAATGACTAGAAGAATTACTTGTAAGTATCTTGTCTCATTTAAACTATGGTTGCAAGTAATTAGTACGGAAACATACTTTGAGTTGGCCGTCTTGCTTAAAATTCCTCCCATAAGTTTATACTCTTTAAAATACATAAAGTAGTTTATTTAAATTGATTCTACTTGTTCTTATAAATAATTTTTACAAATGTGTATGTATCTATATATTGAGGGAGGGAGGATTGATAAAGCAGTGGTTCATCTCCAAGAATGGCATTTTGGAGTTCACAAAATGTATCAAAAGCTGCCATACTAGATATGAAATAATTTTGCCAGTACCTATCTATTATATAAGTAGTTCTTAAACATGCAGTACATTACTGCCTGCCTTATTTGCATTTGTCATGTTCCAGGGCTATTCCCTTATCAACATAATACCCTTTGTGGTTGTACTGCTGGCAATAAATTGCTTCTGCTTTTTCTTTTGTTCTCAAGGTTATCCTAATCTCTCAAGAACACTTAAGGACACTAAGGCTATGAAGAAACAGAGAAAGACAACTGAAGTTCCATTACAAGCTAGTAGTTCAACATTTTGACGTTCGGTATTTACAGCGAAGAGTACAGAAAAGATATGGAGTCCTTGCACTATTGTGCACCAAACTGCCACTCTCTTTGCACTCTCTCAATTTGCTCTGTGAACAAGACACTGCATAATGGTGATGTGAAGAATTTTAGTAACTTTAAGGCTGATTAAAGGCAATCACATGTCTAGTTTTAAAGGATAATGCCTTTATTTGCAAAGTGTCCATGGAAGGGGGGGGAGAGAGAGAGAGATATGCAATTTATCTGATCTAATTATAAATGTTTAAAGATGCCTGTTCTTCAGTTATTAAAGGGATTGGGAGTGACTGGCTCAGACTTCCACATCAAGCATTTAGATGCCTGACTTCAGCCATATCACTTCCACACTGTGTGTCTAACTAAGAATTTTGGAGCTCAAAAATTAAATTCCCAGTCCAGTTAACAGAGAAATGTAGCTCAAGCATACTACAGGGAATTTAGCCTTCTGTGCAAAGGCAATGAATTCAGTACTACTTGAAAATGTCTTTTATTTTTGCATAGGCATAATTTTAAAATCACAAAATATTTATACTTGGTCAAATATGAAATAGAATTAAGCTATTATGACTTTGGATATTATGCCAACAAGACAGACTAAATATCTTTATTATGAAAAATACAAAAAATTGCATGAGAAAATTACCAGAGAGAATAATTATGTGTTTTATTTATCATTGTTATTTTGATTTCTGTGTAGTATCTGACTTCTGACATACTTCTATATATACTGTAGTTTTCAGTGTCTCTTCTAAATTTCAGATCAATCATGACATCTGTGAGAATTTTCTGAAAGTTACAGATGTCATTATTTTGTTATTTTTAGCAAGTATATCCATCGTCATTTTACTCCTATGGTTTCATTTCTTTGGCTCTTGTACTCTCAAATAGATTAATACAATTTTTGACACCTTATAAAATTACATTATGGGCATAGCTGACTTGTTTAGTCTTGCTTTTTCATTCATCAAAACAGTGATGATATTGAGGGCCACATTAAATGTTGTCACTGACATAACCAGTGGTTTTGATGTGTTTTTTAATGAAAAGGATTATTTTTTTTTTGTAAACGTGATATTACAACATAACTGCTTCCTGCGAAACATTTCAAAATGTAGTTCTTCCTTATGCTTCACAGCTGAATCCAGTCTTGCTTAACAATCTAAATCTGGAAAAGCAATCTACATCATGGAGAATATATTAGTACTTGCTCTGCTTTAAGTCCAACTGGACATTTAGACAAATTTTAATTGAGAGATGTTTGGACAATGTAGCAGCAATTTGGAATCAGGAGTAAAAGCAAAATTAGTTGCTCTGGTGCAAGCCCTTGGCTTGTTGTGAAGGAATATGATTACTATAATTAGTGGCAGTGAAGATGTGCAATTCTCTATGAAATGGCTGTGGATCATCTCCAAAAAATTATTATGTTGGCTGTCTAGCCAGAAAAATATCAAAAGGGGACACCTGTGTTCCCAATAGAAGTAGCTGTATGTACATTATTGTATAGGCTGTCATTGCACTCCCCTGTACGGTACTTGTTGCTGGAGTCAGCCTAAGCTGGAGAATCAGTTCCATTTGAACAGAAACAAAAAGAGACGGACAGCATTTAAGCAAAGATTTTTTTTTCCTTGACTTTCCTTCCTTACTGTTTTAGATTATGTTTCTGCTTTTATTCTGGAGGTCAGCCTAGGAATCCACCTTCCCAGTTGCTGGTTATAATTCATATACAAGAAAGTAATACTCAACCTTTCTTCTCCCCCCAGCCCCCTCTCTAATAAGTAGTCTCTTAATTTTTATATAGAAAATGCCACATCCTCCATAGGAAGCTTGAAAGTGCCTCTGTCTTTCCATCTGTGCATATTTCTTAGGTGGTAGAAACATAGGTTTGAACACCATGTTAAAGAAGAAAGAGAATGAATCCTGGGTCATTGCTCCAACAAATAAATTTTTGTCTAAAAGCAAGGGGAAGGAAAATCTGGCTCTTTCTGACCATTTTGAAAAAGAAAACAATTCCAGGAATTTTCCAGTTTTGTTTTGAAGAGGAAATTAGTTTGTTTGCAGTATGCTTTAAAAACTACTTACCCAAAACCTTTAGAAGAATGGACAGAGGAATGCTTAGTTTGCCATCTGCAGTGAGGTATATGACACTAAACTGTTTCAGAACTTAATTGATTCTCATCATTTACAGAACCTGAGATTTTTTTTTATCCAAAGAACTTTCATATCGAACTCCCTCTTTGGTTTATATGCTACCTAGAGTCCGTGTAATCCAAGGGTATAGTTTAAAGTTGTGTCTTTGGATCTGAGAGTTTACACTCTTTGTAATATATGTATAACACATTTAAGTCTTTTTTTCAGCCTGTGATACCTGTTTTGGGGTGATTATGCCATTTTAAATGTGCTCTATTTATTTGCTCATACGAGGTGTGTGAACAAAGCTGATCTGGTATTTAAGTGCCATTTCAGCCAAATTGTCTGTTATCCTGCTACTGTGACATACATTAGTAATTCTATATATATCGTACATTTTTCCAACTGTACCTGCCCAGCCATTACTGATCACCTATAGATTATTTTTCTCATTTCTAGTGCTGCTGCCTATGGTGTAGAAAGAATGAGGAAAAGCTTGTAAAAGTAATGCTACATAAATAGTACTTTCAGACCAGGGAGAGAAATACAGTGTATCCAAATGAAGAGTAAAAATTTGTAGAGGAAGAACTACCTGATCTAGAATGAAGTCAGGAACCCTGTGGCTAATGAGCTCATCCTCACAAAAAACCCTGAAGGCAGATTATGAATTCAGGCCCAAAAGTACAGGGCATCAAAAGTATATCAGTAATTCAATATAGAATCATAGAATCATAGAATCATTTAGGTTGGAAGAGACCCCTGGGATCAAGTCCAACCATCATATAGTTCATGAAATACAGAAAAATACTCAAGAATATCTGAAATCATGATTTAAATTACATCGATAAGATAACATTTAAATCTAAAATAAATTTCTGAGAGAAATTATGCTACCCTTCTAAGGCGATGAGAAAACCTGTCTCAACAGATGACAGTAGAGTCTTCCTGCCTTTTTTTTCCCTAATCTGTTTCAAAGGCCAACAGATATTCTATAATGGGCCTTTTCTTTCCCAAAGCAAGCATCTGAGGAGGCCTTACATTTGATGCTCCATTTCCCAAACTAAAATCCCCTGCCTTGACATTGTTCAAGGTGAGCTTAAATAGGGCAAGACACATGCTGTTCTTACAGCTGTATTTGTTCAGGTGCACAGTTTCCAACTGCATGGGGCTACCCACTCCTGGTACTAAATGCCAGAGACAAAAAAAGGGGAAATGGGTAGGGAGGAAAATTTTATTTAAGGGTCCTGCTGTTGTTAGAACATTTACAGTAGCCAAAAGCATTATAATTAACTGTATCAAATATATGATTTTTCTCTTCCCTGCTGTAAAAGAAGACAAATTGTATCATTGTTTCATGGTGGTCATGTTCAGATTTGACTGTGTTTAAGTAACAGCGGAGTGCCCTCCTCTTTTTTTCCAAAGAACTGCAGGCTCTACCTTTTCTTTTTCTTTTTTTTTTAATTTCTCATAGAGTCCTTATTAAAGAAAATAAATGTTAATGGGATGCCTCTAGCAATATAATTAAAACTTTCTGGCTTGATTAAAGTATGCGTACTGTCAACTGCTACACCGTAAGAAATTCTGCCATTGACATTTTGGAATATGCAATGCATTCAGGGGAAAATGTCCCAAAGGGGGTTTACTTTCTTCTAAGTAAGCATAATTCATGACAAGATTTAAAGAAAACCATGAAATTAACTAAAATAAACAAGAGACCTGGAAGTATGAGTGAATCTTACTAATATTCAACCAAAAAATGATGCTTTATCCCAAGACAAGGCATTATACATTTATATATAAATAATGAGATGTTATATAAAAATGTGTGTGTTACAGACAGCATTGGTATCTAGGCATCTGCCTTGCTTACTAATGAGGCTATGACACCAGAGTGAGTCATGTTGCCAAGGAATATGTTCTTGCATGCATTTCTGAGAGACTTCAAGATCTGGGTGTTTCATTCAAAAAGGAGGGGAGTTGGGAGGAAGGGGGATGCATGAGTAGGTGTGTGAAACATGAAGTAAGAGGTAAGGAGGCCATAGCAATGTGCAAAATGTTCTAATACAAATTTATCTTTTCATCAGGAAGTGAAATGAACTCCCTGGTCAGGTCAAAGGAGAGTAGAAATTATTCATTTATAATAATTTGTAGAAGCTGGCAATGGTTCACATAAAATGACAAGAGAGTACGATTCTATCACTCAATTCTCTTTAACAGTCCTACTCTTATTTTTTTCTTTTCAGTTTTCTTTTTGTAAGTGACTCTGGAATTTGTCCAATTTAGAAAGCAATTACACTTTGAGTTAGTTGTTCACTGCACACAGACTGAAGTTTGAAACATGCTGTTGAGCATTTAAGAAAAAAACCCAACCCTATAACATTTTTGCTTTTTAAAATGTATTTATTTGGCTCAGGTCTACAGCTTGTTTAGGACTCATCTGCAGTGCATGAGACTGACTGATGTAGGTGAAGGTGTGACACTGCACTAAGTGGGTAAGTTCAAACATCAACTATTCAGGTAAATCTGTCTACGTAAGTGTAAGCCGCGTCCAACAATTATCATAGAATCATAGAATGGTTAGAGTCAAAAGGGACCTTAAAGATCAAGTTCTAGCCCCCCTGCCATGGGCAGGGACACCTTCCACTACAGCAGGTGGCTCTAAGCCCCATCCAGCCTGGCCTTGGACACCTCCAGGGATGGGGCAGCCACAGCTTCTCTGGGCAACCTGGGCCAGTGCCTCACTACCCTCACAGGAGAGAATTTCTTCCTGATACCTCATCTAAATCCCCCTTCTTCCAGTTTAAAGCCATTACCCCTTGTCCTGTCACTCCACTCCCTGACAAAGAGTCCCTCCCCAGCTCTCCTGTAGAATACCTAATTTGCATATTTGTGCTTTGGGACATTTTAACTGAGACTATGTGAGAAGGCGAAGCAGTGATCCACCAAGATATGATGGGTTTTAAGTCTTCTAACACCCAGATAAAAAATTTTGTTCCTACTGACAATGAATTCTTTAGTTATAGCATTGCACATACCATTCTGCTACTGGACCTTCTGAATGCTGATCCCAGCATTTTCCTGTATGAACCAGCCCTTGTCTCTGGATTCTTAAGTATAGCAGGTTTTAAAGACTTGTCAGACAAATCTAAAACCAAAAAATTGATTTGCACTAATCCACTTCGCAATTGCATAAAAAATCCTTCCTACTAATAGAACCTTAATATATAATGGATCTGTTGTGACTGACATGTAGTGTGCATAGACTCACTTTCTTCCTTTTCTGCTTAGATGATAATAGTGGTACACACAGGTGCATATCTTGGTTACACACCTTCATCAGGACGGTGGCCTAATTCATCTGGCTTTGTGCTAGGTCTCATTTAGTTTAAAAATGAGTTGGTTCCCAGCATGAATCATACCAAGCAGAAAAAATAGCCCTTTAGAATGCTATATAGTCTTTCTCTCACTAATTTTATTTCAAGAGATCTCTGGCGATTCAGATTTAACTATGGTTCAACTTGGAAACTTGCCATATATGTTTCCCTGACATGTTACATTACTTCTCATAGGCCAAAGAACCTCAGTTATTAATATTTTTCACTCGAAGCAGATTTTTCAATGAAGTGGGAAAGAAAAAACTGAAGGAGAATGGTGGAATGGTTGCTGTTGATTTTATATTCTTTGAGAGCCACAAGGTTATGTGTTATCTTGTAAATGGGCCATGAGTTTATTTTCCCTGAAGACGAAAAATGTCTCCGAATGCTACAGGGAAAATGGGTTTCAAGACTCAGTTCTAAATTTAGAACTGTCATTAATTGTCAGCTTCTGTGAAGATCAGTGTTTTTTTAATGATTTCTTATCGTGGATTGCTTTCTAACTTACATTTTGACTTTGAATAAGTGTTTCTCTTTTGAGCTTTTTGGGCCATAGTGATCTTGGAAAAATTGACATTTTTACCTAGCCCTGTTCTAGCTTGAGGATGATATTAAAAACTGTTACCATCTGTAACTAAACTAAGCACAGTAATTGGTGGATTTTTAATAGACATCACAAATATGTTCAGGCTTTAACACCTTTATGTATTCTGCTGAATTTGTAGGATGGAACTTAATGTAAGCTGCCCCTGTGTAGAGGAAGGATAAAAGAAAGTGGTCAGTACTTGAACTTGAAAGAATTTTGCAGATAGTATCAGTAACAAATTTCAGGTTATCCATTCCAGTTTATTTCATTCATGTATCACAATTTTCCATTTTCAGTATTGTGCTTTGGGCTGGGCTGGCCACTGAAACGAATGACAAATGTTCTCCTTAACCACTCTCCTCTTCAGAGAAGAGAGTACGTCTCCCTTCTGAGGAGAGAAAATGAGACTTATGAGTTGAAAAGAAACTAATGAAATATTAAGAACAAAATAATAAAAAGAAATATAACAATATTAATAAGAAAGTAAAGAAATCTATACAGTATATACAACCTTTATTGCAGTCCCAGAATGATGATCACATCACCAGCAGGCACTGGAAATGTCCCAGACTGGACTCAGTGACAGACTGGATTTTGGATCTCAATTCAGGAACTCATGAACCAGGATCAAAGGAAGATAAACGTAGAGTCCTCCTTACACACCAGCCATTGAAGACAGAGGCCGACTCCTTTGATCTCTCAGTTTTTATACTGAGCATGGGGCAGATGGGATGGAATACCCTCTTGGTCAGGTTTGAGTCTGCTCCTCCCTGCAGGTGGGCCCCTGTGGGACTATGCTTTTCTTCTTTCCACCCTCCAATGGGGCACTCAAGAAAGTGAGCTGATCTTGGTTGTTATAGCATTAAGTAGAAGCAGGAGCCTCTCTGCATACTGTTCCTTGGCATAAATTATAAACAATCAGGTCTTATCACTCTGGAAGCAGACACTGTCTCAAAAATACCCCTTTAATTTCAGAGACTTCAGTTAGGTAGAAGAGGCTTAGCTGCAAAGTAAAATTACTGAAAAGAAAGTTAGTTCTGTTTTATCTCAAACCTGAGACATGTGAGGAAGAAAAGTAGTGGAAGTAAAGATCAAATGATGCAAATATTTACCCAAAATGGTAAATTTTGTAGAAGACACCTGGAACCATTTTTTCTTTTATATCAGAAGTGATCAAATTAACAATAAATTCACCTCCTTTAAAGCAGCTGTGTTACTGACAGAAATTGTGTATAAACATTTTCTCTATTTGATAGGTTGTTCAATAGCATAATGAATATATCTTAATTAACATAGTATAGTTCCTGAAGAATGACCAGTGTTGTACAGAAGGGATTGTCAGATAATTACAAATTGGTGACCACCAATTAGTTAAGAATGAAATAAAGCAAGAATTTGTTCCCTTCAGTTACGATTTTCACAAAATTGTGTGTAGGACCTCAGTAACGAAATCTTTGTTTTGCCATCTTTATATTCCTCTTTGGTTGCTTCTTTCTCTTAGGTGAAATGTCACAGTCTAGATAGTCTGTTGTTTGGCAAACATTTAAAGCCAGCATTGTCCATGAA
>VZTM01028805.1:578-11656 GCA_013400555.1 Jacana jacana
GGGCGGTGAGTGGGGGTACAGGGTTTGTGTTTGGAGGTGCTTGTGTGCATGCACAGGGTTGCACCTGTACGCCCAGCACAGGCATCTGCAAGGGCACACGTGTGGAAGTGCGTGTGTGCATGCATGCAGTGTGCATGTGCTTCCCCCCAACACGTGTGTGCGCCACCAGAGCAGACACATGCACCTGCAGGCACCCCTTGCACATACGTGCAGCTCCGTGTGTGTGTGCCCTGTGCACGCACATCTGCAGGGGTGCAGGCGGGCCCAGAGCACGAACCCACGGTGCTGCCTACGAGCAGGGTGTTCACGCGTGTTCATGGAGACACCAGGGGGTATGTGCAGCCCAGACGTGTCTGGGGGTGCATGCGTGCACAGGGGTGCGTGCAGCAGAGCTGTGGAGGGTCATGCACATGTGGGGAGGGCGCGTGTGCTGCACATGGGTGCACATGTGCACAGGCAGAACCCAAAAGCCCCAGTCTGCACACATTTGCCCCCAAAAGCTGTGGCATGGTTCTGCTCTCCCCCAGGGGAAGCACGAGCGGGGCTGGGTGAGCGCACTGGGGTAACGGCACCTTTACTGGGCTATTACTGGGCTTATGACTAGGTTACTGTTTGCTTCCTATGAGGCTACTGCTACAATACCACTGGGATACCATGAGTAACTCTGTGAAGAGTGAGTGAGATACTATCAAGAGACAACTGAAATACTCTGAGGGGATTGCTGGGATGCTACTTAAGATGCTAACAGGAGTTTACTAAAATACTGTTAGGATCCTCTGTAGATAGCCCTAAGGCCCTCTCAGGGTGGCACTGAGATACTCTCAGGATACTATCTGGATACTTACAGGGATACTGCGAGAACATTACTATGGTACTACCAGGATGCTATCAGGACACTATCAAGACACTTCCAGCATCTTTATAGGGTCGATACTGAGATAGTCTTGTAAAGGTACCACTGGAGTAGTGTTAACCCACCAGTGGGGTACTCTCAGGATACTACAGGTACGATTCAGATGCTTTCAGCATAGTCATGTAGCACTAAGCTAATTCCTGGTTATTATACTGCACTACCAAGATACTATCAGAACCCTACTCAGATAGTAGCCGTATACCATTGCAACACTATCAGAATCCTATCAGGACATTGCTCATACACTACTGGGATGCTACCAGGGCGCTGTTAGGGTCTTAAGTAGGATGCTATTGGAACGCTCCTTGCGTAGTATCAGGATACTACCTGTGCTAGTACACCTGCAGGGCCGTGCTGGGCTGTTCAGTGGCTGCTACTGGTGTACTCTCAGTGTGGCATAAAGGTACTATAAGGACACTGCTGAGATGTTCACAGAATCACAGAATGGCAGGGGTTGGAAGAGACCTCAGGAGATCATCTCATTGAAGCCCCATCCAGAGCAACGTCACCCAGAGCAGGTCACACAAGAACGTGTCCAGGCAGGGTTTGAGTATCTCCAGAGAAAGAGACTCCACCACCTCTTTGGGCAGCCTCTGCCAGGGCTCTGCCACCCTAATGGGAAGGAAGTTTTTCCTCATGTTGAGATGGAATTTCCCATGTCCCAGGTTGTGCCCATTGTCCCCTGTCCTGTCACTGGGTACCACTGAGAAGAGTATGGACCCATCCTCTTGCCACCCACCCTTTAGCTATTGCTCAGCATCAGTGAAGTCTCTCAATCTGCTCTTCTCCAACTAAGCAGCCTTTCCTCAGCAGAGAGATGCTCCAGTCCCTCATCATCTTTGTAGGTTCTGCTGGCTGCTCTCCAGCAGTTCCCTGGCCTTCCAGAGCTGGGGGGTCCAGGCCTGGACTCAGTGCTCCAAATGTGGCCTCACCAGGGCAGAGCAGAGGAGGATGATCTTCCTCCACCTGCTGGCCCAGTTCTTTTGAGGACCCTAGGAGACCATTGGCCTTCTTGGCCACAAGGGCATGTTGCTGGCTGATGGGCAACTTGTTGTCCACCAGGACACCCATGTCCCTCTCTGCAGAGCTGCTCTCCAGCAGGTCACCCCCAACCTGTACAGGGGGGTTAATCTGCCCTAGTTGCAGGACCCTGCACTTGCCCTTCTTGGACTTCATGTTAGCAGGATACAGCCTGGATACCCCGAAGATACTGCTGAGATACTTTCACAATACTATCCAGGCACTACTAAGATACTACCAGGCCATTACTAGGATACTACTAATATAGTATCTGGATGCTATGATGATAATATCAGGGTATTACCACAACTCTGTTAAGACACTCTCCTCTATCAGGACAGTATTAATTTTTTATTAGGATGCTGTCAGGATGCTACTAGGATATCAGTGGGATTTTTCTGAGATAGAATAGGGCAATAGAAAAGATTTTGGTAAGATACTTCTATCAGGGTAACACTCAAACATTTAGGATACTCTCAACACATTACTCGCATGATACTTTCAGGCCACAACTAAGATAGTGAGGTAGTATAAGGATACTGCTAAGATACTACCAGTTCAATAAAAAAGGTAGTGTTATGGTACTTTTTATATGCTATCAGAATAGCACTAAGAGGCTTTTGGGCTACTATCAACACTTTGGTGCTACTAGTAAAGTACTACTAGTATAGTGTCAGGATATCTGTACATTTCTATGAAGCCATATCCCAACAGCATCTAAGATGTTGAGATACAGCTAGGGTACTACAAAGTAGTAGTACTACAAAGGTACTGTTGGTGGTGTAATAGCCCTGGCAGTAGGGTTTCTGCCAGCACAGCAAAAGCACAGGGGCGGGTATTCCTGGTGTTGCAACCTGTGAGTAGCCTAGTGCCATATGGGCACCCTCTCCCTACAGCTAAGACGCCACATCAGCATTGAGGAGGATGGAGGCCCCCCTGGTAAGCCTGGAGGAGGAGTTTGAGGAGGGACCTGGGGACAATGTGGGGACCCCACAACGTACTGCGGACCCAGCGCTGGCTGAGCTGGAGAGCTTCTCGGCCGAGATGATGAGCTTCAAGTCAATGGAGGACCTGGTACAGGAGTTCGACGAGAAGCTCACCGTCTGCTTCCGCAACTACGATGCTGCCACCGAGGGTCTGGCCCCTGTGCGGGGGCGTCTCCAGGCACAGGAGGAGGAGGACCGCCTCCAGGATGAGGAGTGAGTAAGGCTCCCCTACTCCTGGGGAAATGGAAATGTGCCTCCTTGCACACCTGCAAAATCCACCCCCTCAATGCAAACTGGCTCCTTGCATTGCAGCGTGGTCATGCAGCACGGTGTAGTGGTGTAGTAACCTGTGAGTAAGCTCTCTCACAGCCTGTGGGCATCCTTGCACCATTGTGAGACATCTCTTACCCACTCCCTGCGCTGCTGCAGGGTCGTGCACAATGTCAGCATTGTAGTATCCTATGAGTAAGGATTTCCTTGGGGTCTGCATGCCGCCTTGCAGACGGCACTCTTGACATGTAACGCAGTTCCATCATGCAGCGGTTTGGAATAGCTATGTAGGATCCTTGGAGTAGCTTTGTAGGATCCTATGAGTAGGCCACCCATGGGCTTGCATGCCTCCTTGCATGGTCATGAGCTGCACCCCATCCCACGGCATACTGATGAGCCTACCCCATTGCAGCACGGTTGCGTAGCACATCAGAGTAGCAGTGGAGTATCTTAGGAGTAATGCCCCTCTAGGGCCCATTGTACCTCCTTGCAGGCTTGCAAGAGCTTCATCACATGCAAATCAGCTCCCTGCGCTGTGGGGTGATGATGCAGCACCTTGGAGTAGCTGTGTAGGATCCTTGGACTAGCGTTTTGGCAAAATCCTCTCCCATCGCTTCTACAATATAGTGACATTTGCATTAAAATTTCAATTTTCATTGAAAACATTTTTTTTTTATCTTGTGAAATGCCATTTTTTAGCCAAATTAGTGTTTTCAGGTTTTTTGGGGGGGTGATTTATACATTTAACACCTTTTTAATGGATTTTTTTGTGTGTTTAATTTGGATTATTCCTTAGGCTGTGATTCTTAATACTGCTTTTTCACCATGCAAAGGGGTTGTTTTCAACCCAACCCCCCCCCTAAATCTGTTTATTTGGGGTTGTTGTTGTCTTTTTTTTCTTTCACCAAGGTCAAATTGCTTGTTGCAATTGGCCAAACTGGTAGGTTTTCAGAGAAAAATGCATTTTGGCCTGGTGCCGGGAGCACAGCGCTGTCGCCGGCAGCCAGCTTGCAGTACCACTTCGTGCTGCTTATTGTCTCTTTTTTGGGTCACTTTGGGCAAAACAGGGCTTCTTGTGTTTTTTTTTCTTCCCTCTTGAATGAGCCCTGTGTGCATGGGTGGGGGAAGGGCTGGGCCAGGCCTTACAGGCACTGTATTTCTCTATTTATTAACCAATTCTTGCCATAATTAACCCAGAAATCTGCTGCCGCCGCTGCTTGCCCAACCCTGCAGGGTGCTGGCTCCTTAAGAGCAGGAAAAAGCACATATTTGGGGGGATAATCATTATTTTTCCTTATTTGCTGTATTTTGGTTGAAAATGGGAATATAGGGGATTTTTGATGTGCATTTCTGTGCATTTATTTGTGAAATATGGGAGGGGTTTAAGATCAGGTGAGGAGGGAGATGAGATAAATACTCAAAAATCAGCAGTTTGGGGAGGGGGAGGAGGTTTTGGGGTGCTTTAGGGGGAATCGGGATGTGCGTGGATGTGGCGCCGTGTCGGACTAAACCTGCTCTTTTTGGTGGGAAAATGTGTAGGTTTGCCTTCCTTGGTGAGAAATTTTCTAATCTTTNCACCCCCCACTTTTTTTAATTTTTTCACCCCTTTCTCATTTTTGGGGGTTTTTCAGGGCAGTTTCTTGGTGTTTCAGGAGTGTTTCAAGGTGGGAATGGAATGTTGGTGTTTCAGGGTGGCATTTTGAGGTGCTGTGTGCATTTTGGGGCATTCCAGCATGTTCTGGGGTAGCATTTTGAGTTGGTTTATGGCCTTTCAGAGGGTCTTGGGTCTTAGGGCCAATATTTTAGGATGGCATTTTGAGGTGTTTCTGGGACTTTTTGTGATGTTTTGGGGCATTTTAGGGTATCATGGTGATGTTTTGGGGTGGTATTTTGAAGCACTTCAGGGTGGTCTTTTTGAGCATCTGGGGACATTGTAGGACATTTGGGAGTTACTCTAATGGCAGTGTTCCAAAATGCCATTTGAGGCCATCCCAGCTGCTGGGACAGGGTTTTGGGGTACTTTGGAGTGTTTCAGGGCAGTATTATATAATGATGTTTTGAGAAGTTTTGGGGTCTTGTAGGGCATCATTTGGGATCTTCTAGGGCAACATTTAGGGTGTTGGGGGATATTTCAGGCATCTCAGTAGTGTTGTGGGATTTTTCCAGGCAGTATCAGGGGACATTTCAGGCTGCTTCTGGAGCTGCATTCGGGGGTTTTGAGGCATTTTGGCATGCCAGTTTTGGGACGGCTTTCTGAGAGGCAACATTTTGGGATTGCCGCTCACTACCCACCTCCCTGCAGGGTTTGGGATGCTCTCACTGATGGCTTCGCCCCCCGGGGCTCCCCCCGGCCCTGGCTGCTCCCCGGGGCTGAGGCCCCCGACGGCACCGACCCCCAGGTACGGCTGTGGCCCCTCCTTGGCTCCCCAAAAGCCCCCTGCCCCCTGCATGACACCCTGGCAACGCTTGACAGCTGTCGGTCAGCCCCAAGGCTCAGTGACTATCAAGGCACTGCAAACCACCCCAAAAATGGAGTGACATTTGGGTCTGGAGTGACACAGCACCAGTGCAGTGGGTGTCCATGTTCTGGGGTGAAATCACACCGAAACAGGCAAGATGAAGTGTTTAGCAATCTGATCTGTGCCCATTTTTATTGTTTTCTTTGTTGTAGAGAGTTTTCTTTGTTGTAGAGAGTTCATGCTGTGAATAGCTGCATTTGGGGTTGTGAGGGCTGCGATAACGCCCCATAATGCACTGAATTTAACCCATTTGGATGATGCACAACCTGTTCCTAAAGGGGGAAAGAGAACAAAAATTTCTGTGGTTATTTTCTGCTAAAAAGGTGAAATAGAACGTGATAGGTGGTAAAAAGGAAGATGACTTCCCATTCAACGTCTCCATCCGTCACCTCCCCATCCAGTGTTCCCATCTGACATCTTCCCCTTAATGTCCTCATCCAATGTCTCCATCTGACCCCTTCCCCATTCAGCTTCACCATCCCCATCCAACATCCCCAGCATCTCCATTGAGCATCTCCAACATATCCCCATCCAATATCACCGTCCAATATATTAATTCCAACATCCCTCTGTCAAACATCTCCACTCAATGTACCCTGTTCAATTTCCCAGCCCACCGTCTCCCCCAACAACAACCCTCTATCCAGTGTCTTCACATCCAGCATCTGTCTCCTTGCAATACCTCCCCATCCAATACTTCTCTGTTCATTATCTCCATCTCCAGTGTCTGTATCCAGCATCCCCACCCAGTGTCCTCATCCACAGTCCCGTGCAACATTTCCCCAACATCTCCATGCATTTCTATCCATTGTCCCTGTCCAACATCCTCCCATCCATTGTCTCCATCTAAGATCTCTATCCAGAATCTCCACCCAGTGCTCTCATCCAGCATCTCTGTCCAACGCCCCAACCCAATGTCTCCATTTGATATATCACCGTGCAACCCCTCTGCCATGCAGCATGTCCCCCCCCCAAGCTGTGGTTCCCTGGTGGCTCTCCCTGTGCCAGGACCAGAGCCACGTCTGTATCCATGCTGGGGCCATGCCTGTGCTGGGCCATGCCTGTAGTGCCACCAAGGCTGCCCAGCCTGTGTCTCCTGCAGCTTTGTGAAAAGGAGGAGGAGGAGGAGCTCACTGAGAAGAGTGAGCAAGACTCGGGCATCAACGAGGAGCCGCTGCTGACAGCTGAGCAGGTACCCCTGGCCCCCAGGGGCACCCAAACGCCGCGTGTCCCCCAAAAGCCAGGCTTTGGCCTCCCTAAAATGACCTCAGCCTACCCCAGCCCCATGACCATTTGAAATCACAAAAAGAAAAAGCCAAATCCCGTTGGTTTGGGATGCAGATTTGGATGTAGATGGAGGTGCAAGTTGTGGATGTCATTTTGGGTTTGGGTGCAGATGGGAATGTGGGGTGCCAGTGCTTGATGCAAATGGGTGGCATGGGCTGAAGGATGAAAACTTGGGGGGTGGAGGTGAGATGCAGTAACAGGATACCAGCATGGAGGTGGGATGCAGGATGCAGATAGGATCACAGAATGGTAGCAGGCCAGAAGGACCTTCCCACAGTCAACAGGGATAGCCCCATCTAGACCAGGTTGCCCAGGGCCTCCTCAAACTTGGGGGGTGGAGGTGAGATGCAGTAACAGGATACCAGCATGGAGGTGGGATGCAGGATGCAGACAGGATCACAGAATGGTAGCAGGCCAGAAGGACCTTCCCACAGTCAACAGGGATAGCCCCATCTAGACCAGGTTGCACAGGGCCTCCTCCAGCCTCCCCTTGAATATCTCCAGGGAAGGGACCTCAGCCACCTCCCTGGGCAACCTGTCCCAGTGGTCCACCACTCTCATGGCAAAGAACCTATTCCTAATGTCCAATCTTAATCTGCTCTTCTCCATCTTGAAGCCATTGCCCTTTGTCCTGTCCCTGCAGGCCTTTGTAAACAGACCCTCCCCAGCCTTCCTGTAGCCCCTTCAGATCCTGAAAGGCTGCTCTTAGGTCTCCCCAGAACCTCCTCTTCTGGGATCTGGGGAGTGGAGCTGGGATGGGGATGCAGATGTATGAGAGCATGGCTGCTGGGCAGAGGGTACAGGAGCAAGTAGGGAGCAGATAGAGGATGCAGGATGCAGCCATAGGTGCAGGATGCAGATGTGGATGTAGATGTGGGTCTAGGGTATGCCTGCTCATGGGGGTGGGGAGGCTTGGATGGAGATACAGGGTGCAAATGGAAGGCACAGGGTATAGACAGATGCAAATGCAGGTGGAGATGGGGGGAGCAGGTTGCAGATGTGGGTGCAAGACATGTATGCAGGGTGTAGATGGAGGACACTGGTGCCCTGCAGGTCATCGAGGAGCTGGAGGAGCTGATGCAGAGTTCGCCTGACCCTGAGGCTGACCCTGAGGGCGATGAGGAGGAGGAAGAGGAGGAGGAGGAAACCGAGGCCGATGCTGAAGGCGAAGGTGGTGGGGGGGGCATGGAGCCCATCCTTCTGCGTGAGCTGCGTGCTTTCTCCCCTGCCTTCAACAACAACTGTTCCCATGAAGGTATAGCCAGCAAAACCCAGGCCAGTCACTTTTGGGGGGCAATTCCAGCCAAATTGGACAATTGAGTCTCTCCAGGCTTCAGGGCTTGCTTGCACCAGTGTGTGCACACTCTTTGGCCGTGGGAGAGGGCTCTAAAAACGAAGCCCAGGTGGATCTTGCTGTTGGTATTGCTTTAAACACCGCCAAGATTTCACCAAGCAACCCATGCGTTTTGCAAAAGGCCTCGTGCAGCCCACCTCGCCCTAAACACGTCCCCAGGGTACCCCACGTCTCACAGAATGCACAGCCAGTCCACGGTGCCTTGCCCTGACAGTGGGGTGCACCATCCCTCCTCCAGGCACCCTGAGAGCTTTTGGCCACCACGCAGCAGGCGTTTATATTCGACTGTGCCATGCGGTGCATGTCTCTGCACGCACTGTGCATGCCACCACACGCACTAAGTCTTCTCACCAATGGCATGCTCTCGGTGCCTTAATCTCCCTGGGCATTTTGCTAATTGCTCCATGCATTCCCCTAATTGCAGGGTGCCTCTCATCTGTTGCACCGTGCGCATGGCACTAATTGCACGAGGCAATTCCCTAATTGCTCCGGGCACGTCATTTCAGATGCTGGGCATTTCTTGTAATCGCACAATTGTGTTTATTTATTGGTGGTCCAATAAATGCACTGTGCATCTCATTAATCACGGGATGCACCTTAACGGCCTCAGCATGCATTTCACTAATTGCACTCTGCATTGATTGCCCTAGGAATGGCACTAAATGTAGCAGGTGGGCACCATGCATGTCACTAACGGCACAGGCGTATCCCTAATTCCCTTGGACATGCCAGGAATTGTTCTGTGCATATCACGAATGGCACTGGACACATCCATAATTGCATCCAGTATTTCACTCATGCAGTATGTGTTTCACTTGATTGCTCCAGGCATGTCACTTTACTCCATCAGGTGTTTTACTAATTGCACCAGGAACAGCACAAACCCCATCGGGTACGTCGGTAACCGCACTCGGTGTTTCACCGATTGCGCTGGACGGGCTGCTCCTTGGTGCTGTGTGTTTCCCTAATGACCCTCTGCGTTCCCCACTTGTCACACTGTGCGTGTCACCCACCGCACAGGGCAGCACAGGAACTGCCCTTTCTGTCTTAAGAAGCGCAGTGATTATGGAATAATGCCCTTTGGCAAATTTTGGTGGGCATTTCCCTAATGGTACTGCGCCTGTCACTGGTGGCACTGTGAAGGTCACTCTAGAAGGAGAGGGAATGGCTTCAAGCTGCAGCAGGGTAGGGTTAGGCTGGACATGGGGAAAGAATTCTTCCCAGCAAGAGTGGTCAGAGCGTGGAATGGACTGCCCAGGGAGGGGGTGGAGTCATCCCTGAATGTGTTTGGATGCCGTGTTGAGGGATCTGGTGTAGGGGAGAACTTGTAGAGTGGGGCTGATGGTTGGACTTGACGATCCCAAGGGTCTCCTTCAACCTGAATGATTCTATGATTCTAATTGCACCAGGCATTTTGCTTACTGTACTGTAGATGTTTCACTAATCCCATCAGGTGTCCCACTAATGGGCCCCCGGCACTTCCCGCACCGGGGGTGTTGCTGGTTGCACGAGGCATTTTGCAAACTTCAGTGCGCGTTTCGCTAATTGCCGTGGACATTTAATTGATTGCATTGTGCCTTTCACTAATTGCATCGGGCATCAGAGCAGATTGCCCCTGGCATTGCCCTTCTTGACCTTCGCATGTCGCTGCACCAGGCGTTGTGTTCGTTGCACCGGTTGTCTCACTGCTCGCGGCAGGGAGCCCACTAATCACCCCCTGCGTCTCACCCACCCAGCTGCATGGAGTGTTTTGCAAACTTTAGGCTGCCTTTCCCTGGTTGCACCGTGCCCCCTCAGAGGCTGCAGCAGGCATTCGTGTTATTACTCCGGGTGTGCTCGGCGTTTTCACTGCTGGCACCCGGCCTTGCACCTACTGCGTGGGGTGTTTCATTTATTGCGCTGAATGGTACTTACTGCCCCGGGCATTGCACTTACTGCATCCTGCATTTCATTTATTGCACTGGGCATCGCGCTTACTGCCCCAGGCAGTGCACTTACTGCCCTGGGCATTGCACTAATGGCATGAGATATTCCATTTATTGCACTGGGCATCGCACTTACTGCCCCGGGCAGTGCACTTACTGCCCTGGGCATTGCACTAATGGCACTGGGCATCGCACTTATTGCACTGGGCATTGCACATACTGCCCTGGGCATTGCACTAATGGCATGAGATATTCCATTTATTGCACTGGGCATTGCACATACTGCCCTGGGCATTGCACTAATGGCATGAGATATTTCATTTATTGCACTGGGCATTGCACTTACTGCATTATGCATTTCATTTATTGCACTGGGCATCGCACTTACTGCCCTGGGCAATGCAATTACTGCCCTGGGCATCGCACTAATGGCATGAGATATTTCATTTATTGCCCTGGGCATCGCACATACTGCCCCAGGCAATGCACTTACTGCCCTGGGCATTGCACTAATGGCATGAGACGTTTCATTTATTGCCCTGGGCGGTGCAGGAACTGCGCCGTTGAACTGCGCTGAGCGTTGCGCTTCCTGCACCGGCCGTTCCGTGGGTTGTGTCGTGCCTTTCACTGGTTGCACTGGGCCACCTCAGCCACTCACCCTGCCCCTCTCCGTGATTGCGTCTCCCCGCGAGCGCGCCCTCGTCTCTAACCACGACGCCCGGGCGGCAGGGCTGGGGCAGCTGTCGGCACGGGAGCTGGTGGTGGTGGCCGGGCGCGCGGAGGCAGCCAGCCGGGCGCTGTCAG
>VZTM01028806.1:10233-26806 GCA_013400555.1 Jacana jacana
TGGTGGTGGGATCAGTAGTTATCTTGAAGGTATGGCAAAGGCACCGCTGATGTATAAGCACTGGTAGTGACAGCAGTCAGAGGCTGAAATACGTAGAGGCCCATAATGAAAAGTAACACATCCAGCACCTTTTTGTTTGATTATAAACAAATAATTGCAAAAATATCAGTACCATATTTTTGAACTAGCCTTTGTGATAGAAGCCATCAATTTGTTATACTTCCTCTTCGTTTCTAATTATTATAGCTATGACGTTATTCAAAATTATGTAAGATATTGGCTTATGGAAAATTAATTTTTCTCATTAATTTCTAATTAAATGGCATAAAGCTGATTCGTCATATCCTCAACTACACATGGATAGATGGCATGTAATGTGATTGAGTATATGTGGTGTGTAACTAGTTTCAAGCAATAATTATTCTATAATAGCACGTATGAAAGCTTGTTGTGATTACACAGGCTCTGAAACTCTTCACATTTATTGGAAATGGTTTTTATGGTAAATGATGCTAGCTCATCTGTTTGCCTGATGCTGTGTGACAATCAAATCTGCTGATCTTTTTATAATTCACTTCTGAAATTTTAAATAGCATGCTGTGCATTCTGTCACTGCCCTGATGCAACTATTGCACTAATTTAATCATGAAGTGTAGCTCTCGCTCAGTTGAGTCTCTGTGTCACGGTGAACCATTGAGTGGGGTCTGTTCCTGGCAAGCCACTGGCTTGACTTATAGATGTAGTCCTCAGTACTTCAGAAAAATAAACTGCTGACCTTTAGCCAAATACACTGAAATGAATATTGTGTTTTGCTAGGCATTCAAATACAGGTGCTGGATGTCACCAAAAAGGAGGCGATAGAAAATCTGGCCAAGGAGATTGAAAGGATTGATGTCCTCTGTAACATTGCGGGGTAACATATCCTATTTCTCTTTCCAGTTTCCCCTGTTTTCCAGAAGTAGTTGCTTTTCCCTAATGCACATTGTGTCAATGCATCTTCTATCTTCACTCTCAATTTTCATGTGTTTTCATCAACACTAAAATGTTTGTACATTGCTGTGTTACCCAGGCCAAGGTAGAAAGGCTCTGGAATCCGTTCTCCCTCTTCTGCGGGTTCTGTGGGTTTGGCACAACTGTGAGCGCAGGTGATGGTCTGCCAGTGCTCTGTCTTTTTTACTTCCCCTATTATGAAGCTCATCTCTCTGATCCTCAACATATAAGACACATACCACAGCTTGTTTTCTTCCAAAGAGCTCTTGTCCTTCCTTTTCAAGGCTGGAAGGGTTAGCTATTACAAAATAGCACTGGAAAATATGCATAAAGTCATAAAAACGTAGATCACAGAGAGTACTTCACTTCATGCACTTATTCTAGGTTTGTTCATCATGGAACCATTCTGGAGTGTGACGAGCAAGACTGGAACTTCACTATGAACCTCAATGTTCACAGCATGTATCTAATGATCAAGACATTCCTTCCTAAGGCAAGGCTTCGGTGCTTATGATTTTTGGTCTTTGCTGTGTTATGTTTAAAGTGGAAGAGATCTAAGTTGTTGCCACTGTGATAGTGTGGGGTTTGAGACAAAAAGGCAAGTATG
This sequence comes from Jacana jacana, assembly GCA_013400555.1. Classification (NCBI taxonomy): domain Eukaryota; kingdom Metazoa; phylum Chordata; class Aves; order Charadriiformes; family Jacanidae; genus Jacana; species Jacana jacana. Next base: position 11,831 of record VZTM01028806.1, read on the forward strand.
CTGCTTTGTATGCAGGAGGCCCTTAGATTAGTGATCTTACTCTAAAACATTCTCTTCACTGTGTAATCCTTCAAGTAGACAATTTATCTAAAGGATGTGGTAGGAAAGTTTAATTCAGGGGTTCTGCCCTATGTAATTTGTAACTAAAATCCTTCAAATGCAGAGCAGCGAGGGAGCCATTGCAATACAGTGTTCCTGTATTATACTGTACCACACAGCTGCACAATACCACTGCTACAAAATGTTTATAAAAGATGTATATTAATATAACTTTTACATAAAGCTGGAAACTGTCTTGTTTTAAGCGGTTCAGTGCCACTGATGCCAACGTGTTGGTTATATCAGAGCAACGCTTCAATTAGTGTAGCAGCTTGAGGACACTCACATTTGAAGTAGTAACCAGCTCTGGGACCACAAAAAATTGTGGACTGAATAAAGTGTTTGTATTCCTGTAAATGCAAAGGCCAGAAGTGGAAGCTGTGACCACGACCGGTTGATGACTACTCTTTTCAGTGTTGTTCCAGTCCAGTTTGTTTGGGGGTTTGGGTTTGTATTTTTAAGCTGATCTTAATTTTCAAAGATTCTTTATAACAACTTCAGGCATATCATGTTTTAAGATGCCTAAAAAGGTTATACCTTAAAGAAATTTAACTATAATTCAAAGATGGTAGAAAGTTGGGTTTTAGTCTTTTCCAAAGAATTTAAGAAGCGTGTCAGTGCATTTGTAGGTGGCATAAACAGATGTCTATGTAGTGTAACTTTCTGTGGTTACATGGTTACAAGAGAACAATGATTCAGAGAATCATTGGGAGAAAAATCCTTTCCTGTCATGGTCTTCACCCCTGAGATGTCTTAGGAGAACCTAGTGACAATTTCAGGTTCTACTTTACTACTTTGGTCAATAGATCAGAAAGAGGCAAGCACCTATTCATGCCAAGTAAGCTTTGTTACCCTGCATATCAATTTGTCCTTTGGGTTATCGTGGCCTATTTTGCCGGACCTGCAGATGACAAAATAGTTTGCATTTAAATGACATAAGTATTCTTTTGCAGATGCTTAAACAGAAATCTGGAAATATTATAAATATGTCTTCTGTGGCATCTAGCATTAAAGGTCAGTATCTTGCTAGAGAGTTCCTTATATAAATCATTAATACGTTAGGAATGTGAAATAAAAAATGCATGACATTGAATTTAGAGGACACTGATGGTTCTGTGGAGAGATGCATTCAGAAAGGAAAACATGAACACATCAACTGGTGCACACACACAAAGACACAGATGGGAAATTGCAGAAGCATTAAGACCATTGCCGTTGAGCTTATATATCTGTCCTGAATGGTTTTAGCATCCTTTTTACCAGTTTGTATTAACTAAAAAGGCATTACTTGCATGATATCATGCTACATGTGTTCTTCAAAGAAACAATGAAGAAATGACAGCTATGTAAGTGCTGTAGCTATGCTTCCTCAGGAAACCTGATGGTGACTAACAGATGGGTCTCTGCTGTTCTTAAATCTGTTTACTTTGTTAACTTTTCCAGACTATTCCCCAAACATATACTTTCAAAAGATCGTGTGCTTTGCTCTTGTGTACGCCTGAGTAGAGTTCTGGCAGTCAGCATTCTAGTTAGCCCAGTCTTATGGAGAGATCACAGGCGCTACAGGAAATACTGGGGGTTGTTTTGTTTTTAAATATGTTTCTGTGCTTCTTTCACACTGACTTTCTGGTAGGAGTTGTGAACAGATGTGTATATAGCACTTCAAAGGCAGCAGTTATTGGTCTGACGAAGTCTGTGGCTGCTGATTTCATTGAACAAGGCATCAGATGCAACTGCATCTGTCCTGGTAAGCACTCTTACCTTATTTTATAAACTTGGAGCAGATGCTGGAAGGCCTGATTGAGTTTTATATTATTATAAAGAGTAGACTTACAAGTGGCAACTGAAGTTACCAGCAATCAAATAGAACAGGACGTGCTTGAAAAAGTTCTGAGATGTAAAACAGAAAAGCTGCTACTATTACAGTAAAGCTGTGAGGCTAGCACATGCACATTACATACCCATTATTCTCCAAGACACAGTCTGGAAGTTAGAAGCACACAAGGGCTAGCTAGCAGGCTAGCCATTCCTTAACCATCTGAAAAGGACTGAATCTTACTGCCTTTGAAATCTGAAGTCCTATGCTATTGATAGTTCTACAGCCTTTCTCCTGAATCATATTATAAAGTTAAGCATCATTGCTGAGACATAAAAATAGAACCAATTAACTGTGTTTCTTGTCACCATTGTTGATGCAGTTGATTTTTCAAAATTGAATTTAACATTTTGCTTAGGAACTGTTGACACGCCATCTTTACAGGAGAGAATCCAAGCCAGGCCTAACCCAGAACAGGTGAGAAAGCAGTTTATTAGTTTGATCATGTGTGTACATATATTTAACCCCCTCAAAAAAAAACAAAACAAAAACCAAACAAAACAAAAAAAAATGGACCATCTCTACCCAGATTCAAGATTGTCCACTATTTCAGAGTACCAATGGCAACATAACAGGAGTGTCTCTTTCTCTTTCTGATACTTTGGTCAGTTTGTACTCAAGAAAAGTCTTAAAATGCCCCAGAAGGGTACTATTGCTCAGAGAATTCGGAGGGTCTGTCATCCAATGGATGTATTTGCAACCACTGGTTACAGTAGCAAGTGCAAAAGCAAAATACATTTTCGACTTTGGCATCTGGCTGCCCCAACCTAGTGCAAAACCATGATTGAAAGGGCATTCTGGCCCATGCATTTCAAAATTATTTGGGATCCTTAACCATACTGACTAGAAAACTGTGAGCTTTTGTTTGAAGGGTCTGGGATCATCCACTGCCAAAGGAAGGAGGACTTATTGGTTTTATTCTGGAACCAGAGATTTGGGTCTGGTCTCCTAGTACTTTTCAACCTGAAATTCATACCACCGTTAATCTTGCAATTTCTTTTTCTAGTATAAATTAAAATTCCTTCCTACTAGAGGAAGTTATGACTCGTGGCCTCTTTCCAGTGTTGCTTTCTACACGTCAGTCTAATTCAATTAAAGTAATTGGTTTGGAGGTTTTTTATATCTCAAATGTTCTTGTATATCTAGGCATTGAAAGACTTTCTAGCTAGACAGAAGACTGGTAGGATGGCCACTGCTGAAGAAGTGGCCCATCTCTTTGTGTACTTGGCCTCTGATGAAGTAAGTATGGAATGATAAAATTTCCTGTAGCAATACCCCATGCTACTTTGCTGCAATCACAATAGAGAGAAATTGTTTTGGGAGGATTTATATTTTCTGTAACTTGGATTATTACATTATTGGATTATTACCTGATGATCTTCTATTTAGCTGAAGCTACCATGCAAAAATTGCTCTCAATGTTGACAGTGATTGCTAAGGCATCGTGTATTTGGTACCAGAGCCTGATGGTTTCATGTCATCTGAGCAAATTGACCATCCACACTTCATCCTGAATGACAGAAGAGATGGGCTTGTCTGCATTTCCAAGTTTGAACTACAGCTAGATCAGGTTTTAAGGATTCAGAATTAGCCATCATCATGTACCTTCACTATTCAAGAGCAAATATTTCTGTAGAACTGCTGGAGATTTGAACTAAAAGAGCTAATTCTCAGAGTCAATCTACCCTTTCAACAGAAGGAAAACAATAGACCCACAGAGGTTGTTCCAAACCACACTCTTAATGACCACTGCAATTACCACAACACTAATGAGCATGCAGCAAGGTTATTTCAGATGCCATAAATTTACTATGAGTCTAAATTTGGACTGGATTCCTCTGGGCTTGTCCAGCAGTCCTACTGAGCATAGTAGAATTCTTTAATGGAGTTAATTCAATCTTAATGTCATTATGTATCAGTAACCTGTTTCTCTTTTTCATCTTAGTTTTAGTGTTTCTGTAAATACTGATATTTTTTTTTCCCAATCTGGATATAGACTTTTGAGTGAGGCATAGGTAGAAATGCAGTTTTCCATTATATGCCAGTGTGCTTCAGTGCTGGCATACAGAGAAGAATGCCAGCAGCTCAGTTGCTTACCTCACTTTCTGCAGCATCTAAATTTTCGGTTAGGTCCTTTATAATTATTGGCTGACTTGGTCAGATTCTGCTTATCTGAACAGGTTTAATAACATCATAGTGTGAGTTTTTATCCTGGCAGGTGAGATATCTAAAGTCTATCTTATGTGAATTTGTACACTCAGGATGCATTCATATCTTAATGCCTCTAATAAAACCTTTACTACACCTTCCTGAGTTAGTGGAAAGGCTTCCATTTCTAAGTTAGTTTATGCTCTACTTAAGATATTTCTGTAAAAGAAACTGTTTGCATAAAAAGAAAGCAGCTTTTTTAATTTAAAGAAAAAGGTTTTCCTTGTACTTAATAGACATGAAAAATTAATTAAAATTATTGTTACCTTTGTAATTTCAGTCTGCCTATGTGACTGGTAATGAATTGGTCATCGATGGAGGATGGAGCTTGTGATTGACCCTACGAGCAAAGGGGAATTCATACAATGAAAGGCAACAAGTCAGGATCATGTTTTTCAGTTAAGATAGCTTACAAAGATTTAGGTCATTCACCTGATGTCTTTCAAAACAAATTTAATTCATTTTTACTGCTATGTAATCTATTTCTAGATTGATCTTACTGATTCACTTTTGCCTAAATAAAAAATATACTTCATGTGGCTTCATTTCATGATAAATCCAAAAGCATGAAAGAAAAGCTATTTAACATTTAATATTTCCAAGGGCAAAGAATATTATTTAAGGTACAAAATCTGAGTGAAAGGAATTAAATACTGCCTTTATTCTCATCCTGCAAAGTATATGAAAGTTTCACATTTACAATTAGATTTCCTACTAGCATTGAGAGACTATCTAGAGAAAATGGAGCAACTGCTATTAAATCAGCCAAATGGTTCATGAACTAAGTGCAGTTTAAACAGAAGAAAGCAGAAATAACACCAAATTTGAAGATCTGAACATTTGAATCATTTTGTTGCTGGTAATAGGTGTTTCTATATCAGAGAACATACTATTTGCAAATTGTACTTGAAAGCACATTCTGCTCTGCAAGTTACTTTTAAGTTCTTTCTGCTCTCTACTATCATTAGCAAAATGTTTTAGAACTGTAATAGCTGTAGAAAACCAGTTTGAAATGTTGAAAACCATGTCCCAAGCCTGACAACACTTACAGATCGACAGTGGAAGACAGTCAAAGACACTGTAGATCCATGGTGTATAGGCACATGAGAGGTCCTGTGCGTACAGTAAAGGGTCAGTGTACGTGCCCAGCTGGGTTGTGCAACTGCAACATGCATTTTGCAGGCCCTGGGCAAGTTAGGCTGTTAGAATTTGGAAAACCACTTGAAATCATCAGCACAAAAGGTGGTGAACCAGTACCATTAGAATCAGCAGGATTTGCCACTTTCTGGGGTTTGTGAGGGTATCTTTTGTTCAAGCGCATAATGATTATAGATGCTGTTCTTCATGAAGCAGAAATACTGGAGAGGAGCCTGCTCTAATGCTGATAGCACGTAGAGAGCATAGAGGGTCATATATCGTTTATAATTGGTTAGTAAATGAGTATGTTACCTAGTACAAAAGAGCTCCTAGTGGGAGAAATAGAGGCCAGAACTATTTCATTAATGGTATAGACCACTATGAAAGTGATATTGGAAGTATCATTACTGTATCTTTACCACCCTCATCACCCCTCTCCATGTATGGAAAGTGTTGTGCAAGGACATCACTCTAGAAGGCATGGATGGGGGTATATGTGGGTTTTAGCTCGGATTTATGAAGTGGAAACCTATTATCATACTTCAAACCTTTATTATCATATAATCTCATACTCAGAAAAAAACCATGGGTGCTGACCCAGACATCTAAGGTGAAAAATAACCCGAATTCCAAAACTATCTGTTTTGTTCAGACACTACTACATTTGACATGAAAGTCAAGGACTGCCTGCCTGTAAGTATGATAACCTCAAAAATAATCCCCCCACAGCTCCATTTATCTGATTTCTGATTGAAGCTGTATGCAGTTTCATATATATCAAATACATATATAGGTGGGGAGGAATTAAAGAATAAATGCTACTGAACATGAATGATCAGTAACCAGAAAGCTCAGAGGAAAAATGGGACAATATTTTGTTAGTGTTACTGTAACAACTGCCATGTTTTTAAAATTATTGCTTAGGCTTTTCAGTATTAGTTGGAGCAGCAATATTGATTAGATTATTTCAATGTGTCTAGTTTAAATCAGGCTTCTTATTTGTAAATGTTACATTTACTTACACTTTTAAAACGAGGAGCTATGGTGGATATTAGCTTCCTCAAGTTCACTCTGGGTTCAGCTTTTACTTTTAATCATGGTGGGAGCATTCTGATGTTGTGTAGTTTGCTTATGGGGTTTTGAGTATCTGGTATTTCAATAAAGTGACCCTGGCAGCCAAGCAGGATCAAGCTGAGGCAGAAATCCAAAATTAGCCAAAATGGCTCCACCAATGTTGACTGACATAAATTCAAATGTTAAAAGCTCAGGCTGGCAGGATACTGTTTCAGTGCTTTCAGAGTTTCATATGGAGACCAAAGTCCTTCCTCTATGTTAGGTGTAGAAGGCTTACCTTGAAAAGAGAATCTCTCCACTGAAGTAGCATAAGATACTTGCATTGTATATTCTGAAAATACACTTCAGAATCTGAGAGAAAAATCAGCATACATATTGCATATGTAACTTTAGTAGGTAACATTTCTAAGCTCACTGGTGACTCTAATATACAGATACTACTAAAATATTATTTTTTTGGTCAAAGCACTCCTGCAAGTGAAGGGAGTTGCCATATTCTATTTACAAAAGCACAGAGGTACGGATTTTTTCAGTGTTAGTCTGAGAATCTGGTGGACCAAAAAAAAAAAAATTAAAAAATCAGTGGATGTTGTCTCTTGCCTTATTAGCAATGCTCTTCACGTGGTAACAGCTAACACTCCTGAAATGTGTCCTAATGCCTAGGGCTTTTCCAGCAGACTCGGTGGAATTAACAGAGAAAGCTTCTTAATGCTCCTGTGACCCCTTAGTTCTCCGGACTGTTTTTAATGGCATTTCTGTTTCTTTTCCTTCCACTCCAGTGATAATGTAAGGAGGAGTTATTTGACTTTTCAGATTCTAGGTCAAACTTTCAGGGGGGGGTGAGAAACTTCCCTGATTCAGAGTCCTTCTGGAAAATTTAATCTGATCAAAAAACAGTGCTCTTTTTCTCAGATTTGTAGGCAGTTTAATTCTGTGAATGCTATTAGGAGCAAAATAGTAAAGTGTTTCATTTGAATCTGTTTTCAAGTGCACCCAGCACGGGTTGGGAAATGGGGTTGAGAGAGGTCTGTCTCGTTCCCTCGTGTGGGTACAGATGAGATGGACACACTTGTTCTTTCAGATGTAGAAAAGTCTTGATGTGACCTCCACAAAATACGCGGCTTATTTATTTATAGTTTATTCTCTTGCCTGCCTCAATGCAACTCGTCTGCACGCATCCAGAGCAGAACCCTTTCCTCGTCCCTCAGCTCTGCCTGCAGTGCTGCGCTCCAGGTAGGAGGATTGCCTGCTCCTTCCCCCCCAGCCCGCCCCTTCCCTTCCCACAGCCACGGGAAAGGCCGAGCTAAAGCCATCTTTTTCACGTGTACAGGTTGCAACGAAACGACTTGGGAAGCGGAGGGCTGGCTGTGCGAGATACCCGAATGGACTCCTCCTCCCCGATACTCTGGGCTCGGGGTTGGTCGATTTGGTGGTCCTGGCACCTGTGTGACACCTCGGATATGGCCACCCCTCGCCCCCTCATCATCCCGGCGGCGACTGACTGACGGTGCCGAGAGACAGAAAAGCATCCAGGAAGCCCTTTCCGTCTTCCTAAGCTCCAGATGGAGGTTTTTGCTGCTGGTCCAGTGAAGCTGTGGCTTTGGAGGAGGGACCGTGGCATCAGCGGCGCCAGCGGGGGAGGAGGAGCTAGAGCTGGCACAGAGCTGCTGCTGCTCCTTGCGGGCAGCGGATTAGCACCTCCATGAGGGACCCGAGCCGTGCAGGAGGGGCTGCGCTGGCAGCGGCTCCTTCTCTCTGACCCGTGCCCTTCCCCAGGTAAGTTTTCCGCCCCTCGGTCTCGTCCCGTCTGCCTCTCCTGGGGCTGGAGGCAGCAGGAGAGGCAGTACGGGGGGCGTTAGCTGGCTCTGCGGGAGGGAAGCTGCTGAGGGAGGCGGGAAGGAGGTTGCATCAGGGTTCCGTCACGTCTTTTTAGTGGGTGGTGATGATGTGTGGCTTGCGGTGTCTTTTTTTTTTTATTATTTTCCTTTATTCCACCCTCCCACCCCTCCTTTCTCCTCCGGACGTTAGTTGCTCTGGCAGTGGTTGTGGTATTTTATTTGTATTCCTTTCCAAATCTTACATGTGCAAAGCAGAAGGTTGGCAGTCACCAGGGCAACAGAGCTAATAATGTAAGCATGCACACTGCCCTGTCAGTCATCCCTTCAGTTCGGCTCTCCTTCTCTCTCTTCCTCCCTGCCAATTAAAGACAAGTAAAACGAGAGGATCTAACAAACACCTATAGTAAAAACCTTCCTCACTCTCAAATAAGGGAAGTATATCGCACAGGGGTACAGAAATAAGGCCGTTACTGGCTGGTTTCCATGGTACAGGCCTCAACCCTGTGGTATGAATTCTGCACTATGATTTCTCAATCTCTGATTTGGTGAAGTTTCAAAAACAAAACATACCTACCACCAAAAAAAACCAACCACTACCCCAAACCCAAACAAATAATACCCAAAAAACCCCCAAAAAACCAAAGTAGTGTGAATAGATTAACTACTCACTTCAGTCTCGTTATCTAACTGACCATTGCTCAAAAGTACCAGTATCAGGAACCTGACAGGGTGAAGACCTGTCACAAAACAGGTAACGGACAGCACATCCGCTATCAGACAACTCCTTCATACCTTGAAACTATTCTTGCTAAGCAGCACATCCAATATCTTTGTTTAGTCAATCTTTTCTTCCCTACACACTACGTGAACAATGCATTCAGGAGCTGAATCTGTTGTGAGGTAGACTTGGTTTTTCTCATAAGAATAAAGTATTTTGTGTCAACAAAGGCTTGATAATTGTGAGAATTGTCTCTCTGACTTGCTTCCAGCAATTTAGCAAGGAAGGAATTTCTTGGCTCAGAAGTTCTGCCTTAACTCGAGTGGCATTTTGTATGGCTGGAGCAACGTAAAAGACTGAGAAAATGCTGTTAGCACTGAGATGTAGTTGGGGGTGAATGCAGGCATATGGTTGCTGTAACAGAGAACGCTAGCAAGCCTTGTCCTGGGATATGTGCATGCACCTCTTGCTGGCTCAGACTTGTGAAACTACAGTAATATTTGTAGCTTGTATTTTGTACAAATAAAATATTTGTACAAAAAAGATTCTGGTATACAGAACTGTACACTGCCATATCTCTTGTTAGCATCTATGGGACAAGAAATTGACCAAATACCTCATTTGCCACTCTGAGAAGTATCTTCATGGGATATAAGCAATAAAGACCCATGTTTTATCAGCCTCAACTGAATATAGCATGCAAGTTGTACACATCCTAATCTTTATTCAAACAGGCATCTTTTGTTTCCTAGATATTCAGTCAATGTGTTCATGAACAGTAACATTTGACAGAACCATATGCTTGAAAATTTCCCTAAAAATCAAGTTGGATCTGGTCAGGTTTAAGTTCAAGATAAAGAGTCCCTTCATATGTATGCTTTAGAAACTATAGCTGTTCTTACCTTCTGCTGCCACACACAGAGGGCTTGTGACACTTTTGGAACTTATGATCCTGGTAAGTGGTGTTGACAGCAAATAACTTAATCTTGTGCTGATAGGAGGAACAAATGGATATGTGTATATATTTTACAGTCACACTTTTAAGGAGGAAATAACAGGTTAGCTCAGATCACTGTGATTCTGAAACTTTTTTATTTTATTTTATTTTATTTTTTTAGTGCATGACTCTTCTGTTAGTCTCTGTCTTCTGTTCTTACATGCAGCATACAGAGGTATTCAAAAAAACCACTAAATTCTAAATTGAGCTGTGAGGGTTTTTTCACCTGATCTACGGGGGAAAAAACACCATCACTGAGGAGTCTTATCTGGGAAATAATACTGTTTCTCTAATTTTTCTGGTTTTATTGCTTTTCCTAGGTTTGTAACAATGGTAATGGAGGATGCTGTAAACGACAATGAAAATTCTGAGCCATCAGGATGTGGCAGAAATGATATGATTCCACTGCATGAGGAAAGTGAGGTAATTAATTAGGATCTCAAAGTACAATTTTAGTCAGAACTCCCCTTTTCCTTTCCTTTTTCTTCCTACATCTGTTAAAATCCCTATATCTGAAGGTGATACAAAGAAATCTCAGTGGGAATTTCTTGCAGTTAACAAATGTTCAGTTTTTAAAAGTCTGCGGATTGCTGAAAATCAGTGGTTACAATTTCAGCTTGAAGTGGAAAATGCATCAGTGTGCATTTTACTGTGGAAGAGAATTATGTGGACTTAAGCTCACTTCTTTGCTTTCCAATCGTGCCTGTCTGGCCACTTGCTGAAAAGTTATTCACTCATGGCTTCCTTTTCTTGTCTAATAAAAATAAAACCCCCCAAACCATAGTTTTAAACTTCTCTCTGTGTATTTCCAGTGTTCTTGGAAATGCCTATGGCTTTGAAAAAGATTTGCAATAATTGCAAGAATAAAATTCTTAACATGAAACACACTTTAGAATAAACATGTAATATTAACTCTAAAAATGCCGTATGGTGGATCTTTATACACGTGGGTAGCTCGTGATCATAGAATCACAGGGTAGAGAGACAAGGAATTTCATGCTGAGAGCTCACAAGATTTGTGTTCCAACTGTGACTCTGAGTAAGGGAAATCTATATATATATGTATGTATATCAAGAGAGAGAGATGAGACAGGAAAATAACGGGAAATGTGGAACTGTTACTGGAGGGGGGCCAAACCACAGTAGAGGCAAGAATTCCATGTCCATGCTGTGACAATGCGCTGACATGAATAATCATAAGGGAAGGTAGATGATGAACCTGTCAAAAAGAAGGACCCTAAAATGAAGTGGGTCACATATCCAAAAATGGGCAAAAAGTGCTTCAGTTATGAATATGGATAAGTAGATGAATCAGTATAAGATAACAGCTTCAGGGAACTATTCTTCAAGGAAATAAATCCCAGGGTAGTATTTCCCCATCTCTACCCTGACTTACCAGCTCGAGCCTTCCAGCCATGGATCATGTGAGTAAGGCTTGCACTGGCCAGCTGTTTTGTTTCTCTCATCTTTGTCTAATCAAAAGTAAGTTTTGTTATTTGGTTCAAGGCTTTGCAACAGAAGTTAGTTAGGAGCTGTAATAAAGATGCTATCTTACTGGAATGATGCTAATCACTAACTGTATTGTCTGGAAGCAGAACTCTATCAAATTGTGGAAAATATTCAGAAACATTTAGCTCATATAGAAGGTAAGCTGAACCTGGTCTAGTAATAATGTTTCTTCATCAAACATGCTGATAGTGTTGCTGAACAGGTACTATTTATATTGGGACAGGAGTCCTGCCAGCTGCAGAAAAAAAAAGCAATGTCTGACAGTCTCTCATATGCAGCTCCCTGTGCCGTGCACAAACACACAACCAAAAATCCCAAATATGCTACAAAGCTGGACCATTCCTATAGCAATTGTGCAGTTAATGCAGTCACTTGTAGATGGTGTGGATCTAGTGCATCACAGCTGATTTCAGGTCTTGTGTGCCACTTCAAATGTATACAGTGACACTTCTGAGAGAGTCTCATTGTTTTCCTTCATGAGGGGCCAACAGCAGATGCCAAAGGTACTGATGGGAATATGCAAACAGAAGAAACTGCTCTCTTGAATCACTGTGCTCAGCCACCTCCAGAACCGACAGCAGCATCTTCAGTACCTACAGGAACGTGGAGGCAAATATTTACTTGTCCCCCTCAAGGTTTACTGGCCCGAACAGTGACAAATGGTACGTAAGAGGTTAATTAACCTGAGAAATGGCAAATTAAGTACCTGTTTCTCTAGAAGCAATGATACCACCTGTCCATTGTCCTTGAAAACAATGAAGGGAAATAGCTGTTTTACAAATCACACTTTTGTTTCAATGTTTTAGCAGAAAAAAAAAGAATGAAGTTATTTGAATGTGTAGGGTTTGTTTCTCCACCCTCTCTTCCATGTTTAACATGGTAGGTATGTTTTTGCAATTTGCAACTTGTTTTCATCAGAAGACCTCCTGGTTCTCATCTTGATAGTTCTTTTTGGTGTGAGAGCATTAAGGTTATTACTAACAAGGCGCACCCTGGATGACTTTTTGTTGAATGAAGGCAACAAACCATGAGACTTGACCTTCTTTTGTTTCTTAATACCCCGGGCTTGCAAAGCCAAGAATCCTAACCTCAAGGCAAACTTGACTCATTGTGTTTAAGATTTGCCATTCCCTGAAGGCTCATGGAAGTGAATGCTTTGCTGACCAGTCATTTCAATCTTTTCCTAGCCACAAGGACACTTGTGGCTTTGACTGCTTCCACAGCCTCCATTCTCTCTCATTTGGGATTCTTAGGCTTTTATGTTTGGAAATCTACTGATCTTCCTTTTGCCACCTGTCACTCTTAAATAAGATTAAGAAAAATCCAGTCTAAAAATGCAATACATTTTCTTATGGCAAGAGGGATTTATTCAACACATTTGTTCCTCTCCTTCAATCTTCTGCTTTTATATCTATGCATGCTTGTTCTTGCTGGATAACTGTAGGAACAGATTTTGGAACTTGAAAAGAGTGTCATATTTCCACATATTTTACACTATTTTCACATATTTTATAATATTTTCACTTAATGTTCTCATAATATTTTTCAGGACATTTTTTTTTCCTGTATAATTATCCCTTTTTGACCTCTGTATCAGCGGAAATATCTGTACTACTTCAGGGTATCCAGAGACACAACCTTTTATCCCCAGGGATAGCAATGTGTTGCACAAGCACATGCATATAATATAAAAAAATATACTTAAATTCTTTTAAAAAGTAGGCTGGAGCTGCCATCATCAGCTCAAAGATGTGCCAGACTATACAGCAGCATGTTCTTATTGCAGTTCCAAAGTAGCTGAAGGAAGATAATCAAATGCAAGGCAACTTAGTGTGTGTCTTCACTTTAAGTTTGGGACCTGTTAAGTGATTTCCAGAGTGGCCAAAGGCTCACCCAGTACTTTTTGTTTCCTAATCATGTTCCTGTTACCACTTTTTTAAAGTATTTTAGGATTTATAAAATCCCTATGATTAAACTAATTTTGAATGTAGGTGATTTTATCTCTGAAAGTCATGGTACCTTTTTCCTTAGTAGAAAAACAAATGTGATCTAAGAGCAACCAAAGCTGTCCCAGGAAGATGATTACATATGAGTACTTCTTGTTTTATTTCAGTTGCAATCGTGGTCCTTGTTTGGGCTGTGGTTTGGTCCATCACCGGGACTGAGTGTCTCCCAGGTGGAAACCTGTTTGGAATTATCTTTCTTTATTTTTTTGCTGTCATTGGAGGTAAAATTTTTGGATTCATTAAAATACGATCACTACCCCCTCTCCCTGCTCTTCTGGGTAAGATATTTTTCCTCCTTTTCTTCGTAAATACTTGTTGTTTGAACTGTAAAGTAGTATCTGCATGCTAGATATATTTGGAACGGGAGCAAAAAAAACTGCACCATGCTCACAACCTGTAGCTTTCCCAAGTGACTTTTACCTGGTCCTCTCTGAGAAGGTGCAAAATTCTCTCAACTGCTGAGGTGAAATTGCCTGTATATCACTGAGGCTCTCTCCTCTTAACTCTTTGGGTGTCAGAGAGCTGCACGCCTAGAGTTTCAAAGGTTATTATCCTTTGGTCCCCTCTGTCAAAGTTGTTTAAAATTTGGGGTTTAATATCACTAAACAGGAGTCTTCATCTGGACCTGCTGTTACAATAGAAATAGGAAATTATTCATTATTCATAAGGAAATTATTGCTGAACTGTTTCATGTGTATCTTGCACAGTAAAAGTATTTTCCAAAGAAAACAGTACAGGAATTCCCTACTACCAGTAATCTAAAGCCATTTTTTTCTTCTCCTTCCTTAAGATAACTGAAATCTGAGAAAATAAAATCACCACACAGAATAATTCTTCAGAAAAGAATAATTATTTGGGATCAAGCATAACATTGTTTTTCATATCAACACCTAATTTTATTTTACATAAAAATGAAAACGTGAATAGGAGATGAAAGTGACCTTAATTCTGACATCATCAGAACCTTTTCAGACTGACTTCCTAGAGGAGGTTTTGGTTAGATCAGTACAATGTTGTGAAGTGCTCTGATGTCAACGAAGCTGAAGAATGAAGCTCCAGGTTCTTCTCACCAGCTGCACGCTGCCCCCTTGCTATGCTTCATGTATAAATGAGTAAGGCTGTTGACAGCCAGTAAAACTTTCTGGCAGAGCAGGCTAAAAATATCTGCCTGTAGAGCATGGATATGGTTTTTGTAACCTGCATAGCTGGTGTGCCTCACGCAGTAGCACTGCTTGCAGAAGGGCTCTGTAGCTTCAAATACAGCTCCATCCAGGCAGCAGGCGCCTTCTTGCACTGCTTAGTTTCACCAGCAAGAAAAGATTCAAATGAGAGGGAGGGAAGTTTTGCATATAGCGATAATGTAAGCACAGAACGTGACACACAGGGAGTCTGCCCTTTCTAAGTAAACATGCACCCCCTTAAAAAAAAAAAGAAAGAGAAAAAGTTTCTGACCATTTGGATTCTGCTTTTTTTAAATTTCATCTGTATCTGAAAGTTATGAGCTGAGCATGAAA
>VZTM01028806.1:26842-56141 GCA_013400555.1 Jacana jacana
CAGACAGGTTAATCCTGAACAACAGAAACTTAGCATGACAGCACATGTCTGTTGAGTTGCTTAGGACAGAGTTCATTATTCAGATGCCCAGTCTGAGGAAAGTTGGAGAAGTATATGAGTCAGAAAAAGAGATAGGCAATGCCTTTGAATATTCTTTTCAACACTAACAATACAAATTTTGTGCTCTTACATGCCTTTACTTGTGCAGGGTACAGTTAGAGTGTAATGTAGCTGGCTGAGCATTTACACACCTTATAGCAAGTCTCGGAGGAAAAAAGGAGTGAAATTGCTACTGAAACAGTCATGTAGTATCTTTTAGGTATACACTGCAGAGAGGTTTCTGCAGCAGGAGTAGAGTAGAGTACGTGGAGTAGAAGAGTGAAGATATCTTTTGAGGTACAGGGTTTTTTATTTTAAGTAGATTTCTAGATTGGGATAGCTCTAGTGACTTGGACCTCAAGCAAACATTGCAAAAAGTGTGTGATCATTATGCTGGTTTGATATAAGGTATGAGGCACCACAAATTAATTATGCCACTACTTTTTTTTTGGAGAAGAACAATGACTGAAACTTTAGCATGCTCCAGAACAAATCCAGTCCACCGCCAAGACTCACACCAAGCTGACACCAGCCTAAAAACAGTGTTTGTTACTTTTTGTCTCTTTTTATTTCCTGTTTCTTAACATGGCTAATATAAAACTACACCACAAAAGCATATCTTTGGATCATCAGGATCTACAGTGAATCTCCACAGATCTATATTTAAGGTCACCCTTTCCTGCACTTTTCTGTTAAGCTTCTAGAGCTACAGTTCCAATTGCTTTGCAGGAAGACTCTGATTAAAAAGTTTTGCTAATATTTGCAAAAGGTTGGATCTTGTAAGAAGCTCAAATAGAAAATAAAGGCAAGTTCCTGAGTTCCACCCCCCTTCTTTGCATAAGAGTCAAATTGCCTGAACATTTTAAAATTTCTAAGTTGGTCCATGATTAGCTATTTTTTGATTGTATTTCCCAAGGAACTCAGTATTAGGTAGTTGACAACTGCCTTTCTTACTTAAGATCCTTAAGATCTGACTTAATCCCTAAGAGGATTTTTAACAATTTTCAGCTTCAGAGATGAATACACAGTATTAGATGATCGTATTGCAACACGCTAATAAGAAAAATATCTTTAAGAACGCAGTGGTGTCTTTGCTTACGGTAAGTATCCCTGCACCTGATGAACAAAGCTGAATTCTGTTGACTTGCACCAAAAGTATATGTCAGAATCCTATGGATTTATTCATTGGTGACCTTGTGTGTGAGGCAGAGGCCTCAATTAATGCCAGTTAGGAAGCTGTGCTTAGCCCCTGTGGTTGATTGTTCACCTTGTGTGTTCTTAGGCCACTTTCATTGCTTTAAACATGTCTCTCGCTTTCCAAACCTGTCCCCTTTGTTAAAACATATGACATTTTTTTTTTTGTCTCTCATAAATGCAGTGTCTATTTTTAAGAATGTTATGCAAGCTTCACTTGTGCAATGAAAAGATTTGACAGAAGCGAATTTGCTTTCACTTAAGGGATGCTACTTGCTGGTTTCCTAATCCGAAATAGCCCGTTCATTAGTGACATCGTCCAGATAAAGCAACGCTGGTCTGCAGCACTGAGGAATGTTGCTCTTTCAATTATCTTGACCCGAGCAGGACTTGGCCTGGATCCAAAGGTATGGCATCAACCATTTGTGAGGCAAAATATACAGATTGAAAAAACTGAACAATGAGTTCTGTTTTAAAAATATTGACCTGTTCAGTCTTAGAGAATCTGCAAATTAGAGTACTATAGAAAGCACAGTTTCTATTTTATAGTCATATGTATCGGCAGTTGGATTTATAGAGTAGGCAAGCAATCCAAAAAATACCTGAAGAAAACTGATTTTATGACTATTACTTCCCTTGTCTTAAAAAAATTTCTTGAATTTTGTGAGCAGAACATCTTGAGGATGTGCTCCATCGTGGTCTGCCAGGAAGAGTTTGCACTCCCTGGCAGTTAACACTGAATAAATCCCCAATCCTTGAAAGAAAATGTTGTTTGTCTTCATGCCAGTCAAAAGAAAAAAAAACAACCCACAAACCAAACCCAAACCTGTGTGTCTATTTTACTTTTTTCTGTACTTTTTTCTTTTTCAATCATTGCCATTTTAATACAAGCATACTGGTTGCAAGGATGAGTCCTGCTGCACTGCAGAAACAATGCTTCACATTACGATAAAGCCCATAAAGCTTCTGTGAACAAAAAATAGTCTTCCTCTGGACATGACAAAATGTGAGGTTCCATAAATTAATGAAGGCAAGGTTTTGTTTGATCAATATTAGCTGGCTGAAATAAAGCTGTACTGTCTTGGCCCCTATCTATTTAAATTTAAGGGACTCCTTAAAGTTTCTATAAAATTTAGGTCAAGTTCAGAACAACTAAACTGATTTTCTTTGAGAGAGAGTTGCCAATGCTTCAGATATTTAGGAAAATTAGGGTTAATTAGGAATTAGGAATTATTTAGGAAAATTTAGGAAAGTTAGGGCATTCTTGAAAAATACCTTTTTCCTAGATTACTATCATCCATTTTTCCAGGACATTCTTGTATGAGCATGGCTGTGTGTCACACACAGCTTGGACGCTCAGCTCTATGAGGTTGTTTTGCTTTCTATCACATGACAACTTTTTTTTTTGCCAAAGGAGCTTCATCTTCAACTCAGTTTTCTCCCATGTGGCAGTCAAAACTCATTTGGGCTCTGTATGTAGCAATGCTCTGATGCAGTTACAATTGTTCCTCGTGTAATTGAAGCTGTGAAGACAAAAGATGTCAGTTGCTCTGGTATTCTCAGCCCTAATTATGCTGGGATGAACCGCGCTGGTAAAAAGTGCAACTCATTGTGGTGGTTTTTTCCCATGCCAAAATTAGGGACCTGTCCTAACAGAGTCAGGTTTGTTGACTAACTATTAAAGAAAGGGAGCTGTTACGAGTAAATACTCTGTTTTAGAGAAATTTTTGAATAGAATCTGCTGAGCCAAATGGAACTTAATTTGTTCTGGATGAGAGACAGCTGAAAGAGGGGCTTGGCTCCTTCTGCCAAGTTTATGTAGTTCTACAACTTTTCGTGACTTGTTCATGGATTTGGGGATAATATTTTGGGATTATAGCAAAATCTTTTGTGGGTGGAGCAAATGACCTCAGGTAACTATGGGTAAGTCAACTGTGTTGAGGGCGCACTTCTCAAACGGATCCCAGCCAGTCTAGCCTCTCGTATTCAGTTTGCTCTGCACAAGAAGCCAAACAGAATTTTCCCCTACTCCTCCCTGTGACATGCAGGAACCTTCCTGAACCTCGATGCAGTGGGTTCCACTCCCACGCTTGGGATTTTATATCCAAATCCAGTAGTGCCTGAGCCTGTCTCTGGCATAGGCCAGACAAAGCTGTCACATCCTGTGCTGTGGCTCCCAGAGAATCCCAGAAATAAACCGTGTCAGATCACAAATGTGTTTCCCCTCTGTAAAGCCGGGGGCAGTGATGTCTGAATATGCTTGTATTGCAGGCGCTCAAGAAGCTCAAAGCGGTGTGTCTGCGGCTCTCTTTCGGACCGTGCATCTCAGAAACCTGCACAGCTGCTGTTCTTGCCTACCTGTTCATGCATTTGCCATGGCAGTGGGGATTTATATTAGGGTAACGTGCTCTCTTTTCTCCTGAGTGACAACAGTGCCTGCTTTCATGCTACAGTTAAATGATGTAAATGCAGTTAGTGCTCTGTGCCAAGCAGAGGCCTCAATTAATGCCAGTTAGGAAGCTGTGCTTAGCCCCTGTGGTTGGTTGTTCACCATTCATGTCTGGCTCTGTAGCTAATCTAAAAGTCAAATTTCGAGGCTGTGAAGGATTACTTGCATTATTATTCTTCTACGTTTGTGATCTGGACACTTAAAGAAGGAAGAAGGATGGTGCAATCCCTGAGTCTTTAACCACAACACAAGGGGCTTTGAGGGACAGAAAACGATATCACAATTTGGAGAATCTTCATGCTTCAATTCAGAATTTCCCCATAGAGAAAGGCACATAAGACAGTCTTCCTGTCACAAGTCAAGGATAAGAATGTGGTGTGTCATATTCTGGAGTAATAGCCTTGAAGAGGAAACCTTTTCCATCTAGTTCTATCTAAACTGGTAGACTTGGTCTGGACCCATACACTAGAGCAAAATGAATGAACTTCTCTCCCTCTGCAACGCACTGATTTTTATGAGGAGGAACTGGGCTGCTGAGTCTTAAGGATGTCTAGACCAGGTCCTAAATGGGACAATCACAGCATATATCAGGGAATATAACTCACCTGTATTGTGGACTCGATTGTTAGTCTGTACAGCCCTCTACTTTTAATACTATTGGGTGGGGCAGGATGTGAAAGCTGATTGCAGATCTGCATAGAAATATATCTGCTTGTAATTAGCAGGAAAAGGTAAGGAAGATGGCTGTGTAAAGTCTGTTTGTTTATACTTTAGAAGAATTGGGGTCAGGGTGTTTTGACAGTTTTTGGTTCAGTGCTTTCTTTTTAAGAGAGACTGAACCTGTATGTTTTCAGTTTTGTTCTAGGTGCAGTCTCCCCTGCTGTGGTGGTTCCCTCAATGCTGATTTTACAAGCTGGGGGATATGGGGTGGAGAAAGGCATTCCAACTTTGCTAATGGCAGCTGGCAGCATTGATGACATTCTGGCTATCACAGGCTTCAACACATGCCTTGGGATGGCTTTCTCTTCCGGTACGCTGGCTAATCTGTACATGGTGAAATCCAGAAAAAACAGTGATATTCTGAAGAATGTTATGACTGACTGCGTTGTTATTAGTGATATCTCCTTATAAAGTTCACATATGAACTCAAATATTGAGAGGGAAATTACCTACGATCAGAAGTTTGTCACATTGTCTGCTCCGAGTTGTGGCTCACAACAACTTTCAGAGGATGGT
Organism: Jacana jacana; assembly: GCA_013400555.1. NCBI lineage: Eukaryota > Metazoa > Chordata > Aves > Charadriiformes > Jacanidae > Jacana > Jacana jacana. Next base: position 31,821 of record VZTM01028806.1, read on the forward strand.
TTTCCCTACCAGCTCCCTTAGCCGCCAAGTCTGGTCCCTGCAGGCCCAATTTAAGTTTTTTCAGATTACCCTGGGTTTGGCAATCGTCTTGTAGTGGGTCCCTCTCTGGTTTCTCTGGCAACACTTTCTTTGCATGAAATTTCAGACGGAGAGAGTTGCAATATCGAGCACTGTGAGGCACATAGGTTCCCTCCTGAACCCTTTTGACCCCAAGTAATTTAAAGCAGACACTGTCCTGGAATCACCCTCGTAGGTCTATAGTGTGGTTTGTCCATGGCTTACTTTTTCTTTTGCCAAATAGGTTCCACTCTGTACAATGTGCTCCGTGGAGTGCTGGAGGTTGCTGTTGGCATAGCAGCTGGGGGGATTCTAGGAATGTTTGTTCGATATTTCCCAAGTCATGATCAGGTAAAAATCCAGTAAAAAACCAAACAAACCAACCTTTTATAAAATAGACGTTCTTCATCTAAGGGATGATGTTCTTAAGTTATTAATTTCCAAGCTTTGTGTGAAGCTGTTTTAGGGGAAAGCTGCCTACAGCGCTAACAACTCCCAGGATGCAAAGCCTATTGTGAGTGAAGATGTATTTTATAGGTGATTACTTGTTTGCTTCAGCAGTAACAATGTATAATCTCATAGTCCTTCCTGATGCAGAGTTTGGAAACCAGCTTAACATCCTGCTCTCAGTGAAGGTGGTGGAAATGTCCACACGTAAAGTAGGAAGGGTCTGATACCCATTTCAGATGGTAAAATAATCATAGGATTGATGTGCGACACGTTTACTTCTATAAGATGTTTCCAGTAGGCAAATAACAAAAAAACAAGTAAAGGGAACAGATTGCAGGCTTTTGGTGACTGGGCATTTGATTAGCACCAGAGTGGGTTACTTCCAATAAAAAGTAAGGTGTATAAAGTGGTAGGTTAGTTAACTATTAAGAAGCAATTAAGTAAACAGAAAATTGTTGAGGAAAGTAGGTTCTGGACCGCTGAAGTCAATTTGCCAAGCAGTTATTGCCCGTAGTGGAACCAAACTCCCTTCTTATTAAATAACATAAGAAGCATAATACAGGGGCGAAATGGATAAAAAGAAATGCAGAACAATGGCAGAGATATAACTGTCTGCTGTGAGACTGGATCAAATAAAACTAGACTGTCCCTGGCAAATGTTTGTTTGACTTGTCCTTAAAAACATCTAGTGGCAAGGATTTCACTTCTCTCTGGATAAACTCTTCTAGTACTTGACTGCACAGGTAGAAAATCCTGGTATCAGAGCTGAAGCAGGGCTGTTAGAATAGAGCATCATGTTCCTTGTGATACAAAAACCCTACTGGCAATAAGATTTTGAATGGGCACTGGAAAGAAAATATTACATTTCCAAAATTTAAATTTATTAGAAATTAATGTCCAAAGATATCCCCTCAACTCAACTGAGCAGTTCAAGTCTCACCCAAAAGCTTTGATTCTTTTACAATCGTTAATGGCAATTGTTATTTTCAAAATGAACAGAAGTAACATTTCTCCTCCCTTTCTAAAATAAATGTGCTTTTTTTTTTTGTCTCTTTCCTTGGCTGCAGGCATCTCTGGCCTGGAAGAGGTCATATTTTGTACTTGGGCTGTCCATGTTTGCTGTTTTTGGGAGCGTCTACTTTGGCTTCCCTGGATCAGGAGGGCTCTGCACATTAGTCTTAGCTTTTGTTGCAGGTGTGGGATGGTCTGATGAAAAGGTGAATGTTTACATCAAGCAGCATACCATACCAAAAGTCCTTTCAATGTACAGCTTGACAGGATTTTTAATTTCTCTCAGGGGTGGTAAGTGGGGCATTTATGAAGCTCTCGGGAGTGTATGGATTAAACAAAACATTCTACTTGTATTGTGGAAATCTTTAACATTTAGTATGACAGAAAGTTAGAGTGTATGTGAATATATATCAATACAGAACCTAACACACTGACAGAGAAATGCTCACAAGCTTTTCTTAGACATCTTAAGTCATGTAAAGGAGATTTAGTTAGCAAGACACTTGTCTAGGAATCCAGAGCTTTATGTCCCAGCTTTGTGAGAGTGTCTGTAACCTTACACAGTCACTTTATGGTAAGATTTACAAGCAGGTGAAGCATGTGTCCAAATATAGTTGTGCAAATGACCTGAATACCCAGCTTTTGTCCCCTGTGGTTTTGGGGGTGAAACAAAAAATGGTAATTAATCATCCTCTCCCCTTTTCCAAATTCCAGCCAGTGTATAGGGGATAAATTAGAGAGCAGGATGGCCACAAGAAATGGTGATATAAGGTCATACAAAAACCATACAAAAGACTACTTTTTAGACACTTTCTCTTAGTTTCTAAGCCTGCTTCCTCGAACTGTCGCTGCCTCACTGCATTTCGTACCTTGGCATGTCTCACCACCTCTTTTGCTTGATACCATCTACACTTAATATTTTTAGGGCATATTTCTCTTCCACAGTCGTAGCCTTGCAACATACAGTAGTTGAAGGGGAGAAGAGAAAGGGGATCAGATATAGCAGAGTCCACATTATTATCCCCATCTAGACCCTGACTTTGTTAAGATCTCAAGGTTTGTTAAAATAATGAAAAAGAAACCATGGTTTCTATTTAAAGTATTACACTGTTTTAATAGATCACTTAATCTATTAAAATTTATCAATAATACACAATTTTAATAGAAGAAAATCTGATCTTGGGACTTAACTACTTAGGACATTACAAATGATAAGCTCTCTGATGAAAAGCTTTTAAACCATTTCAAAAGGAGGGACCTTAAGAGAGTGTATGCAGTGCATAATGCTGAAATAATGCTAACATCTGTAAAGAGGCTTGGTTTTCTGCCAAAACAGAAAAGGGTGAGATAACATAGAGGAATGAGGCAAATAAAGAAAAATATTTAGAGATCTGCATATTTCCACCTTATTCTCTTTACAGAAATTTTTTTATTGCAGTCGTCTCCCATTGACTGAAGAGCAAGAGATATTGCAGGATCAGTCCCAGAGAGAACACCAAGGACAGGACCCATCTAGGCCCTGGATTGGTTACTAAGTGACAGAGCACTGCACTCACATTTTCCACACTTGCCAGCCTGAAGGTTCATTTGCTATTGTAGAACTCACTTAATTAGAAAAGAAGTGCTATTAGATATGCTAGGCGTGCCACTTCACATAACTGGAAGATCCCCATTTATCATGGCAGCAGTCATTTTAGAAAATTCCTACATGAAAAGTTGAAACACAAGGAGAAAAGATGGCTTTGCCTTTATACAGTACAATGCAATGGAAATTTCAACTCCTTTTTGCTAGTATGGGATTTCAGACTCACTCAGTCTAACTTTCCTCTTCCTCAAGTGGAGGCAGGCCTCTGAGGAGCACAGCACAAGTGGAGTCAGGTCATTACTGAAACTATTGAGGGTCTGTCTCTGCTCAGATACAACTGGAAGAACACGTTTAAGCATGTAGTTCCCAAGGGCTCAGAAACTTCATAGCAAAACTGCTCAAATTACATCCTTCTACATATTGAAAATCAACTTTCTTTCCCTCCTCTTGTCTGCAAACTGCTCTGTTACTGTTCAAACATCAGTGATTTTTCTCTTCTTGATACAGCAAATACTTATTTACCAGAAAAGCAAGACATGCTCTGACCTTTGAAAAGTGCACAACTGAGTTTGAAGCTTTTAGCATTAGGTCAAAGAAGGAAGAGCAAATCTGGACAACCTTTATGATACATTTTCAGTTTGTCCTTTGATAGTTAAATGTTCTGTCTACTTTTGTGGATTTACAGATTATTTTTGGTTTGATTGCAGAGGGAAGTAGAAAAAATTGTCGCAGTTGCATGGGATATCTTTCAGCCTTTTCTTTTTGGTTTAATTGGAGCAGAAGTGTCTGTTACATCTCTTAGGCCTGAAACTGTTGGTAAGATCATTCACTAATTATCCGGCTTTCATTACTAGCTTCCGAAGAATCTCTATAAAGAAATCTAAAGCAAAGCAAACTATGACCGCCCTGACGCCACCAAAAAAAGCACCAAACCCCAACAAAACCCCAACACCCCAATAAAGCAACAGCTTTAGAAGGCTTAGTGCCCTCAGGCAGCTATGCACAAAAGTACTGAGAAGTGTTTGCCTTTGTTGCAGGACTCTGTGTTGCCACATTAGCCATTGCCCTAGTTGTTCGAATCATGGCAACGTTCCTGATGGTGTGTTTTGCTGGGTTTAATTTCAAGGAGAAAGTATTTGTCTCGCTGGCGTGGATGCCCAAAGCCACTGTCCAGGTAAACAGCCCAACATCCCTTTTATTCCAGGCTAAATCTATTGTCCTTAGCGAAGCTCGTAACTAGCACAGCAGTAAACTGCGCGAGGATCAGGCTCAGTAACAGCAGATTGTAGTATATGGACAGTTTATATTCTAAACTGCCCTAAGTCTGCTTGAAAAGTGCATGGAAAGCCTTCTGTGGGAAAGTTTGTTGCTTGCATCCTGGGTAGTGCTCCTAATAATGGCAGAGAATTGTATGTGTGTCATAGGAAGTTTTTTTCTCAGCCATTATGGGTTATTCTGACTTTACATACAGCTTCTGAGAACTCTCAAAACAAAGACAGAACCTCTTGCAGCACATGCAGTATCTGCAGGGACAGTCAGACTAGAGGCTCAGAATGGGTTTTCAGTTTGTGGCCATTTTAGTAAGGGGTGGTCTGACAGCCGCATTGCTAGAGAAGCCTCAGGCTGGCTGCATTCCTGCTCCTTTATTTCAGTGATCCTTAAGTCATTGAGACTTTGTCTCAGTAGCGTGATTTATTTGCAAACAAAAGTTAACAATCAGAACAGGCAAGACTTGTTACAAGATTTGTGAACTGAATTTTCAGAAGCTGCTACTAGTTGACTGTTTCAGGATGCATTTTTCAAGGTGTGGCATTTTCATAGCTGCAATACACAATATACTTGCCCATTTCAATAATCACATATTCTCCAAAAATGTGGATAAAGCAATGTTCTTCACAGGAAGGAACCACCCAGATAAACTCAAGAGTTCAGGAAGTTCAAAGTGTAGCTAAGTGAAAATTGTTTTCACAGGTGTAATATAATGTCTATGTACTCCCTAGAAATGAGTGGGCTGAATGCACCATAAACATCACATTTATGTTAATTGTTGACTGATGATGAGTCCCTTTCTCTCCTCTTTCGGTGCTAAAGATTACTTGATCCATCTCAGCGATGTCTTCTTTCCTACAGGCTGCAATAGGTTCCCTTGCCCTGGATACAGCAAGAAGTCATCAGGATGAGCAACTGGAAAAATATGGAATGGATGTACTGACAGTAGCTTTCTTGGCTATCTTGATCACCGCTCCAATCGGAGCCCTGGCTATTGGCTTGGCAGGGCCTAGACTTTTGCAGAAGGCTCAGACACATGGCCCAGAGGATGAGAAAGGTGCTGAGGCTGTAGAAGAAGCAGAGGCCTGTGAACCTTCGTAAGAGACCACTACAGGAATATGGACCTTCAGCCCTCACACTTCTGCTGAGTAAACACAGCGTGTCTATCTTTCTGGAGGAAACCAAAACAAGTATCAGCTATGTCTGCTATTTTAAAAGCAGCCCTGGTAAAGTTTTATAAAATATTTTTTGTGTTGATGGTGCTGTGAGATGAAATATCTGAACACACAGTGAATAGGCTGGCCAGGCAGTGAGTCACTGAGAAGTCAGCAGTCAACAGTTACTTGAAATGTGTGGTGTGAGGCCAGGGAGAGGGTCAGAATTGTTCAGACATGGATTGGAGTCAGGAGGTGGAATATAAACAGAAGAAAATGGAGAGTAATGTGAATTACTTCTTGATGGTTGAAACTGGGCTGTGAGAAGACAAGTTCAACAGCTGAAAGAATGCAACTGCTGAATTAGAGACTGCTGACATACAGTGAACGAGTCCTGCCACGGGTTGGTGATTTTTCTCTTCTCCCTCATTTGAGTTCCAAAACTTGCCTTTTCCTGTGGCTGTTCTTCCTCACAGCTCATGCACCCCTTTGTGGCCTTTAAGGGACTGTCAGTTTTGGTCATCACAAGAAAGAGCAGGTGGTGTTTATGTGCTGAGAGACAACTGGGCCCATCAGGGACTGTGGCAATACATGTTGCTGGTGCTGGCAGAAAAAAGGACTGAGCCTGAAAATGGGATGAGGGTTCTTTAGGAGGCTGTGAGGACAGGGAAAGGGCTGTATGGGATTGGGATGGCTGCTTCTTCACCTCTGTACTTCAGCCTTCACAGAACACAATGTCAAGTGAGGGAAACCCAGCTCTTCACTCACAGATAGCTGCTATATTCTGGTGCTGGCCACTGTAGGACAGAGGGGAGAGGTCCTTTCGGGTGGGGTTTGCTGACAGCGCAAGGCCAAAGTGGCAATGTCCCTTTCTTCCTCAGCTCCTTCTGGGGAACTCATCAATAGCAGCAGACCTCTTCTCAAATCAAGATTCATGGGCCAGCTGGGATGTCCTGTTGCTTTGTCCAAAGTTAATACTCATTTGGCTGAGAAAATGCCACAATCGGGTCCTTCTCACATCCGCACCTCACAATTGCAGCAAAGAAAACCAGGTACTTCCTAAAATAACCAGTTAGTGCTCGTTATTCCGAGAGGTGGCTGGCTGGACTGACTGTGGAGAGCGGAGGCCTCTTAGATTGGCCAGGGTGTTTTTTATCCCCGATTGATGCAGAAAACTAATAAGACTTTAAGTGAGCTGCCTTGAGAGTGCGGTGCTGGGACAGTCTGTGCGAAGCGAAAGGCAGGCTGCTGTGCGACGGCAGGTGTCAGGAGGAGGTGGTGTTCCTGACAGTGCCAGCACCCTCAGCACGTACTCAGGGGTCCTCTGGGTCTGTCCAGAAGCAGAGGTTGTATGTGGCTGTGGATCATGGTAACAACTGCCAACACTTGTGTCAGGTATCTTGCCAAAACATTTCACCAGGGGGAGCAAAAAGCTCAATTGTGGTTTTCTTCATTTTATTTAATACAGATGCCTCCTGCACAGTCAGTTGCAATATGGTTCACATTTGATTTTCCCATTCCCAGAAGACTTTGCTTTCTCTTCTCCTTTACTGCCCTATAGCCAGGAGTAAACCTTCTCTGTTCGTCAAAATTCTGCTCTTAACTTTACCTCTGGTATCAGTCAGGGTTTTTTTTTTCACCGGTTCCAGGTATTAGCAAGTCTTTCTTACTCTGCTATGTTTTGTAGAAGCTCCAAGTAGGTCATTCCCAGCTCAATCCTGAGGCATGGAGTCAGTACAGCATTGGCCACAAACTGCAAGTTTTATTTCGTTATTTTTTTAGTAAGGATGTCAGATTGTGCCTATAATCAAGGAAGACAATGCCTCCTTGCAGATTTCTATGTTACAGTTCACGGAACTTGTTCTACATATTTGATATGTCAAATTATCTGTAGCATTTGTAAGAATTAATACATTCTATTTTAGCTTTTACACATGTAATACGCAGCTCCAAAAATACTTTTAAAAGAAAACTCTCTGAAGCTGTATTATTTGCAGTGTCCCCATATGCCTCTGTACACAGATTCATTACAGCTCAGTATGTGTGCCTTTGTATACGCCTCCCACTCCAAGCCAAAAAGCAAGCTCCCTGAGAAAGTACAGGGATGAAAATACCAGATAATTCTTTGGTAATTTTTCCCCCAACAGCTACCAAGTACGTCGACATTTTCCTAACTATACACTGCTCTTCTCTCCGTTTCCTTGGGGAATGTACAATACTCAGTTCAGTTCATGTCTGTCCCCTGAGCAGAAAGGAAGCTGCTTTCAAGCTGTGCAGTGCTGTGCTTTGTGGTTCCTGTCTCAGGCATTGACTCCTGCGCCTGTTCTGCTGCCTTCGTGTGGCTAAAGGAACCGCCCTCTGACTTAAACGGGGGGGGGGTTAATAGGAGTTCATTGCGTTTGGAAACCGCAGTGTCTGTAACCCTGGTTGAGCAGATGAGGGAATACGGCAATCAGTTCATCAGCGGCTGTCTATGAAGTAATTCCGCTTGAGTAAAACTTACAGGAGGGGAAACTTTCTGTAGTTCACTTTTTCATGAAGTTTTATAAAAGATAGAATCCTCCTGCAGGGCAAGGTCACTCTGCCAGATTTGGTACGTTCAATAACAGGACATGCAAGGATTACAGCCCTTTAAATTTGAACACAACCTTAAGCACGCAAGCGAACCTCTGACAAATAGCCCTTGTTCATGCTGGCCTCTAATACTTGCTCACCGTCATAACAGCAGCTCATAAATTGGATTTCTCATTTTCCCTTAGCCTCAGCACGCTCTCAATTTACTCATCAGGTCGCTCCTACCTTTCAGAGTGCTTAACTAGCTGTTACCAAAGAAAAGTATCGTCCTGTTCCTAATCTACATGAAATTGAATCAATTTTCCTCTCCTCACCGCCGTATGCGGATGTTTCTCAGAAGCCCCCTTTTATTAAATCTTCAGGAGGAGTCAGGTTGGCGCTGCTGCACAGACCCGCAGATCTGGAATGAAAAGCATTAATGCGTTATGACGCTCCTCTCCTCGCCTTCCAGAAAGGAACAAAACACTCGCCTCTTCTCATGGACAGAAATGTTCTAGCACAGCTTTTTATCAGAGTGTGTGTGGGTGAAGTCATGACACTGAAGACCACCTCCCTTTCAACAAAATGCCATGAAATCATTCATGAATAATGCATGCATTCAAGCCAGTAAAACCTTTCTGCCATGCCAGTCTCTTATTTCCAGGGACATAAAACTGGAGCACAATGTGCAGTAAGCCCTAACCAGAGGAGTCCCGCTGTCATGCAGGCATAATGTGGGAGAGTAACGAGCACAGTATGTGCCTGCAGTAGTTCCAGAAGGTTCACAAGAACCTCTGCAGCAGAAGGCTCTGATGGCACAAGGTGGTCGTGGGGGTGAGCAGCGGGCAGAGTTACAGCAGGCCTCGTATGGCAAAAGAAAGAAATTGGCCATCTGGAAACAGGGGGTCGCACAGGCCAGGGGATGCAGCGATAACGTGATTATCTTCGCTGCTTTCTCCCTTTTCTGGCCAAACTGAGCTTTTCAGGGAAGTTCAAATGAAGTCTAAAATCAGCTGTGAAACACTTACGTGTGATACAGTTACAAAACAATTAATAATACAGTTTTTGCATTTTGCTTTTTAAATAAATGGAGTGCAAGGAATCACATTTTATGCCAGTTGCACTTCAATTACATTTACTTTGTCTAGTAGTTGCCATGTCAGACACTTTTTACAAATGTATTTGTTTTACAAGTTCATTTGCAGTCTTATTGTAGCCATTGTTCACAGGCACAATCAAAAGAAAGGTAAACATTACTGTTCTTGTAGAGTAAAAAGTCATGTCATGACACATGAAGTTCAGCTTCCCCTGATTTTGCATCAAGTCTGTGAAGACCTGGTCCTACTGCCTTAGTCCTGCTCTTTATTAGCACTAGGGGTAAATTTATCCCTTTGTGTGGAGCTTCTAAATTAGGTTGGAAAAGTCATCCGGTGGCAAGACGTGACCAAGCACATCCTAGCAGGTAATGAGTTCTGCTCTCATTTGCTGGTGAGTTACAGGGCTCTTCAGTTCCTAGCTACCTAACCCCATCAACTTGAACCAACTAGTAAATTCATTGAGATTTTCTACAGAAAATTCCTTGGCCATGAGAGACAGTATGACCGTAACAGATTCTGAAGCAGAAGCCGCAGAGAAGCAAAGCAAAAGAAGGAATTCACTCACTGCTTCCCATCAGCAGACAGGGGTTCAGCCATCTCCAGGAAAGCAGTCTCCATCACACATAACGGTTACTTGGGAAGACAAACACCATCACTCTGAACGTTCCCCCTTTCCTTCTTCTTCCCCCAGCTTTACATACTGAGCATGATGTCACATGGCATGGTATAGTCTTTTAAAGTCAGCTGGGGTCAGCTGTCCCAGCTGTGTCCCCTCCCAGCTCCTGGTGCAACCCCAGCCTCCTCACCTGCGCCAGGACGAGAGCAGCAAAGGCCTTGGCTGCTTAGCAACAACCAAAACCATCAGTGTTTTAACAACACTATTTTCATCCCACTTCCAAACCACAGCACTATACCAGCTGCTAGTAAGAAAGTCAACGCTATCCCAGCTGAAACCATGACAACCTTACACTGTCATTCACCAGTTAGAGATTTGCTCTCTTACTTACTCAAACAGGATTTGTCTGAGTAGAGGAACAGACCTGAGAACAGGATTGATGTATGCAGTTTACTTCCCTGACTTCAGGGGAAATCAAAGCCATTTGAATGGCAAAGTCTCCGGGTAGGAGCTGGAAGCACATACAGACCTGCTACAATGGGCTGGGGCTTTAAAAGCCTGGAAAAAAATAAAATTCTAAAGATGGGCTTTTGCTTTTCACATAGTAGTTTCTTCACCAAACCTCAGGCTTGGGGCTTGGTATTCAATATGCCTCATCTATAAGGAAAGACTGAGTAGAAGGCATTTAGCAACAGTATGGGATTTCCTGTTATAAATGTTAGATCTTCATATGTTTATGGTTCACTCATCCGTTAAGGTAAGACCACCATGAAGCACTGAAACGTGCACAATTGTATCACGGTTCTATTCCACGCTTTGCATTTACTGTACCATCACATTCTTACCTACCATCTTCTGCTGTAAGGCAAGAGGTGTAGGTTCCCAGAACTACAGCTGTTACAAATGTGAGAGGAACCATCTCCCTTAGTTCTACACTTGCTGCGAGAGCCATTGTGTAAGAACTGCTTTCTGTTTCAGCGCTGCACTGAGCAGCTTTGGCAACAGCGCAGCGCTCCGGGGCTCCCCACCTGCCCAGCAACGGGACACATCAAGCACTGGGAAGGAACAGTTGAAACCTGCTTTGGTACAGTTGTCTAAAACTGTAGCATGGATCAATTTTTTTTATTGTTAAACTGGCAGAAACAGTCTTTAAGTGGAGAGTAAAGCACTTCAGAAGAATTAATTAGAAGGCTTGCAGGTAGATAAGTAGCAATTCTTTTCCTGCATCCGAAATTAAGCCATACCCCAGTGAAGTTCTGGCTTGCCCAAATAATCATTCTGAATGGGTAACAAGCCAAGAGCAGAGCTCAGCTCTGCTTTCTTGCTTCTGTCATTTAACCAATTCCTCCCATGAAAGCTTCTGCTACAAAAAGTAGCAGCTCTGGTGCAGATCAAGTTGCAAGCGGCATATTTGCGTTTCTTTACAAGAGCTGTGAATGATCAACACAGGGGCCTGAAATAAAGGGATGTTAGTGGCTGACCTGCCCAACAGTTTCCTTGATAAGGTCTGGAACTGTAGCATTCCACCTAGGATGCTGCTTGAGACTTCCCAGCTCTGTGGGGTTGGTCTGAGCTGGGCTGCTCTGCGTGAGACTAACAAACTGCCCACTTAGGCGCTGCCCAGGCCAGACCTTCACCCAGCATAGCTCAGCTTTGCTGTTCTGCCTGCCCTCAGTGAGACACTTCAGTCTATTCACAAAGGATGAACTTGGCATCCCTCCCCCCGCCATGCAGATTTAAGATTTGTTCCTGAAAAGCGGAATAAAACACGGTTTCTCAGCAGAACAAAGATCAACAGAACGGTGCGCTCCTGTCGTTTGGAAGTTATGACAGTTTTATAATTGTATGTTCATACAAAGAGCTTCATTGAAGGAAGTGATTTTACTGTTGAAATAAACGACTTATTTACAAGGATAGGTACTTTACAGTTTTACAAAGCAGACACAATTCTTCTCAGAATGAAGTATCAAAACAGTGACAGATTTAGCACTGTCTAAATGCAGTTTATTCCAAAAAGAAATCTACAGCAACCATTACACTAAATCATACCAATTACATAATAAAATGCCGTCCCTTGCAACTACAGTATAAAAAGACCTGTTACCAGTCATGATTTAGTGGATTAAGAATCTGCTATACTTCTTTCTTCTTGAGTATTAGCGGGCCTACGTTATCTCCTGTTAATTCGTTGTGCTTGTTGTGGGAGCCATCGCAGACAGGGAACTGGAAGAACACATACATAAGGAGTTAGTATAACTCTATACAGCAATTCCAGGGTGATTTTTATACTTCTCCCTATGCCAAGAGCATTTTGATAATGTTGTTAGTTTCTCCTACTATGTACCACTTCAACATCAAACCCCATCTCCTACAGACACAGGACATGTTACTAAGGAAAAAAACCACTGCTAACAGGTAACTAAGTTTGTGAGGGCCTAAAATAGCTGTTCTTAGACTCAAAGCGAGCGACAAAGCCTGTTCCATGAAAGAACAGCAAACAAAGCAGCCATCGCAGCCACTGTGGTTTCAGGTTTATTGTGGAACTAGTAAAGGTGCTCTTAATAGATTTAATCATTTGCAATCAGAAAGTAAGGTTTTAAGGAAGACTGAAACACTTTGCTGAGGTGATTAGTTGAGACGGTTCAGGTCCAGGGCAGGCTGGTTTTGTTAAAACAGGAAAGCATTTGGTCCAGAGAAAACAAAACCAGAGTACAAGCAGGGCATTCAGAAGAAATGAAGGGTAGATGTAAAATACTTAGGTACATTGATATGGGGGATACTGACCATCCAAACCGGCCATCTACTGGCTGCTCACACCAGAGGGGTATATGCTCTCCCTCTCCAGCCTTACTTTTATTCTACTATGAACAACTTTCTAAGCATTGTGTTTGAAAAATACAGTAGTTATCTTCTAATCAGTTGTGGGATATTTCCAAATACTGAACAAGGCTTGCTCTACTCACCAATGGTCTCTCTGTAAATGTTTCTAGGAAAAACCCTATTACATTTCTTACAGGTTCCTAGAGTTTCTTGCTGCATGTAGATAAGCTGACAGTGGAGAAAAATAAGACCTGTGCCATTCTCAAAAGCCAGAAACATGTCCACCCCCAGAGCAAAACCAACAGGTCAACACAGAGCAATTCACTACCAAAGCACGAATAAAAATATGCAAGTTTCAATCTCTAGTCCTACAGTAGCATAAAGTATCTTACCGTTTTAGAACGCCAACACCTGCAGTAAGCTTTAGTGAGGCACAGATCTTCAATGTTTATTTCATTCACTACTTTTGGATTTTCCTTCTGGATCTTGAGGTTAATCAAGCTATCCTTTTGCTGTTTCTTCTTAGGGAGGAACGGACGAACAGCGAGGTAACCAAGCAAGGCCAGCACGCCCAGGAAAGGCAATAACCGCAGCCACTCTGAAACTAAAGACAGGGGGATGGGAGTTAGATTGGCTCGTGGCATCACTTCAGTGTGGTGCAACATCAGCTGCTCTCAAATGATTGAGCCTTACGGTAGGGAACAGAGTTGCTCAGTCAGCAAGGCTCTGAGGGAAAACATCACCATGTGGACCCGGATCAAAACCTGCAGTTTACTGTAGCCAAAGCAAAAGTTTGACTCCTAGAATGTCACCTGAAGTTTAATTTTAACTCTAGAAGACAACCCAATAGATGAGAATAAATCCAAAACAAACAAAAGATATACTGAAATGAGGTACCCTAAAATTCCAGGGGTTCTGCTCACTTGAGGTCAGCCAGCACTATATACTAGGCAAACTGGGCACGATGACATGAGGTATATTCAGTGCTGGTACCGTAATGTTCAGCATATGAAGAACAAATCATTATGGTTTATAATTCAATTTTTAATTGTTTACTTCAAATTTTTAGCTTCTTGAAGTTTTCCTCATTCTGATTGTTTCTGTTGTTTTTAAAAACTTTTGCTAGAAATTATAGATTACTAGATAAGCACTAGCAAAACCTTCCCTTATCTTTTGGGTTTATTTTTCAGAGCTCTGTTTGCTCAGGTATCTGCAAGCAGTTTCTACAATACACGGAAAAAGGAAGACTCCTGACATCAGGTAAGTCAAGACACAGAAAACTGCTTTTTACCAAGCTGAGGAACTTCTTTTAAGTACAGGTAAGAGATTCAAGTATCCTCTGCAGACTTAGCTGCCTTGCTAACTCATTATGCCTTTTTTAGACATACTGGTAGGAGAAAGACTTACTGGACTTTTTATGAAATTCATCAGCACCTGGCATAAGATCTCTATATGGAAGGTAGATCCCCTTCTCCAGCAAAACATGCTGCAACAATACTCCAGGGAAATTTCAGTACCACAGTGTGATAAGAGAGAGGGAGCGTTTTTGTAAATTTCTGGAGAATACATTAACTCTGAACACTCATACAGAAATGGAAGAGTTTAAAATATTTTAAAGTGAGAAACAAAGAAGTATATAAGCTGGAACACAAATAGCTGCACAAGCACTTTGTAAGACAAGACACTAATCGAGTTCCTCTTTTAAATGATTTAGGATCAGAACACAGCAAAATTTTGTTCTACAGTTTGTTTTTCAAGATTAAGATGTATAAGAAAGGAAATGCAGTAGAGCAGACTAATGATGCTAGGCAGGTTGTAGCTCTCATAAATTATGTGATTCTCCGTAGCTTGGTTTTGTTTGTACTAATAGAGCACGTGTTCATTATACTTTTCCAGTTAGAACACGGTGGCATTTTCATAATCATTTGAATTTTCTGGAAGTACATCATATAATGAAAATATTTTATGGGACTAGTTTTAGATTCTTTGACCTTTTCAATAGCCTTTGAAGCAAAATCCACGCTTGCTGCATCGATCTGGGAATGCACCCCAACGGTATAAATGCTAGAGGCACTGCAAGAACCGTCAGTGGTCTTTTCATACCTGCACTTGCAGGAGTGTCCCCACCCACCAATTGACAGAACTTGCTAAGAGCCACTGCAATAGGCTAATCTCTGTTGCTTTCTCTCAGTTCCCCCAACAAGCTGTAAGCCCTAAAAAATAACAATTACCATGGAGATACTTAACTTTTTTAGTTACACAAAAAACGGAGTTTCCTCAACAGCACTGCCTATTTGCCTTTTCTATCACTAGTGTTCCACAACAGCCCATCAATGGTAACCCAAACGCACTTTCTGACCTTATGTCAGAGACTGACTTGAAATAGACTTTGGAAGAGAGAAAAAAGTTTGGTCACTGAAAAAAATTTCCAAATTGAGAACCTAATCTGACTGTTGGCAAAGCGGTGGATCTCTACAAAGCCACTGGGGACTTCACGACAGAACATATTCCAAGAGGTGTACCGTAACCAGAAGCAGGGCACCTACCGAATGTGTGATGAATACAACTGGACTGTGATTGGCACATAAAAAGGGACCAGCAACTAAACAGCAAGAGGCATCTCAGTATAGCTTGGAACTCCCTGACACAGTAAGAAAGGAATAATAATTGGATCGGTAGTCATGCCTTTGGGAGACTCATGACTAGTGGGGTGCATCCAAATGAAACAGGAACAGAACAGCTGTAACCTCTGAGAAAGGAAAATAGACACAAACAAGAATAGGAAGTATAAGGATATTATTTATCATGGTTATTATTTAATATTGGTATCATGCTAAGTGCTGAAAAAGAGTTTTTGTCCTCACTAGTCCAATGATTTCTTGACAGTCTAATCTGGAAATCTCTGGAAAGTCCCCTGTTACACTAACATGTAGGCTAATCAGACTGACTTGTTATTGCCAAAAGACTACCAGAATACCTTTAGACTGGAAAAATCAATGTGACCATGCTTCTAGTGCATGAGAGACAAGATACTGTCACAAAATAAGTCACAGATCTTTGGACTGGGTGGGTAAGGATGGGAGAAAAACTTTACCCAAACTAATGCAATACTTTTCTACAGCTGTAGCTGCTCTGTGTTCTTGCAGATCCTTCATTCATACCTTTCTGAGGCAGATGTGAGGCAGTTCACAAGTCTGGTTATTTTCACAGCTGATAACTCAGAATTCAGCAATTACATTGATTCTGGAGATTCTTTATCAGGTCTGCTCCATGGGAAGATGCAGTCTTTGGAGCCAGGAAGGGAGAGTATCAAAGAAGTTAGCCTTCAAACTTGACTTGTCTGAAGAGACCAATCCCAAAGATAAATCCTGGAAAGTATCAGGAACACCACAGAAACAGGAATGCTCGAGAATTCCAAGCAGCTGAGGTCACAGACCATAGGCCACAGTTACATTTTCAAGGAGAGGTTGTCTTCACTTTTAGTCCCAGAGTAACAAGTCCAAAAAATTAACACCTGCACTGTGAAGAAAAAGGGACTGGCTAGTCACTAAGAGTCAAATCAAAGGTAATTTCTGTGGAAATGACCCTGTGCAGACACAAAAGCAGCTTCTTACAGTAACAGCTCAACTGCAAGCCAAAATTTTAACAAGTATTAGTTAGCAGCCAAAATGAAGATTGGAACTGTGATTGTATATTCTCCAAGCTGATTAAATTCTTCATGCAAATTCAAATTACTTATTCAGTTATATTCTCTTCAGAATGAATAAGCAGTTCTACCCTAACTGGTTTTCTGCTGTTTGCTTGGGTCTCTTAAGGGTGTTCTCATTTCTACACTAAACTCCAGTGCTTTAGTATGTCCATTCCCTTATTAAGCAGGTATGAAGGTAGAGAAGTGGTGGCCCTTTTAGTGACATAGCATAATTTAAATAAATTAAAAGCCAAAGCTTTGGGTAGGTTAGCAAGCCACTCTGCAAATGACAAATTCATTGTTCCAATGGGTTCTGAAGACTGTTATCACAGTATCACCGTTCTTTCCCTCTCACTGTAAAAGACGACCAATAAAAATATCCTCTTCCTGACTGGCAGCTTGTTACACTGAAGTCCCTCTCAGCACATAGGCCAAGCATAAGAGCCTACACAGGACCGTGTCATGTTTATACAAAGACCACCAAGACCAAGACTCTTAGATAAACCTTGACGTTCTGACCACATGCTATTTTGCGGTGAACCCCTATGCTGTTTTAATGGCACGTATCAGGACAAAAAGCAAGGCCAGCATGAGACAACACCATTCATTTCAGTGAACATGAGAAGGGAAGGGTAAAGCAGCTATGACAAGAAACTGAATGAGGCTTCTGAGCAGCAGCAGCAGCGCGACAATTTAGATATCCACTTTCAAACCCAAGGTCAAACATTCTTTCCTTCTGCCCTCATTGCTTTTACCTTCAGGAGTTCTGCACTGAATGTGAGCAGTCGTCTTCCCTTCTATTCTGATTTGGTGAAGTCATGATACAACAGATGTCTCGAGATTTTTAATCAGCACTCTTTACAAAATCCTATACAAAAGGATTCTCCCTAAACTTCTGGTCTGTTGTTTCTATGACTGATGCACTCCAGGAACTGAAGCTGCATCTTCCTGGAAGCTAATGATGGCTTACAGACGCAATAAAAGAGCTAATAAGCAAAGGATCACACTGCTCCAGTGGGTTCTGCTCTGTCTTTGCAGACAAGGGCTATGCTAGCAAGTTTTTTATGTCCTGGTCCCTTACTAAGTTCAGCAGACGCCACCAAAGGACAAATACTAATGCACTTCAAATGCATCTGTATATTTTTCAAAAGATCTGTATATTTTTTCACCTCCCAAAAAGAAGGAAAAGGCTTGACACATTTGATGTCATTTGCCAGAGAAGATGCTCCTCTGTAATTTTTAGTAAACGGAAAAGAGATATTAATCTCATTTTCTTTATTGTCTAAGAGCCTTTCACTAACAGCAATTTAACAGATATAATCCTGTAAATTGCTGCTGCAAAATAACTTCCCTACTTTTAGTGTCTTATGACTTTAGGACAGGAGAGACTAAGACCACAACAACAATATAGAAGAGGCAGCACTTGCTAAAGTAATCCAGTTTTCTCAGCCATAACTTTAGAGTGACAGCAGCTCTGAGGGCAGGTAAGTACAAGACTCTTCAATGAACACTGAGGTTTCGGTGATTTTGAACAACTTTTAAGCACTGAGAGAGGACCAATTTTTAATTTAGGTGCCTAGGATGTGGTGTCCTACAAATTCCTTCTGAAAAGCCTGCTGCATTTACCCTGTGCCATAATGTTAAGCACCTCAGACAATTCTGCTGGTTTTTCTTCCATTTTCATTCATATCCACCTTAAGTGAAAGATATACAAGTATGATAGCAGATATGAGTCTTGCTGACTATTGAAAATATTGAAAAAAGTATCAAAATGTTGTCTGTATAGCTTTGTAAATTTAACTATACCTCTGTTGACCCTGATTAGAGTGTTTAGCACAAGACCAGTAAAAGAAATCCCTAAGAACTAGAAGCAATGGATTTTTTCAGATATGCTTACAAAATCCTACCAGGTCTCAAAGTAATTTCTGACTCTGTTCCCTCTTTTACTGCTGGGACTGACATTTTACATGTTTGGTCTCCACTTAAGGTATACCAGTTGTTTGCTTCTTGCTCTCCCTCCAAATTCAAGGAAGCACTGGTCAGTGGAGTAAATAACATGAGAGCAAACCAGTTCTCCCCCATTGATCACTCTATTAAAAAAAAAAAAAGTTCTGACCAGGTTTTCAGAATAAATAATATTATTACTTTATAGTGTGAATAAATCGTGTGCACAAATAAACCTATTACAAAAACGTATGTTTGGACATGCAAAGCAAGAAGAGACTGAACTCAAGCATTACTAAGCTTAAGAAATTTTAAGTACAACTTGAGGTTAAAAGAGCAATGATTTAAGTAGGAAGCTGCCAAACGCTAGGAACATGAGAAGCTGCACTGTTCTGTAGCTTATCCAATCCCCTTCCTCCCAACTTTGTACCAGCTGAATTTCTCTCAGCAGTAAACACAGAATCATAGAATAGTTTGGGTTGGAAGGGGCCTTTCAAGTTCTCTAGTCCAACCCCCCCTGCAGTGAGCACGGAAAATATAATCAACAGTATTTTCAGATGACAGAGTAATTGTGGGGAAAGAATAATGGTTCACTTAGAATGGGTTTCCTTCTCATAGGAAAGATAATGGCACTTCCAAGTTTCCAAGGGACACAAACACGCTGGGCAGAAAATACTCAACCCCGGTTTAAAATAAATCGTGCCCGTTCTGAACGAAATAATTTCCCAGCCCTATTAAAGTCATACAGCTTGCTGCTGCAAGATAAGCATTATAAGATTGATTCTACGCTGCAAAGACTTTTCCTGTTTCCAGAGAGCTTCTGTTGGAGCCCTCCTCTCGCTCATTACTGCCCAGCTAAGCCCGTCAGTTGACGCCGCTGGAGGCTCCGTCCCTACTACCCCAGCTCGGCCGGCCCCAGTCCGCACTGCACCCAAACCGGCCCTTTGCCGCGGGGCTCGCTCCGGGACAGGCCTCCGATTGACGAAGAGGTTTTTCCACTCCCTCACCCAGAAAACACTTAGGAACGTGATTAAATTAAAAAAAAAATATAATAACAAAACAAAACCACAAAACCAAACTCTGACTTTGTGTACATAGCAGGCTCACAGGAACGGGGTTTGGGTGTTTTTTTAATCAGTAGAGACGCTCTCTTTAATCTTTTAAGCGAACGAAATGGCAGCCTTTTAAGCCTTCAGGTAAAATCCCGTTTTCCTTACGTGCACAGCTCTTGACTTGCCGCTACACGCCGAGAGGAAACTAAAGCGCAGCGCAAACGAGCTGGGGCCGAGAAGCCCGGTACGGTTCACGCTACCTGCCTGGAAGCCTCAGCCCGACACGGGGCAGGCCCGCAGACCCTATAGGAGCCCAGGCCGAAGCGGGCCGCCCGACCCTGCCCTGCCGCCCCCCTCAAGTCGCTGGCGAGGCGAGAAGGGGTCGAGGCCGCCGGTCCCCCCCGCTCCTCCCATCTACCTGTGAGGCGGATGAAGCCGCCGACGCTCTCGGGCAGCGGCAGGCGCTTGAGGTACGCGGGCAGCTGGACCTTGACGATGCGGGCCAGACTCTCCAGCACCATGGTGGCCGCCGAGAAGGGAGTACAGGGGAAAGAGAGGGGGGCGGGTGGGGGAACCCGCCGCCGCGACCCGCGCGCTTCCNCGAGCCGAGCGTGTCAGCCGCTCTCCTGAGGCGAGAAAGGGCGGGCAACGCCCGGCTAGTGGTGATGTCCGGCTGGTGGCTAGGGCCTCGCTTTAAGGTACAGCTGGGGAGGTGAGGGAACGCTACTTTACTGACCCGTGGCTTATGATTTATAGGCTGTATATTACCTGTCGTCCCCTGTTGTGTTATAGTTGGATCTCGTGTTGATGTTCTTAAAAATACTTAAGTAAAATACTGAAAACTTTTCTTCATATGAATGATGTTTTTCGTATGGTATCATAACTCTTCTGAGGTGGGATAAAGTTAGTGCTGAGAGGTTTAATACTATAGGGAGAAGCCCATTCCACCTGTGTTGGGCAGTGGTTTGTGCAGAATAAGCTCTATCTCCAAGCACATTATTTGATTATATTTCATTTTATGTCAGGGAAACTGGTCATTTGGGCATGGAAAATTGCCCCTGTGCAGCCAGGTGAAAAAATGGGAAGCGTGCGGCCATTCTGGGTCAATTTAGACAACCCAGCCAGACTTGAAAACTCGTGTGTTAGTTCCTTGGCCGTGAGTCCACCAGTTCTTGGTTTAAGATGCTTTGCTACTGTGAGTAAATCCATTAAATCCATCAACTGGTAATAGTGTATAGCACAGAACATGAGCATCTTCAGGAAAGCTGAAGCAGCACAGTCCTTCTAGAAGACATATCTCCTTCCTTACGTCATCTTGACTGGAGCACAGGTCTTTCTTCTTCCTCACGTACAGAAACCACATTGTTTCTGCCTGTATAAACTGTGCACTTTTCATGCCAGACCAGAATTGGTAGTTAAGAAGTTCTGGGGTAAGTTAATAGGGTTGAGCAAAAAAAACGAAAGAGTAATTATAGGTATTTCCTGAGTCAGGTGAACCCACTGGTCTGCCTGTAGCTGTATCCACTCAGCAGTCCTGTTTACCTAGTACTGACTAGGATGCGCAAGCCCAGTGCTAGATCTCTTTCAATTCAATAGTTTGCTTTAAGGATCAATTCAGGGCAATCATAACCAAAAGTTAAAAACACCATGAAGAACAAAGACAAAAAACAAATACAGGAAGCCAGGTTTTAGACAAACAAATCCAGCCTGTTTGTGCTTCTGACCTGAATATTACTTTTCTACCTGTGACCCTACACTAACATTTCCTGATGAATCATCTTCTTTAGCTAGTGAGAATATTCCTGTGATCTTAGAGTATCTTAGTTCCCTACCTCACCTCAGGTCATCCTTGTAATGACTGTCTGATGTCCTAAGATGATTCCTTCTTATGTAGGCAAATGCCTGCTATTAGACAAGATGATGAAAGAGCAAAACGCTTGATTATTCTGTAAAGATTACACTTCAGATGTCATGATGTAACCTTGTTTGTGAAACTTTCTGAGGGAAGAATACATAAGGCGGAAGATATATAAGGGGAATCCTCCAGCTCTGAATCAAACAACTTCACACTGAAGTTGAGAGCCTCTGCCCTTCCCTCCTCCCTTCTGCTCTTCCAGCCTTCTCTGGATGCTAGCTGTGATACTGGGAGCACAGCTGACATCTCGCTGAAGCTTCTGAGCCCCGCTGCTGCCTTTGATCAGTGCTCCACTCAGCACACTGCTAGATGATCTGCACATGTTGCAGAGAGGAACCGTTCTCGCTGCCCCTTGCCTGTCTGCATAGGTATCAGTTTATATGAGTCATGAACAGTTTTGGTATGGGAAAGGCTGAAGTCATAGATATAAAGGAAAAGCTATAAAGAAAATGAAGCCTGAATGAGATTCTTAACTGAAGGGGAAACAAAAGAGGGTCTGTAGAAATCCAGTTTGAACTGGAGCTCAGGAGATGTATGTTGACTCTCCAACTTGGCTGCAGACTTCCTGTTGGACTTAAGGGGAAAAATGTAAGCTTGTAGGCTTGGTCAGTCCTGCAGAAAAGAACCATGCTTTATGCAGTAGCCCATCTTCAGGGACAACATTACAGGTTCAGAACTTAAGATCAGTCAACGTCAGGAAGTTTACCAGGGAGGTGTGACATCTTCCTTCTTTTACACATTTAACACTTTACGTGGACACAGGCAGATTGCTGCTTCAGAATTTTATCAGCATCCTTTTCTACTTTGCCTCAAATCACAATACTGTTGGGTATCTGGAAAATTTTCTAGCTTGGTGGGGAGTAGGGAGAGTAATATGTAACAATTTATTCTTGCATATTTAGCTCCAGTTTGTGAACTGTTAAAAAGTAAAGATTGCCTCTGCTCCTGTGTTTTATGCTGAATATGGCCACTGAAACTCTGGTATTGAGTGGGATATATCAGAGTTGCTGTAATAAAAATAACAGCATGAGAAGCCCAAGCTCAGATACTTGAAAAAAACCTAGGTCACTGATACAGAAATACGATTATTCCTTTCATCAGTAAGTATCCTCTGTCAATGGCATTGTTCATCTAGCAAGAACATTACAGATAAAATGGAATATGGGGCCCACATGAAGAGATCTCATAGTCAGTGCTAGCTCAGATCTTTTATGTGGAATTCCCAAAACACAGCCCAAGAGAACCCGCTCAATTAACTTACTACTACGCATGCTTTGATGAGAATGGTAGAAAAGTTGGTGGTGCAGATGCAGATCCTGTTTGAAGAATTCATTCTGCTGGGCATAATGTCACTACAACATTATTGCATTGGTCCAGTTCACAGTAGAAGTAAGAGTTGCCTTCAGCATTCACGAGCTGGTCGGTCCTAGTCCAGCAGACTGAAAAGCCAGTTGTGTTCCTCCTCATTACCCTTCTAAAATAGCTTAATTTCCCTGTGCCTTTAATTCAGCTGCAAAATGAGATAATACCAATCTGTCTAGAACACGAAGACTTGCAAAGGAAAAGAACACTTATAAATTATATTTATCTATTTTATTTTACCAAGAACACAACAGTAAGATGAGAAGTTCTGAGGTAGCAGACACACAGTCCTGTGTCTCTAAAACAAGCCTAAGGAGCACAGTAATTTGCTCAGCACTCTTTCATGGTAACGAGCTTTCCTATCAACACGCTATCTCATGTTGTTAAAACCATTTTCTTGGAACTGGCCTTGCCGTTTTCCATACTTAGCGCCTGGAATAATCTCTGCAGCAGGCAAAAATACTATTGCCAACTGAAAACTATCCTGTCACCAAAGGGCTGGCTTCTGCCATCAGCAAACACAGGCTTCTGTCTAGGAGGAAGCTAGATCTCTCCCTTTGTGTTTGAGTCATTTGACAGTTGGATTTGATTAGCTGCTGTTCCTGCTGGACACAAAGATCTCTCTTTCCCACTTCCCCATAAGCAAGCAAAATCATTACACCCCAGAAGGGCTGCAGGAACTATGATTTATTTCATGCAATGTTTCCATCAGTTACTGCAGCAGCACTGTCAGCACCCAACTATTAAATAATTGAATCTCAAAAAGGTAAAGAAACTAGCTTAAAAACGTAAACCATAAGACCATATGTATAAGGTTACTTTCCTCTCTTTTATGCTTATGACCAGTGCAAGCAAGTTGCAATTGCATTGCATGGAGGTTAGGTTTTCATTTCTTATTTTTACATCCAGATGCTTAATCGCCTTTAGAAGAAAGCTGAGATTGTCATGCTTTCCCTTCAATCTGACACCTTGCATCTTATGGGGCTTCTCCCACATAAGAATGTAGAAAATATATACATTCAAAGCATTCAAGAGAAAAATGGGTTAAGGAGACAAATCACATTTATAATAGAATAAATAGGATAATTTTGTGAAAGCATAATTTTCACATTCTAAAATGACTACTAAATCAGCATGATGATAGATTTATAATCTAACTAATGTCCAAGGATTTTACAATGGAACTATTGTGTTTTGAAAGCATGTGCTATTGTAATTGNACCCATGAGTTGGGTATGAAAAAAACTTGAAGAAAGCCCCATCTCAAGAAAGGATAGGTATATTCAGTGCTAGCTTCCTAGATATTTCCAGATAAAGTTCAGTTACTTCCTACTTAGACTGTATGTTTTTTCCAAGCTGGAAAATTGCTTTTATGCAGTGGTTAGCACTGGTGTACAGTAGTGGTTTCTACAGCTACTATATTTGCAGCGATAGCACAAGATGAAACTATGACTATCTACTTGGTTACAGTAAGTTACTGATTTCAACTGCCTTTGTTTAAAACATAGAACAAGTTGTATGAGGTAGAACGATCGTAATATCAGTCAAGTAACACTAATGATGCACAAGAAAGAGCACAGTAAATATCATACTGCAATGAGTTTTAAATTTTGATGCATTACATGAATCATCCAGTTTTCCCATCCACATTACGCAGCTGATCCAGTATGTACTGCTCACGAGGATTCAGAGTAATCTGATTGCTAGTCATACAGAGTTGCCCAGAGCTGGAACTTTATTGGCTTCCA
>VZTM01028808.1:0-11854 GCA_013400555.1 Jacana jacana
TTATGATTTAGTATTCAAGAAAAATGTGTGTGGGAGAAAACCCACAAATTATACCAGAAAGGCTAGGTACTAAAGCTGAGGCAATTCTATGTTTAGACACCCCATCCCTGGGAGTGTTCAAGGCCAGGATGGATGGTGCTTTGAGTAACCTGGTCTAGTGGGAGGTATCCCTGCCCATGGCAGGGTGGTTGGAACTAGATGACCTGTAAGGCCCCTTCTAACCCAAACTATTCTTTGCTTTTACACTTTCNCCCAAACTATTCTTTGATTTTACACTTTCCTTGAAATTCACAGGAGGATATTGTTACACACACACACATTGTTCTTAAAATGTTTCCTTGTCCATTGGACAGGCTGAACTATACTGTTCACTAATAGCAGACATTTCAAGGGTTAGTGTAGGTACCCTGCTACCCAGTGAAACTCACCATGAAATAAAACTAACCACCTCAGAAGAGTGAATTTAACCTAAAATGTGTGTGTCAAATCCTTGGGGATGTGACCATGTATTCTGTGGCCATGTATTTACTCCCTGCAACAGAATATAGCATACAAGAGGAAAACACAACTATTCATAGCTGAGGGAATGCAATTGCAAAAGTTATCAGCTATGAGATAACGAAAAGTCCTCTTGCTTTTTCTCTCCAATATAAAACCTTGAATGAAAGAAAATAGATAGATTCACTTTCATCTGGGTTACTTGCTTCTCTTTTTCCAAAGTTTATTTTGAGATGCAAGACCTCCTTTCCAGCAGATTTATTTTCATTCAGTACCTCCTTTCTAAATATACTGTATGGGAGCTGTGTAAAACTCCACACATCTTCCTTCCTTGTTTTATAATTATTAAAGGTTCATTCCTTAGAAATATTTATCTAAAAGCAAAAGAAGAAGGTATATACAAATTTTGTCAGGTAGTCATACAACACAAACTTGTGTCTAGAATTAGCAACTGCAATTTTTGAGAGTCTAAGGTCTTAACTACTACACTAGTTATAAAACTTTCCCTTTACTGTTTTAGAGATTTATCAACTTTAGAACATTATTTATTTACGCTTCTATTTTATTACTAATTAGGCCCTCCTAATTAATTCTGACCTTAAAACCCATATGTAAGCCATATGTATTAAATTCTGGAATTTAGGAAATGGATTTGAGAATCTCACAAGTTCAGATCAGTCTCATACTTTGTTTATCCTAGTTTTATGAAGTGGCAACTGAAATCACTGAAACAATGAAGGTACTTCAGCAGATGTAGATTAAACTTGAGATTGCTAAAATAGGTTTCATTGCCAGAAGATGTTGAGGAGGCCAAAAGTCAAATACAAAATGGCAACACTCACAGTGACTACTAATATGATGGACCTTTTTCATATAAAACCAGCAATGTATGAAGCACAGAAGTTATGACAAAGTATGAGGAAGATCCTTTGTCCATGCTCTTTTCTTATATTCTTCCACAATCATTAGCTGTTGCTGCTACAGATATAGAAGTTGCCTGTATATAATGTTAGCTTGACAGTGGCTGGCAGGTTTTATGTTATAATCTCTCTCCTGTGCTCATGTCATGTTGCTTTCTTACAGTCATTGTTACCAAAATCCTTGTTTTATGCTCTCAGTCCATAGTAACAGAATCTGCCATTGCAGGAATATATTTCATTTTGAGTTTAAAAGCAGCATTTCCATGCCAAAGGAAGAGAAACAGCCACATCATTTTAACCCTACAAATAGGAGTCCAGCATGGGACACTTACATGTGTGTGAACCAATTTAGGTCTTCCCCAGGTTAATATGTTTGCATGTCTCCAGGGCTTCAGAGACCTCTGAGGCAAGCCTATCACAGAAGAGAGACATGTGAAAACCATGTTTTAACTTTGCAGAGGGGCACATTCACAAGGGATCAGACTATGATTTAGTAAAGGGATATGGTTGTGGCTTTTTTCTGAAAAACACTTTTCAATACTTTTCAACAACAATGAAAAGTTAGTGATAATTCAGCTCTATAAAAATGGAATTATTAGTCCATAAAAAAATGTCAGCCTCAGATGTTCTGTGATTGGTAAGTGCTCTCATTATTAAAGTAACCAAAGTTTCCAGAAGAAATCCATAGATTTTGCAAGGAACACAGAACAGTTTTTAATATTGCTGAAATATTCAGTCTATATACAATAGACATTCAATAACGCTGCTCAAATGTCCTATTATAGACAGAAAGCACCAAAATTATTTGCAGTTACCAGATTATACTGTCAGAGCTGTCAGCAGTTAAAATCAAATTAGATTTGACAATCAGGATTTCAACTGCAAACTGATCCTTGGTAATTAATGTAATTAACAGCCTGAAACACAGAGAACAATGTACTAGCACCAAGAACATATTGTTTGCTCAGATGAATCATTTTCACATTGCTATTTAATTGATGTGACTTTTGCTTCAGATACACTATAATTACCATGTCATGTTACTGATAGAGTAGATAAAGTAAAATATTGGCTAAATTACTGTCATTTTTTTAATGACAAACGTTTAATTAACAGTTATGAAACCTGCCTGCTTAATAATATGAAAAGTGATACACAAATGCTGAGCATTTATATCTAAAAGCCCCCTATTTCAACATTGAAATACCAAAGCTTGATTACTGTTGCCAAGTAACATGAAACATACACAGAGTTTCACCACCAGCCTACTTATAGAGAGTAAAACCTCACAGAATTGGCAAGGCTAACCATCCTGTTGGAGAAAGTACAAAGAAGAAACCTCATATATTTGTATCAGCCTGATTACAAAGACAGAATAAAAGTTTTTGCCATCTTATTGCCAGTCAGCATCAACTCCCTGTTAGCAGTGTGTTAACTTAGAAATTTAATGAAACATCTACAAAAAGTTTCCTTATTCCCATAACACATTCTTCTTGTTTCCTCGAGAAAGGAACAATATGAAGAGATGTCTGAATCATATGAAGAATCTAAGTAAGATTTGCTTCCACAAGGGTCTTTAGCAAATGTCTTTTAAAATATTGTGTTTGCCATTGCAGCAACATTTGGTCCACAAATCATCACAAGGAATAAGTCAGTCGCTGCCAAAAAGCACTAAACCTGTATGGTTCAAACTGAAGGAGATACCTCTGGAGAGGCAGGATTTTATCATGAGAAAAGGCAAGCGACATGATCAAATGCAATTCATTAGTTCTAACTAAGATAGAGCTATTTGCTCGGCAAGGTCATGCACAGGAGTTGGCAGTTTGCCAGTAATTCAAATCCCATCAAAGTGCTATTTTATTATAAGCCTGTTAGCACATCAACGTGTGTAGCCCCTATCACCTCTTAACAGTATGTATCTCTATTCCATTAACCATTCCAGAAGAGTGCTTAGAGTCCTCTGATAACTATTAAGGCTAGGACTTCAAGTAAATGACTGGGGTGAGGGGGGAAATAACAAAAACCAAGAAACCAAAAAAATTCCTCTGCTGTCATAAAATTGTAGAACAGAACAGTGTTTCAGGGTACATACATAATTTTAAAAAGCACAGATAAAAAGCAACATTTATGACAAAAAAGTTGCCTTTTGTCCCTGTCCCCCATCCCTTTCTTCAGTTATTCTGGATGGTGTAGAAAACGAAACATGTTAGCAAAATGCCAGCTAATGAAATCCAATAAATACATAAATATCTTTCTTTACCAGGATCTATGAACACTCTAGGGATTTTTCATTGACTTTCAGAGAATATGCAAGTTTTTATACCAAATCCAAGTGCTCTATGGAAAGTAAAACTATTTCCAACCTGGATTACACATGGATTTTTTTCAGAATTTCAGAGATTTGTGTTGCTTTAGAAGCATACGTATATGGACCTGCGAGTCTAAATAGGTACCAAACTCTGTCAACACCAACTCAAGAGAGCGCTGACATTTTTAATTAAGACAGCATTAATTTAATGAAGCCCTGAATTCCTTCCGTTTCTAGACATAATCCCACAGACTACTACAGCATACCATTGCTCTGCATGGGTCGTCTAGATGGCCTTCATTGGCTTCAAATTCTATTACTATGAACAGGAAACTGAAATTAGTTCAATAAGCAGCTGCCTTCTTACATTTTGGAATGATGTTGTCCCCAAAGCCAGTCTGCCCCCTGGTGCCCCTCTCAGAAACTGCTAACTCGGCCCCCAGCATTGTACACAATTTGTGCTCGTTTCATGCAGCAGAAGCCCACACTCCGCTGGAAGGTACAGTGGAGCAACTTACAGATGAATCTTAATTCACTTGCAGTAGCCACTCCTTATCTCATTCCTCCATGCTACTAACCCATTCCATTCAGTGCAGAGAGCTTTTCTGTGTCCTCAGACTGTTCCATGTATTGGCGATGATGAGTTTAACTGGCCAAGGATCCCTCCCGAGTTTCAGTTCTGATCATAAATTTCATTTAAAGATGAAACATATTGCTAGTCTGACTGAACAGGTAAGAAACGAGCACTTCAAAGCTACCTAAAACTACATGAATTAAAAAAGCAAGGAGCAGTTCAGATGAGGCAAGACAGCAAGGCAGTGACAGTTGACAGCTAGGAGACAATTAGCTTTAGTAAGTCCAGCCTGATAAGCAAAAATTAAAAACAACCACCCTAAAAAAAACCCCAAACCCTAGATTAAGTACCTTAAAAACATCAACTACCAACCTATTTTTTATTTCCAAAAAGACTGAGGTTTTGCAGCAACAGCAAGATGAAATAACCTACAGGAATTGGAGAGCCAAAATAGTAAATTGGCTTTCCTCAATGTTGTCAGAAGTTGATTTTCATCTCTTCATTTTGCTGATAAAGAAAGGTTAGAAATGCCTATTGTTTTCTACACACAGCTTGGAAAACAAGGCAATTTGAGACTCTGAACTCTGTGATTTTTCTTCCTATCACAAATGATCTATAAGTTTCATTACTCTATGATCTTTGATTCCTCAGGCAGAAGTTCTGTTATATAAAATAAGCCTCCTAGAAACTGAAACAAAACCAGACATGCACAGAATTCCAAGCAAACAAAAGCATCTCAACACAAACCCTTATTTCAGTTTATCTACTTCACTGTGCTCTGACTGTAGAGCTACTACCTATTGTCAATTTGCCAGCAGGTGCTATATTAATTCAGTTGATTCATTCTTAAAAGGAAGTACTTCTCTTAGAACAAACAAACAAACAAACAAACAAAAGGCAAAAAAATCCCAAACTCCTCTCAACGAAGAACCAAGTAATCCAAAAACCTGCCTCTGGCAGCATAAGCCATTTTCTTTTCCTTGGCTGCCATGCTGAAAGCTGATCTTCATGCTCTCCTATGTTTGTTTTATTACTACACACAGTGGAGTACAGGCACAGTGCCATAACTTACTGAAGATAAAAGTAAAAAGAACTTAAATATTTTTTACAAAGAGAAAGGTTGCAACATAAGGCTTCCGGATTATAATTTTTCCTAGAAAGCCTTTGAAAAACAGATCCTATTGCCCTTTTGACAGATTACCTCACCTGGAGGTTTTCGCTGCTCTCAGTACTGAAGTGTTCTCATGAAAAATATTGGAAATATTTATCAACTCAAGTTAATCTGTTTATTACCAATGACTTGTAATTCACTATGTTTCTCCATTCACATGTTGCTGTCATGACTAGTACAGTAGCTATTTTTATTTTATTTTCAGCTACTGCTCTCTGGGAATAAATCAATAAAAAAAAAATAATCAGTAGTTATAAATGCCTAGATGGGTAAGTATAACAAGCTATACTGAACAGAAGTAGCACAGGTAAGCAGTGATTGCTCCTAGACTGGTTCTGATTCCTTAGCCTTTGTCAGCTCAAAGTGTTGCTTTTAAAGAAAAGCACAACAGATAAAAATATTGAGGAGGAAGGGTTCCTAGTTACTCAGAGTATAATTTTAGACATATTTCCATTAGACAACAAAAAAATTCTATGTAGAAATAGCAGTTTTGCTAGAACAGGAAGACAACTTGAAGTAGCCATATTACAAGTTGTTTGGTTTGTTTTCTTTAAAGTAGTGTATGTTACAAAGTAAAGCAGTTCAGGACAACAGGAAACTACCAGTACATCATAGGACTAAGATGAAACGAATTGCCCATCTCCCAGAGTAGTTGCAATATCCAAGGACTTTGTTTCAAAAGGGAGAAGATAACACAAAGCAAAGAAAAATATTTGAGACATTGAACTTTGTGTAAGCAGAAAAAGGAAACAACTCCAGAAACTAACAGGGCTTGAGACAGTAAATTGTCCTGCAAGAGATTCTAATTCCAAACAGCTGCCCGCCTGTTTTGCCAATTTGAACAGGCATTTCCATACCTATGGGAATTCCTCAATTAGTGGAACATTAAGTTTATTTTTTTTTGTCATTGTTGCTCAGTATTATTAAAAATGCTATAAAAAAATTAAGAAGCCAGAAACAAAAACAGTTTGATGGAAAGGACCGACAATATGAAAATAAGAACATTAAAAATTACATTGATGCAATGCTGAAAAAAACCCAGATTTGAATCCTCATTCTTTCTGACTCAGAGAGAAAATCTGAAACTATGTCTTTAAGATTCCTGCTTTGATTACTGAACGTTTTAGTGGGGGGGGACTTCCTATCTACAACTTAAAAAGATCTTTCAAAAAAAAACAACCCAATTTTTGTTTCTTTCCTTATTCATACTTCTAAACTTTTTCCACCTATTTATTTTAATTTCCTTTCCCCCCTCTATCTGCCCGCTGGATACAGGAGAAAAGGAGCATAAAGAGTGGAAAAAAAAAAAGCAAACAGGCATAACCAACAAAATCAAAAGGCTTTGGGATTTTTAAAGACAAAATTTAAGCAAGATTTCTTGTATTCAAATAACAAGTGTTGATTGCAAATATTCTGAAAAACAACAAAAAAATAAAGTCAATGAAGTTTCAAATTACTAACCCAACACCGCATTGAATTGAAATAGCAGTATCTGCAGAAATGCTAATCCAGAAACAAATGTTGTCACAGCTATTACTCTCATAAAATGCCATTTTAAGTGTTAGAGACCACAGGAAAGTATCTGATTAAATTTGAGATATTTCCCACAACAAAACATGACAGAAATATTTTATTAAAAAACCCCACATGAAACACTATATGCAATATCAAATCCTAATTAAACTGTTCTGTTTCTTCAGTAGTTTATCATATAAATGATTCAGTGGACCTAGTTATTCCTAGAATTTTTTCATGAAAGAAAATTACTTAATGGATCTTTATAAAACTACTCTACTTAGCCTCACATTTAATAATGGAACTGTCAGAGGCTTAGTATCATGACCCTGAGGGCACCGCCAGCCCTGACTATCACTGCCTGTCCTTCTGAGTCTCCCCTCCCCTCACCCTGCCCCAGCCCAAGACTCCATTTTAGTACCCAGGGCCGTCAGTCCCTGCTCAGTGATGCTGCAGGAGTCCCTGGTCCTGGTCCCGTCTCCTGCAGTCTGGCTCAATGACTGGATTTCCTGTAAAGACCCCAGACTGAGGAGAACTTTGTCTCCAGCCCTGTCTCTGGTCTGGCTTCCCGCTGCTCCTGACCAGATCCTGGCCGTGGCTTATCACCTCACCTACCTGGGACTGTTGGCATGTCCTGTCACCATCCCCAGTTCAGCTCTGTCTGGGCACTGCAGGACTGTACCCTGACCCAAAGCCCTGCTGTTGCTTTTGGGTGCCCTCAGTGCCAAGTTTGTTGTCCGCTGTGGAGCAGCCCTGCTCTTGCAACTCCCAAACACTCATTTCACCTTAAGAATCTATTATTACATATTTACTTAAACCTGACATGAACAATGAACTGAAAAATAAAACTTCTTAGTCATTAAAAGCTGTTATGTACCTGCTCCTGATTTCTTCTAGCTCCCTCAAAATGCTCACTGTTTAGGAACACAACAATAAAGTTGACTATATTACGTTTTCTTTCAACTGATATGTAGGAAAGAAAAAGAAACCTGGATACAGATTAAGTAAATTGGAATTCTGTCCCTGAATTCAGTTTGATCTTTACTTCTTCACAGGACTTTATATCAAGCCTAGAGTAAGCTCCCAGTTTTAGCTGAAGCTGAAATCAACGGAATTTCTGCTTTAGTAAATCTTATATGAAGGTGGTAGTCCTCTGCTCCTCCTCTCAATCACTTGAGAAGTTTTCCTTCTAAACCTATTATTATATTTTCAGGAGGAAGTAAAAATATCAATAATCAGTCGCAACAATATACAATTATGACACCAATTCCAACCCTTTAATTAAAAAAAGAAATAGCTTTTGCTGTCTATAGGAAGCTTCACAGTCGCTTTATCCAGGCTTGACATACTCACTATGGATATAGTGCTCTTTTTATTTCTATACAGTAAGATTGGCCAGCAAAATCTTTTCATAATTTTATTTAAATACTAACATCACAAAATGTTTTTAGAGGCTTGCTTTCACCTTTTAAATTTTAATTATTTGAGGCTCTGAATAAAATCCTTTGAAGTCTAATGAAGTAAACTCTCCTGGTGTTACTTTTTTTGAACAAAAGGATAGATGAATAGATATGTTAGCTTTCTTTGTTAAATTTAATAAAATGCAAAGGAGATACTGTAATAATATTGCATTGCCATATTGTGAAGTACACACATTATTCAACTTATATTTGGAAAATTAATTCATAATATGGCATGCTTTCAGAGATTTATGATAAAAAATTAAAGGTAACATTTCCAAATGACAGCCTCTAATGTTACATGGACATTTTTGACAGAAGTCAATCATATACTCAGACAATGTTTGCCCACATAAATGCTATCATTCTTGTAGAAAATTAAAAAAAATGCCCACTTCAAAATTTTACTTGAAGAAATGCAAAAACATTACACCTTTTCTCTCAAGCTACAAACAGGAAGCTAAGTGGATTTCCTGAACACAGATAGGATTGCAAATCAGCTACGGGCCAGCTCCTTACCCATAAGAAATGCAGGTACAGCTAGAACTAAGGTGTTCCCTGTTTATTTAACCAATGATCATACCGAACATATGTATAAACACTTTTCCACTTGCAGGTATGCCTGGTGCAAGCAGTTCATTGTCCACAGGGATAAAGTAATCCTTTGTAAAGTGAGAGCAGCTAACTGAGATAAGTAAACAAAACCAAGTCCAACTGCAGAAAGTTGGGCAGGGTAGTGCTGGTGAAGAGCAAATGCGTAAGTTCATCAAGAGACATTATAAGGCTGGATTGATGGTCCAATAGTATTTAACAAGGCCAAGTGATTTAACAAGACTAAGTACTCTGTTCTTCAGCTGGGTCACAACAACCCCATGCAGCCTTCCAAGCTTGTGGAAGAGTGGGGTTGTTGGCAGACAGCTAGCTGAATATGAGCCAGCAGTGTGTCCAGGTGGCCAACAAGGCCAATATTATCCTGGCCTGTATGAGAAACATTGTGGCCAGCAGGACCAGGAAAGTGATTATCTCCCTGTACTCGGCACTAGTAAGGTCATACCTCGAATACCCTGTTCAGATTTGGGCCCCTCACTTAAAAGACACCCATTGAGATTCTGACACATGTCCAGAGGCAATGAGACTGGTGAAGGGTTTAGAGTTCAAGATGAGTAGCTGAAGAACTGGAGTTGTTTAGTCTGGAGAAAAGGAGGCTTAGGGGAGACCTTATTGCTGTCTACAACTACCTGAAAGAAGGTTGTAGAGCAAGAGGAAACGGAATTAAGTTCTGCCAGGAGAGGTTTAGGATGGATATTGGGAAAAGTTTCTTCACTGAAAGGGTTATCAAGCATTGGAACGCGCTGACCAGGGAAGTGGTGGAATCACCATCCCTGTAGTTATTTAAAAGACAGGTAGATGTGGTGCTTAGGGGAGTGATTTAGTGGTGGTCTTGGGCAGTGTTAGTTTAATGTTTGGACTTGATGGTCTTAAAGGTGTCAATGTGGTGAGTTGTGGACTGAAAGCAGTCCCATAAAGGGAGTATTTCTCAACTGTGCACTTATGTTCTGGCTTCTTACAGGTCTCAGGGGAGTAATGCAAATGCAACATTTGAAGGCACAGTGATCCACAGTTCTTGCTTTCCCATGAGTCAGGTGCTTGTCTGTCATGCCACCATTAATGCAGAAGGTGTACAGTCTGCATTAATTGAGTGTGTTATGATTTGTTTTTTCCAAAGCAGAAAGCATTAAACTTCAAACTCAGTTCTGGTCACCACAAGGAATGAGGGATGCCTCAAAAGTTGCATAATGTAAAAAGATATCTATTATGCTATTTTTTCCTTTTCAGTGTAACCCTACCATCAAACAAAATTAGCTAATCAGACGCCCTTTACATCTTTGAGCTATATAAATTAATGATGCCAACAAAAACTTCCAAAATTAATTCATTATGGACACATATTTGGGTTGTGCTTTTAACCAAGTGCAAACCTCCAAATCACTGAATTTCAATTTAATATTTGCAAGGTCATCCATTTGGATAATTTACAACATGGATCCATTTACAACTGGATCTTCTTGAATGTAGGTATCTGACAATCTACAAAATGAGAATACAGACTGATAATAAGTTGTAATATTCTTAAGATAGAAAATATATCTTCCAGTATTTGTCATATGATTTCTAGCCTTTAAAAGTATTGTGTTGAAACGTCATTTCTAGGTTTTCTCTTGTGAACCTCAACTTGTCAGTTACAGTTAATTCTCTTAAATCTGTCAACATCTTTTGTATCTTTGTAAGATCATAGTAAGGAATAACTACCATCAGATGTAGCTTGTCTGTTCTAGAGGGAATTTTTTATTCCTTTTGTAAGAACTTCAATCCATTAATAAACCAACTGAGCAAAAACCCATTTCATACAAGGTACTATCTAGTTCACCAATTCTAACACTTATTTCCATAATTTCCATAAAAGCTGGGAAGTGAGACAAGCTATATAGGAAAGAAAAATAACACACATAGTGCAGCGAAAATTAATAATACAGGATGGTTTCAGAAGGTAATGGTTGGGAGGAACCCATAATGCATCCAACAGCCACATGTAGTTCTATAGCTGAAATGTCTTCTAAATACCAGTGATGCATGAATTTATCACTCTCCACACAAAGACTGGCAGTGCTTATTTGTTTCAACTCATATGCATGTTCTCATATAAATAACATCAATAACATCTACTTAGAAATTTACTAGGCGTTATTACTTGTGATGGTGACTTCCACAGACTATTTTACATGCTGCATTAAGAAATATTTTTACTAACTTAAAATGTGATATACTTACTGGAAAGTATCTATGTATCTATAAAGTATGAAAAAGAGGTTGTTTTGAGTGGTTTTTTTTGGTAACACATTAAATTCTGAAACACGGCTACAACCTCTACTGAAACTCATAGTATTTAACATTTTAATAATAATTACAAAGGTAAAATTTTCCTAATTTTAAAAGACAGTATTAAACAAATGAAAAGACAATTACTCCACTGCCAAAACAGTCTCTGAGCAAGTACCTTTTCATGGACAAGTATAACTTTTAATATGTGGAATATACTATAAAATCTTTTTAACTGCAAAGTATAATCATCTTGTGGGGGCATGCTTCATTATTTCCTGGCATTCAATGCTAACAAAATGAATTATCTCCTGCAATTCTGAAACTGTTTTGGCAGGTGGGAAAAAAATTATTGAAAACTAGTTACACAACCTTCAAGATTAAATGATGAGCTCTCTATTGTACTTTATTGCATAGTACAGAAATTAAGCAATTAACTGTATGCAAATATTCATTATAATTCTCCAGTAATTTATATAGGGAGCAATTTCCCACAAGGCTAAACATATCAGTTTGATGCTTTGATCATAA
>VZTM01028810.1:0-15783 GCA_013400555.1 Jacana jacana
TTAAAGGGTACGTCTACTGTTTTGTGCAAGTTTTAGACATATTTCAAGATCCTTACCTTGCAAACTCACCACAAAATATAAATATTATCTTAGCTAAAAAATAGCATCCTAATTAAGTTCCTGACTGGAATTATCTCCCATGTACACTTATTAACTTCTAAAATACTGCCCTGCCACTAGAAAATTCTCAGTTATACTGTTATTTTTACTACCAAAGTTCCTTTCTGCAGCCGTATCAATTTTCAAATGTAAAAGATCATGCAGAAAAACGCAGGCTTCTCTTTGTAGCCAAGCCTCTTTTAGACCATAAATAACAATGAGACCAGTTCTCAATAGAAACTCATAAAACATCAATTAAACAAATTAACGGAGCTTCTTTGAGAAGCACTTGCATGTTTTTGATGGAATTGGACATAATAGTTTTTCCATTGACGTGTGGTAGGACTTCACTGCGGGTAAATCCAGATCAAAACCGTCGTTGAGTAAAGAAACAAAAATTTTGCAAAAATCACATCAACTATGCCACACTCTTTAGCATTCTGCTAAATCTGTGAAAAACCACCCCCTTAGCTCATTTTTGTGCAGTGCTGTGGGCAGCAGAATGAAGCAGAGTCCACCATAGGAAGACAGAGACATAACGGGCTTCCTGTCCAGTCTTCTCCTACTGGGGATAGGACATCACATCCTTCTAATCACGGAGCATTCTGTTTTCAAAGTAATACAACTAGAAAGTTCATTTTTAACACTGGCATCCTCAATTAATAAAAGGCTTTTCAATAGAAATTACACAAAATCCTCATATAATGGCCTAATGCTTCCCTATTTTTATTGATGCCGCATCAGATAGCAATTCTATTTTTTCACAGCTGCATCATACCAGCAGCTCCATATCCTTTCTGGAACTTGCTGGTATATGTCTTCTGCCTTTGTTGATTGTTTCTAAGTGATGAATCCTCAGCTTACAGCAGGGGTTATAGCTTTTGAGTGCATGACCTTACATTTCCTACTATGCAAGTTCATCACAATCTTCAGGTCGCTCAGGTCCTTTAGTCCACTAAACTGATCTACCGCTCTAAACAGAAAGTCCAAAAGTCACTGCTTTCCTTTGTCTTGAAACTCACATATTTCCACATTTAGAAGGCATAAGGATTCAAAACCTGCCCATGAACTTCAGGGTCACTGTCTCCAGGAAAATGAATATCAGTCTTTTAGAAAATACTTATTTTACCACAGAAGAAAGCTGCATAAGAAAAGTAGTCACACAAGTACAAAAACATATGCTAGCAAAACTAGATAATAGCACCATTTTTCTTTCTTTCTTTTATATTAGGAAACAAAAGGCAAACTCTTAGACCCACAGCAAAATAAATTTTTCCACATGAAACAATGAAAGGTTTAAAATAGCCTAACATTCAAATATTAAGCTCTGGTTACCATAAGCAAATAGTTATACTGCCTTGTTGTATTCAACCCCATTTCAACGTTTTAAATTTCATACAGAGTAATTTTAGGATGCTTAAGATTCGTTGAAGTATTTGGCCAAAACAAATGGTACGTGTTTGTTTTATGCAGAGGTTTCTTAAGCAGCTATAAACGTGCTTAGGAAAAAAAGATCTGATACAATAAAAGTGCATTCTATTGACAAAGCATTACCATCAGAATATATGCATGAAGGAGGAAAATACTTACAGATTTTTTATGTCTACTGCTCCTCGGAATGCCTTTCTTGGTATTGCTTGAATCTGATTTTCACTAAGATCACTAGGAGAGAAAATAATTAAATTAAACTTAAAATCTGCCAGATATATATTTCTTTCTGTGTAGAAGAAAAAGAACACGTAAGGAAATAATTTCAGCCATTACAGTTCAGTCAATGTTTCAAATGAAGCTTATTTTATTACCTTAACTGATTTGTAATTGAAGAAATAGACGCAGCAATAATACTCAAATTAGTTTATGTGTTGCTCTAAGTAGCTCCTTTACAAAGCACCAATATATATGCCAAACAAAAAGCAGAAGCATTATATAATTTAACAGTGAAGGCCAAACTGATTTAATTTTTAACTGATTGATTTTGCTATTCAACCCATTCCACACCCATGACATCCAATGTTTGATAGTATGCTCAGCTTTATGCAAGAAAGACTGAAAACAAGCAAAAAAAACCAAGTAGCAAGCTGCTGAGAAAAAAATATCAAACGAATTAACATCTGGGATCAATATATTTCTGAATTTTCTTTCAGTGGCAAGCACTATGTATCTTAAAAGGAGGCACTAAAAACCATCCTCCATTAGATAATGCCTCTCCCCCAAATTCCCAGCTGTACTGGGCTATCTGAAATCAGTGTGTTTTCCAAAAGAGAAATATTAATGAATATTTTTTTGCTATCATATAAATGAACCAACCCTTAAACCAACCCTTTTTCTGAAATCTAGAAATATTTCTGGCCTTCACAGTTCTGTATTGGAAATAGAACCTAGAGAGCTGAAGTAAAGGCAGTAGCAGAAGAAAGAGGAGAAAAAAACCAAACAAACCAAACACAGAAGTAAAAAAAAAACAAAGGAAACCAAACCCAAAGTAGAATCTAGAGCTTTTCATATGTGCTATACTCCATTAACAAGTAATTCAGTGCAGTAGGATATGATCAGGAGATTAAAGTTGTTAGTGCAGGCTGAAGGTTTTACTTCAAACTACGGTTTGGCACG
Source organism: Jacana jacana (assembly GCA_013400555.1). NCBI lineage: Eukaryota > Metazoa > Chordata > Aves > Charadriiformes > Jacanidae > Jacana > Jacana jacana. The sequence continues at coordinate 2,707 of VZTM01028810.1, forward strand.
CTGGACCAAACCTACCTATCACTCACATGGTTCATAAACGCCTGGAGGCCTTCAGAGGGAATTTTCTACCTTGTAGTCTTAAAATGATTAAATTAGATCTTTTAGAAGCCTTCAGAAATGCATGTATCTATAGACAACACATACACAGGATACTATACAAAAAGGCTTACTTGAGCATTTGAATAAAATTTAGAAAGAAATCAGATGTGTAGAAGCTGTGTCTACACTAGAATTTTCCATCAGTTGCCAGAGCAGAACTAGATTTCATCTTAGTAAAACCAAATCAGGACCTTCACTCCATAAAGCACATCCTATGCACTGCAACCCCTAACAGGAGAAGTAAAATTGCGTAATGTTTTGCTTTTTAGAGACATCTTTTGGATGACCTTTTCAGAGACAGCTTTTAGGAGAATCATTGCAAAATGGTGCACGGAAATAAGAGATCTAACTCACATGAAGTGAATTAGCAAGAATCATTTAGTTAATTCAAGATAAGCAGTCATGCTTTTGACATATTCTTTCCTTAAAATGTAATCTAGCATGAGCTCATGTTTCCAGTTATTAGTAATCACACCTGGAGATCTTTTTCAGATTTACGAACTTAAAAAAAAATAAAAAATCATGTGAGTATTTTATAAAACCCCACACTGCCTGAGTCTAACAAAACTTATTTCAATATAATCCTTTTGGAAATAATTCTATGTACATTGACAGCAACTTTATTTTATCCAATTCACTGTTTATTTATGGATCACATTATATTTACTAAATCTTTCACAGCTCGTGTATGTAACTGGACTGCAATATCTTGTATTTAAAACTAGATCCAATTTTAGTATCATTAACCATGTGTGAAAAAAAAAAGAGAATCTGTGAACTGTGATTTAATTTTCAAGCCACCTAAGTAATCTTGAAATGGGATATGACTACACTGCTCCGACAATAAATTCAGTGGCACTGAATGAAAAAGCAGCCTTCAGCATTTGTTACAGCAACGTGATTTAACAGCCTACTTCCTCTGAAAAAATCCCATTATGAGTATAAACAGGAAATACCTATATTTACACTTCTGTTTAATTGACTAATACATTTTACCAATATAAAAATTGTGCTTAAATTGGTTAAGACAACAGTAGTGATTTTTATCATAATCAATGATTAGTTTCTATTACAGATGCATATATATAACTATGTAAACTACTGCCAGACTCATAAATAGATCCTGCGGGAGGTAATGGTGCATTGCATTTTTTATGATAGTTAATAACAGTATCATCATTCACCATTTTATGTAATTAAAAAAAGTGGAAGATGAACAAGATTGAAATAATATGTAAATTATTTTTTAAAGTATCAATGGTCAAAATCTTTCTGGTCTTGATTAAATGCAAATCTTAGCATGAATGCAATGACTGCTTAACAATATGGTTTAGTGATATTTTTTTTTGTCAGTGTTAGGTTGATGCTTGGACTTGATGATCTGAAAGGTCCCTTCGAACCCAGGCACTTCTACGACTTACAAGTAACAGCTACTGAGCCAGGGTGCTAATTAACCAATACATTGTGTGTGTGCTTACGTTTGTTGGTGTGTATGCACGTGTGAAAGAGAAAACTAAGAGCATGCCAGATTTACCCCTGAGGCCACACAGTCAACACCATTTCCATGTAGCACAGGCTCATGTAAACTAAAGTATGCTCTTTCCTGCTAATTTTAGCACATTTCATTTCAAGAATGAACTACCCAAGTGCAAAGGCTCCCACCCTTCCTGTGCGAGGCACTTTTTTAAAGCATCCCTCTAAATGTGGAGAGGTAAGTAAGGCTGGCAAATGTCATTTTCCAAGAGATTTGGGTTGTTTTGCAATGCATCTGCTCGTTTGCGAAACTTTCTTGGAATTGTTTATGTCACAAAAGTGTAAGTTATTCATTCCTTCCTTCATTGCAAAATCCTACCTCTTGCAGAACAGCTGTGATTTTCAACACACAATTTATGCCTACTTATAGCAAGAAAGTTTTTAGCAATTATTTATTGATTGTTTTAACTTTTCAGCTGCTCAGTATCAAAAGGTTTCCTTATAAAAACCTTGAAAGGCTTAAACAAACATTCAGCTTTTGCTTCTTGCATAAGTTACACCTACGCTTCCCACTGCAGACCCAGGACTCGGCAAGGAATTGCTGCATGGTCTTTTTTTTATGATGTTTTAACTCATTCCGCTGCAATTCTTAGATTGCTCATAGAAAAGAAGGTCACAAGCAGCACAGGGTACACTCTGACTTTCTGGGGAAATTAGAAAAAAAAGAGTGCTGTAGATACAAGACAATTTTGCAGGCCTTTATGTCCCCTTGATTTGACTTTGCAGCTTATATTCTGCAGCAAAGGAAGGTGCAAAACTCTTTTTTCAGTCTGACGGTCCTTGTTTTCTGGCACTAGCAACTGTCTGAACTTCACCCCCCCTTCTCAAAATGAGGCAGCATTTGAATCCTGAGTATAATTCCTGATGATACTTGGTACCCCTAAAATAAAAGAGGCTACAAACACTGCAATAAAATGTAATCCACTTAAACAAAAGAACATCCTACTTTTAAAAGTCCAAATTTGTATTTCTGAAAGAAAAGGCATGAACTGGTTTTAACATTTGAAACCAGCAATCTAGCTGACATAATTTCATCAGAACAAATTCTTCTCTGTTATTATTACAGCCCATGACCTTACATCAAAATCCAGCATTCCTCTGGAACATTAGAATTGATTTTAAAAGGTTTTGTACACAGCTGGAATGAAAACGTCAAGATTTTTAAAGATTTTTTTTCTTTTAAATAAAGTACCATGCTCTAGTAAAATGTTTTGATGAATTCATCTTTATGCAGAATCTAGTTGTCCTACAGGTGACTTTCGACTAAAATGCTCTTGACTCCACTGTATCATTCCCAGAGAGATATATTCCAAATTATTAAGTCTTAGACATTGACCCTTCGGAGAAAATTCCTCAGTGCAACTCCGTGGGCTTCATTCATTCCCTGGCCAGAAGAGCACCTTCAACCTCCTGGCCTCTAACACAACTAGCTCACCGCTCACGCATCACCAAACCAGAGCTCACAGCCCGAACTGCCAAATGCAACTTCAGTTACTTTTAGTTTGAGATTTACTCAAGCCAAAAAGGAGGCACAGAAATATTGGGGTTAAATAGATTTTCACATAAAAAGCAATCTGAAGCTCTTCAGACAAGGCACTGATAAGCACCGGAGCTGCTCTACATCACAGAATCATAGAATATTTTGTGTTGGAAGGAACCTTTAAAAGTCATCTAGTCCAACACCCCTGCAGTAAGCAAGGTCATCTTTAACTAGATCAGGTTGCTCAGAGCCTCATCAAGGCCAGCTTTGAATTTCTTCACGGATAGGGCCTCTACCACTTCTCTGGGCAAACTGTTCCAGTGTCTCACCACCTTCATTGTAAAGAATTTCTTCATAATGTCTAATCAAAACATACCCTGCCCTAGTTTAAAACCATTGCCTCTTGTCCTGTTGCCATATGCCCTTGCAAATAGTCTCTCCCCAGCTTTCTTGTAGGCCCACTTCAAGCACTAAGGCTGCTATAACATCTATAACGTCTCCCTGGAGCCTTCTCTTCTCCAGGCTGTATAACCCCAACTCTCTCAGCCCGGCCTCATCAGAGAGGTGCTCCAGCCCTCTCATCATCTTCGTGGCCCTCCTCTGGACTGACTCCAACAGACCCATAAACTTCTTGTGCTGAGGACTACAGAGCTGGACACAGTACTACAGGTGGGATCTCATGACAGCAGAGTAGAGTAAATGCAGCGTCACCATCCTGTTTCTAGTGGTTTGTTTCAGGTAAATTTAAGCTGAGTCCATGTCAGAGTATTCTTCCCAGTTGTAATATTCTGCTTCCAACCCCTCAAAATCAAAATAAGATTTCTTATACCAAACCAAGCTGAACACACAGAGGAGAATGCACATGATTTCTAGTTCTTGCCCAAATATAGAAATTCTTTGAAAAACTTGGAGCCTTTTTTTTGCTCCCAAAGAAGGTAAGGTGTGTGTTTCTAAATCGGAGATTAACTATGGTGCACCTAAATACATTTATTTTTTTTTTTAGTTAACATAGTCTATCCAAGTATTCAAACTCAGCAATAAAACCAGAGAAACACTATAGCCTCTCTAAAATTTGTCCTGGAGTTACTGTGCTTACATAAAATAAAATTTATTTTTAAACAAACAAGGTCAAGGCAATTTATATGCAATGCGTATCAATAAACATATATGCTTCAGCTTTTAAACTGATTTCCAGAGATGAAGGATTTAATTCTGATATTTTTACACTACAGTAGAACCTCTCTAATTTGAAATTATGCCAGAAAGAATGTACGTTTCTGTATTTCACAAACTAATAGGAAATAGGAAAAAAATATTAACAGCGAAAAAAAAAAAAAATATCAATCTTCTCACCCCCATCCTCCTCCAAAAAATCAGCTTCTTTTTATGTATTCTGTTAATTATTATATTTTTTGCTCCAGAATACATTAGCAATCATCACACATTATGCTTTGTGGGAATATCAGAAAGACCTTGCCAAAATCTTGTTACTACGGAATCCTTCCTAAGAACAGGATGGAAATGGTACATTTCTAGTTATCATATTTACTGGTTAGTGTATCAGAGAGAAAAAACCCAACCTAGAATCCTGCTAATATTTCAAATTCATACCACTAGAATATAATAACTTATTCCCATAGAAAACCTCAAAAACATATATACTCTTTTTCATCTGAGGATAAAGCCCTCAGATAACCTGATATTAATGAGCCTGATAGAGTGCTTCAGCTCCTAAAAAATGCAGACAGTACTGCATTGCAGCTATTTTATTACTCACCATGTATGGTTCCCAGTTGAACACTGCATTTACCCTTAAAAGGAGTGCTAAATCTTTAATTATATAAATTGAAACACCACATATAATATCTATATCATATGCTGTTAAGCCTCTATCACAGTTTTCTTGTGTGGCTAAAACCATTGTTTGTTCTGAAACAATAAATCTTTCGAAGATGGCAAACCTGCTTGTAAATTTAATTACTTGTAATTTTATTTTCCTCTATGGTTTAACCTCCCTCTGTGTCTGACCAGCGATATTATAAATCTATACTGCCATTCTCTACTTTGTAAAATACTGAGGACGGGGATTGAATCATGTGTTCTGATTTTTAAGGGAAAAAGCAGAAATACCGAGTCAAACTAAGTATTGAAGACTTATCAGTTTATTTATGTCAATTCATACAAACAGCTCAGATCACACCTATTCCATGATCAGCATCCTTAATAATTATTTAAATCTGTCACGAATAAAGCCTTACTCAGTACATCTTTCTTACTGGAAAACAGTAGTTTTAACATTAGCTATGTTTGATGTTTAATTAGCTATGTCTAACATGCTACATTCTGCATGAAATCTTTTAGTTTCAAGGCATTACTCCTCGTCCTGTTGCAAGTGCTAAAATGTTTGTCCCCATCTTTCCTCTAGTCTCCCTTGAAGTACTGGAAAGCTGTTATAAGGTCTCCCAAGAGCCTGCTCTTCTCCAGGCTGAACAACCCCAACTCTCTCAGCCTGTCCTCACAGCAGAGGTCCTCCAACCCTCTGAACACCTTTGTGGCCTCCCCTGGATCCACTCCAACAGGTCTTTCCTACTTCCCCAGCCACAGTCCCTTTATTGAGGCCATTCCATCAAAACCCACAAATGTACTCCAGAGCAAGACCCAGGTTTGCAAGAGCTATTATGTATTCCCCCGTTTTCAATGTAGCCTGCCTCACTGGGAGGCAGTGAAGACACCAGCAGTAAAACACGAGCTTCTGGAAGGTGAGAACATGCTGCAACATGACCATGTAAGAGAAGCAATCCATGGCCCCAAGTTTCAACTGTGTCTTTGTATGTCTTGAGAGAAGGATGGAAAGAGATTATTTAATATCATGATTAACACCAGCAGCTGCCTCTATTTGCAAAAGCTGCTGTAGAAGTGGGCTTTCCAATGCAAAGGGGATAGCATGAAACAGCAAAGTAGGTTTTTTATATTTTGCTGGATCTCTGATTTGGATTTCAGTCCTGACATGCCAGACAGTTTCCCACTCTCTAAATCTAAATAACAAAGGGGTATTTCTACTCTGTATTAGATGGTTTGCGTTATCATGCAAAACTTTTGATCAGATTTTTTACTGCTCACAGACCTTCATTTATCATCACACAACCATACTCTGTGAATTGCAAAGTTGCAGTAAGACTCAGAATTTAACTCAGACCTTTTTTGCAAAGGTACGCCTTGGCAACCACTAGTTTTATTGTATTAGGATAAGGTAGGTAAGCATGAAAATTACTCTTCGAACTATGTAACAAGGATCAAGCCAAGCTACAGTCTTCAACAACACAGATGCTACCAAACTATTCTATTACGGTGCAAATGCAGGGATGGTATCCTGGAGAGACAGTTTGTCTAAAATTAATAGCTCAGGTGAACTGAACCTATTGAAGCATACTGGAATTCCATCATGACAGCATTTCCTACTAAAGAAACGTGAATGATTTAATCTATAACACAACAGGTTCTTATCCCACGTTCAGCAAATATATCGATATATACAAACAAGTAAGTTCCTTTCCCATCAGTCAAATGAAGCTTAACCAGTTAATTGATACAAGACTGACATATGTTTGGCTTTATAGAGTTACTGTATAACAAGATACTGTACTGCATCACTTATTTATGAAGATAATCTTAGACTTGAATGACTTCTCATGTTTTAGTAAGGCATTGCTTTTTGGTCAGTCTACAGGTCAATCAAGACAGAAAGAATATGGAAATGCTTAAAAAAACACACTTAACAATTCAGTCTAGACTCTTGGTTCTCTAGAAACCACAAAACAAAAACCAGCAAAACCATAATTCTACCGTCCCATTAGTTTTTTGACGATGAAATAAACATTTTAGCTTCCTATTAATTTCAAAGTTATTATTATTATTATTGTTATTATTATTGTTATTATTATTGTTATTATTATTGTTTATTATTATTATTATTATTCGGTAAGACACCCAGAACAGCTATTTCTCTTCATAACGAAGATACAAAAGGAGTCCAATATTATCAGCAATGGCCAATATGTCTCTAGGCACATATCTATCTCCTTGCGAAGATCAAAAATCTGAATTATAAATCCTACCATTAGTTCTGTAAATCATTGTTGTGGGTGATATTGTCATTCCAACTTGCTTCACGTAAGAGGGCTAAAATCTCAGGTTCGGGAAAGGTACTATTAGCCTCCTTTTACAGATGGAGAAACCAATGTAGTATCTATCAGCAGTAGTATGTATCAGTAACAAGCTGGGGAGCACAAAGCAGATGAGAAAAATTTAGATGGCAGAATGGCAGGTTGTCTCTGCATCACTAATTTCCATTTGCTCTCTTGACTCCCTAGAGATTCAGATGCTGTACACAGTAGAGACACAATCTCTTCCCACGCTAAAGCAGGATCACTCCCTGTGCCACAGTGTGCTAGCTACATCCCCAAGTGAATATTTCATATTTCACAACACAGGGCAATTACCACGGCAATATGGATGGAATGATGTGAGTCACAGCGATTTCTGTGGTAAGGAATAAATCTTCCACTTTCCTAAGACTATTCACACTAAATTTCCCTGCTCACTTTCATCTCTCAGCTTTTAATAATGCCACTTTTAATGTTATCACTGAAGTTTCTCTCATTCTTAGTGCTTCAGATTTTTAAACATTATCCATTTATACATCTACAATTTAATGGAAATGTACTTATAGCTATTGGTATATAATTATTTGTATTATTTAAGCAGCAGGTATTTTTATCCACTTTATTTAAAGCAGAGGTACAGATCATTTATGTATCAGTATAGAATATATATAACAAAAGAGTAAAGCTAGCAAACTAACCAATAGGAGTACCAATAATCCAAGAGTTAATCAGTACCTTCAACCTTAACATTTAGGGTAAGTCATCAAAAATGTAAATTAATGCTAATCTTTTTGCTTAATAAACAGCCTGACTCTGCGTATCGATCCAATAGTATCATATGATATTGACTTGGTTATAATTTTGAGTATTACTAATTGGTAATTTCTGCAGAATGCAAATAGCCCAGAGTACAAGTACCAGGTCTGTCTGACTTTTTAATAGGATCACAATTTGGGTTTGAAATAAGCCAAAACCTCCAATCTCAGTCTTGGCATGAAAGTTAATCTTGGGCCGCAAAATCAATTCTACTCTACAATGTCTCCAACAGTTCACTTAAATCAACTTGTATATTCGGGTACCATTTGAAAATAATTGCTTAGGGAGCTACAGCAGTTATTCTTTGTTGTGCTGGAGTGTCCTAGTGTGGCAAACACTAATTGTAAAATAAAATAGGAGTATGAGGACCACACATGTATTTTACTGGAGTCTTAGAAATTATTTTTGAAAAGGAAAGCAGTCTTTATTAGTCTTTTTCACTAAATTAATATGTAATTCTCTTTTGTTTAGGACTACAAAATAAAAAATAGAAATGATTACACATTGCAGCTCCTAAGGATGAAAGGACCACCCACAATTTCAAAGAGAGAGAATTGCAATACTACTTCAAATTTGGCTTCAAAGTAACCCTTTGGATAGAACAAGCCCCTTGAAAGAAAATCTTGAAGCTCTTAAGAACACCCTCCTCAGACACCCCCGAAGAAAAAAATGCTTCTTTATCCTCCACAGAGTCTCAAGTTGATCAAGCTGAAGGAGGATACTGAGCGACATTTACTGCTGCCGCTTGTCACACATTTGTGGTGGCAGCCCCGTTCCCTTAACAGTGCCTAAGGCAGCAGCGCAGCTGGGAAATGTGAGGGTACCATTGACCTACAACCCTGCTTGGAGCTGGCAGAGTGGAAGATGACTTTTAGCGATATGGATGCATATCTTGCATTTAATGTGTCAAAACCAGCCAGTAACTCCTAAACCATATATGGGGTTTGATCATGTATTTTCCCCTCCTTTGTATTTAACCAGATTGGAATTGAAGGTAAAGTAGAAAATAACTTTAACCTTTATGTGTTGTTATTCTTTCATACAAAGCCACAGACCACTTCTTTGTAAGGAAAGTGTGAAGATTCTGCTATTCTAATTCAACTAGTCTTCAAAAGGTGATTTTGGTGATTAATTTTTAATCAACTATCACACTTGATAGACTTGAAAATGCACTCCAAGTTGAGGACTTTTAAAGGATAAAGCAAGATGCTGCCAGGTAACTTTCACTTCTTCTGGTCCGTTACACACTCAGCATATGCATGGCTGAAACATCCATTTGGCTTGGTTTGAGCATCCGCTTACATTAAGAATAGATGAGACGGCATACTTAACTTTCCAAAAGACCTCTTTGACAGCATCTGAAAAACTCCCTTTTTAGCGGGAGTTTACAGCTGTCAACATGTCTTTAATATTTAATATTGTTTCACCTGCTTTGGAATTGAATCTGTAAGCACTTTTAGGAACGGACTGAAAGGTCGTCTGGTATGTTACCTAGTTTCACTTACGCAGTCTATAACCTTGTATATTCTCTTCTGAAATATCACTCAGCGAACTACAACATTTCTCTCTGTTCACAAGAGAGCAGAGCGGGTTCCCAATCCAGCCCCATTATGCATTGCTGCTATTCCAACACAGGTAAGTAATAATTACATCCCCAGACACTGACATTTTTCATCAAGTGTAGCTCCAAACTGTTAGTGTAATAACAGTACTCTGAGTGGTTCCTAGCAGTAAAACTAACCTTGCACAGTTTGCCAAGGGACACCCAAAATTGGGAGAGTAAACCAGAAAAGATCTTGCAGACCATTAATGGCCAAAGGCACAGTGCTCATTCTTCCTTCACTTGAGTTGAATGATGCTATTTGGGCATTTTCTCTTAAGATGGGCAGATTGCTAAACAAGATAGATTTATTGTACAGTCTTAGCTTTATAACAATAAGTGTGTAGTCACATAACGTTCGTGAAGCCCTGATGCTTCAGGCTTTGAGGCTGTTGCCTGCCAGCACCAAAAAGTATGCTAAGAACACTGAAAGAAACCAAAGCAATTATAAAAGGATTACCATGGATGATTAAAGAAAAAATGACAACAGCTAAGCTACCGTCATAATTACTGCTTATCAAGACGACCAATATTATATCATTGTTTTCCTGAGCTTCACCCATCTGCTCATACCCATCTGTCATTTCTCATACTGTATATTTTTTCACAGAAACAATTTGTTTTCTTTTATGGGGTGCTGGTTGGTTTTTTTGGTTTCTTTTTTTTAACTCTTTGTTTGTACAGTGCTTAGCACCATTGAGTTTCTGCCCCAAATTGCTAGGACTTTGAGCTGTTATGAGAGTAAGCTAATAATGGACAGGATGACAGAAACACACGTGTTTGTATTGTCCTCCACTTCACTGATAATGACATAGAAAACACTAAGAACAAGCTGAATTAGCAACTGGGAACTGGGCAGTTTTTTTGGACTGGAATTTTTTTTTTTTTTTTAGTTCTATGTCTTGTGTGTTCTACACTTGCTGCTTAATACAAATCACTTAAAAGCTCTTTGGAGAAGAGTGAAAAGATATCATTGGGAAACTTCAAGACAATTACTGATATTAATATTCAAGTATTTTGGAAGTTAAACTTCCCACTGACCAGTATCAAATGACTTTAATAGTATAGATGTGCACCTCAGAAGTTTCTGTTCAAGGACTCCAGGCTTGTCTTTCTTCTTGACCCTGCCGTCTCCTTCTCTAGCTGTTCCAGCCACTTCCCCCAAACTCATTTCACCACTGTCTCTTTCCTTTCAATGCCATACAAAGAAACAGAATTTGAAGAGATGGCTTCCCGCAGTAAAAGGAGCTGGGAATACCGCAGAGGCAGTCCAATCGGCTGTAAAGCAACAACAGTGTACCCTTGCTGAACACAGGGGCCATTCAGAATTGAAAACCCTTGTAAAAATGGTAAAACTCTACGGAAGCAATGAAAAGGAAGCCAGCAACTCCCAAATGAACTGATCACAACCAGTTTCTTCATCAACAGCATACTGTAAAGAACAACCCAGGACAAAAGCCTGGATCAGAGTCCTCCCAAGCCTAAGATTGTGCAAAACCCCACTGCCTGTTGCAGCCCTGGCTGTCCGCTATTGCCATGGCACCAGTACCTCAATTACATTCAAATGTTCTAGGAAAACTCACCTAATAAAATAATCCATGCAATGCCGAATTTCTTATTATTTAAATAAAAGCTTAAATTGTATTGCTACTTCTGCCATATTTATCCTTTTTCTCCCCCCTCAAAGCTGAACTTTCAGCTGCTTGCACAAGTAATAATTTTCATTCAGACATTTTTTTAAGCTTAACGTCCCCAAAGCTCAGATTTTCTGTTCCAAGACTGCACTTTTCCACTGACACCATCAAAGAGTGGCTGCTCTTAATTGCACTTTAAAAACTCATCTCCCCTCCTTCCTTCAGACTTTTTTCCTCTACCCATAGCTTTTCAAGTCTTTTTTCCAAATTGCTTCCATGCAAAATTCTTTCCCTTCAACCATTTTCCGGACTGTTCTAAGAGGCTGATGGAGTTTCTGCTCAAGTAAATATCCAGAAAAATCCTACTTAGAAGTCTGAATAATAAGGATAAAACATGATGGTGTGAGTGGTGGGGTGGGGTCTTTTTTGTGGCATGAAGGGGTTTTTTTTTGGTTTGGAGGGACGTTGTTTTGTTTTGCTATTTGTGGGCAGAGAGGCAGTTGGATGAGATGGATAGCAGTTCAGTAACTGCAATCAAATGAGAGCACAGCATACCTGGGATGAGTAAGGGGGACACTGGTGTCTCCATTCACAAGCTATTATACACTCTTGTGGTGAGGAAACAGATGACTTAAGGACAGAGAGGTCTAGGTAACTATAGAGACTGAGGACAGTTATGGTAATGAGAAGAAAGAGTTATTACATGTATACCGACAAACCATTCATAAGCTTCCCTATTGCTTGAAGAGTAATTGTAAAATACACCATGAGACATGTAAAGACTTTAAATGACTGCGTTTTGTTTAAAGCACAAATTAGAAAAAAAAGGAAATAATTGAGATTTAAGAAGTAAGTCTATGTAAGGGCACACGACATTGCACCGATATCAGTAATAACCATTAAAGGCAACAATATTTTGGCACTACACAGCAAGGTTTTCTGCTAAAGCAGTTTGTGTAAATCCAGTCATACTTCTAAGGAAACCAGCAGGAGGTTCACCAGCTCAGAAATCCTAGGACATGTATCTTGCAAGAGCCAGCGCGTGTATCTGTACCCACTCTTTTAGCTGAGTAAGAACAGATCTCCTCAGAGAACTGGGCCAGCTCAGAGCTCTGAGGTGACTGAATTTAAACGATATTTACACAGATAGCTGAGAAGGTGTGAGGATTTGCTTCTACACAGGCTCTGCTGCACTTGCTATCTATTGCCATATGGCTAATTCCCTCTCATGCTTATTCTTCTGTTGCAGTTCATATTACAGTATACTGTTTTACAGACCTGCAGCTTCCAACATCTGTAGCAAAGGTCCCAGGAATTGATTTAGAGGCTGAAATACAAGCATATCCATTCCTGCTTCTACACAAGGCTATATATCTTTGTTGGAAGACTGACACATGGTCCCCATATGCACTGGTGATAACACAATCCTGCCAGGCACAGATGTACTTATAGCTCCAGAGAGATGCAATCTAATGATGGATAGGAATAACCCAATCGTATGAACATTTGTATTTGTAAAGCCTACCTAGTGCTACAGACAATATGTCTACATTTTGCTGCCACATTTCTTCAAGGATATCAAGATGTTCCTAAGGTATGACAAGCATATGATGAAACTTGATGGTATACGAGATAGAGAGACTGCTTTGTGAAGCACAGCTTAATAGTTGGAAGTTTTAAAAATTAATTGCTCTTCTGGCAAACCCAAAGAAAATTAAATTAAATTAGATACTGGAACTTTTTCATTAGACT
>VZTM01028810.1:15818-29949 GCA_013400555.1 Jacana jacana
CAAAATAAAGTTAATAGATGGAAAGCTTTCTGCAATTAAAAGTGACAGGTGCATTGCTTTCTCTAAGCTTTTAAATCACATCTGTCAAAAGACCTACTAAAATGCATTTTTTAAGCCCCTTCCAATCTACTCAACTTTTATGAATAAAAATACTGTAGAATTATTGAAGATATATCACTTGAGAAAGTCACAGCTTTATGGCAGTAAAGAGCTAAAATTTCTATAGAGATATACATCTAACATATTTAGGAAAATATTAAATCACACAGTAGCTCTGCATCCCATTCCCATTCACTTCGTTTGTCAGCATGATTTCTTGCTCTAATTCTTAACCAGTGCACAAAAAATACACAACTTGATCTTCCTAATTTAAAGCCAAGATGTTTATAGTAACTTCAGGCCAGTCACAACTTTGAATTATCTATTCTATGTGTTTAAGATGATTTGGAAGAGATGGACACAGTAAGTAGTTTCTACATACACCTATTTACCTTCTTTACTTCTTCTTTGCCTCCTTAGAAGAAACTTCAAGACAGAAAGTGTCTGTCTTGCAAACAGGCAGAAAAGCTTGAGTTCAGCTTCTGCTATGCCTTATATAGAGTGAAAAACATATTTGACAAATATATGTTCCAACAGCGTGGGCAAAACCACTTATTGCACATCTTCCCCCCAACTCCTAGACATGCCTGAGTCAATACTTTACCTCTCATTCTTCAATCATGAAAACAGAGAGCACTTAAATAGTGCTACTGGGTTTTGACCTTAAAAGAAAACCAACAAACCCCAAAACTCAAAATAAACCCCCAAAATCCCAAACCCAAAACTCTCTAATGATTGTTTCTAGAGTTTTTTTTTGTTTGTTTGGTTGGTTGGTTTTGGTTTTTTGGGAACCTAATCAATTCCTCTAATTTTGATAGGTTAGAAATTAAGTATAGTTATGGGAATGCTCTTCATTCCCACCAATTCTGGAAACAAAAGCAATAGTCTTCAAAGCGCTTGATTATCAAGTAAACAAAAATCTATTACAATCTCATAAGATGGAATTTGCCAACACAGAATCATAGAATCATTCTGGTTGGAAAAGACACATGGGATCATCGAGTGCAACCATCAGCCCTGCTCTACAAAGTTCTCACCTACACCATATCCCTCAACACCACATCTAATCTACTCTTAAACACATTCAGGGATGGTGACTCCACCACCTCACTGGGTAACTGATTCCAGTGACTGACCACTCTTTCTGGGAAAGAGTTTTTCCTACTGTCAAGTCTAAACCTACCCTGCTGCAGCTTGCAGCCATTCGCTTTTGTTCTATGGCTAATTGCCCGTGAGAAGAGACCAGCACCAACTTCTCTACAATGTGAAACATGAATGGGTTATGATATAACCTGTATGGGTTATGATACAGAATCTTTACATATGTAGGACAGAAAACTACAGTAACTCAGTTAAACACAGATCTTACCAAACTGCAAACATACAAATAATCTCATCTCAATTCAGGAAAGCACTGAAGCGTGTACAATTTAAAGTATGTGCTCAAATCCCATTGAACTCATTGTAGCTTCTCACAAGCTTAGTGTCGAACATGTGATCAAATATATCTCTGAATCACAAACTACTTACTGGAAAATAACAGTGAACATATTTTAATTATAGCTTTCCCCGATTTAAGCACGTATGAACAAAGATAAAATCCTCCTCAGATGGAAATTCTGTCAGAAAGACAGAGTAAGAAAGTAAGAAAATAGTTTTCTATAATAATTCTATAAATTTTCATCTTATCCCATAATGAACTGTTATTTTGACACTGCAAATAATACTTGAGGCAACTGGACTATGTACAGGTTTGTGACAAAATTATGTTTTATATTTAATAAAACTCAGTTTTTGGTACTGCTTTTGGGGGGGGTGCAGATCTTGCCAAGTTCTCCCCTTGTAAGGAAATGGGAATATTAATTTTGAAATTACATAGTCCTCACATACTTCTCCCCCAGCACACTTTATGATACATTTACAACATTTAAAGACAGAAATCTCCTCCAGGTCCTGGCCAGCTAGAAGAAAGCTTTGGGGCAGAAGGTCAATACTTCAGAAGGAACGACCGTTCAAGATAATACTTCAAAATTTTGTGTCAGGTCTGCATCGCCACATGAACTGGGCTACCAAGGACACCATGGTAAGTGGTAGGTCTTCTGGGAAGAATCAGAAGCAGTTAAAATATACACTGGGAGTGCCACAGTAAACACAGGTAAGGCTTTTTCCCTGACTTAAAACTGAGTGAGTCTGAGAGCTGGACTGCAGTTGTACTGCGTGCTTCAGATACACATACTGAAAATTCACTAAAAACACCAAAGGAACCGAGGAGGCATGAGGATATGTCTACAAATGTTTGCTCCAAACAGGGATAAAAATATTCAAATATTTTCCCTTAGTATCAATTCTAACTAGACCGTGGGTGAGAATGAAAGGTCTGCAATCTGTGAAAACGAAAAGATCAAATTCAGCATTCAGCAGGGATACAGAATATCTAATTAAGCCCTGATCTGCAGAATATCGTTTTATGCAGTTTCTTCCTCCATATCTCCTTTGCCCTTTGTCAACCATCTTCCTATCCACATCTATAAATAATGAAAATAAGCCAAATTTTCCTCACTGTTATCATATGTTACACAAATATCTGAAGAGAAAATATGTCTGGAAATATTTTTATGAGCTATACTGATTGAACAGTTTAACCAAACATAAGCAATCATATAGAAATACAGACGTGAAAAAGAGACATTAGATAGCCCTATCCCAAATAGAACTTAACATCTTGGTTCCCCAAGGACAGGGATTTACCAGATTCAAAGCCAGCATTCAAAACAGCATGGCCATGCAAAAGAAACTGTAAGCTTGTGTGTCAATCATATTGATTTTGTTCATGTGTTAAGTCTATGCTTAAAAATAAATGCTCTGATGAACTTTAAGATATATAATTTACTCTCCTGAATTTCTCTTTTAACTTTCTTTTTCCTTTAAGTATCCACAATGGAATTTCAGCTGAGTTACTCTTTATAATCCTGATTAACACTTCTTTTTATACAGAACAGGAAGAAGAGTATTATATAGACTTCTGCATACCTACACCAATTTCTGCCCATGGGATTTTTTTGTTTTGTGGTTTCTAATTAGGGACACTTCACTTCCAGTGGGAGATTGAAGTACTAGTGAATATCTCACAGGGTCTGTTTTCCACAGTATTTTCAACATAGATAATGCCCTTTCCCATACACACAATAACAAGCGATGCAAAACAGAGATTCCCAGCTGCAGCAGAGGTGACATCTTACCTTGCAGTTGAACAGGGAATTGAAGAAAAAGCATTTAAACAACAAAGGGAAACTGCCAGATTTTTTAAAAAATAGAAACAGGATAAAACTCTGGGGTAAATGTGCTTAATGATGAAAATCACAACAGCTAGGATTACAGCATTAGGATTTCATATTACTTTCAGGTTTGCACATGCCTAATAGTGAACGTCTTTGTCGTCTTTACATTTATAAGCAGATAAAGATTATAGTAATGAATCCCTATGCTGAAATAAAAGTGAAGCTAATCTTAAGATTAGGAATCTAATCTCCATCAGAAATAAGATACAGGCATTTAAAATGAATGGGAAGTCAATTTGCTACAGGCAACATGACATACAGTACATAATTCATACTCCTGCAGTGCAGCTCGGACTTTCAAGATGGAAGAAAAAGCAACAGGTTGGAAGGAGAGTTTTATTAAAAGTAACAGAAAATATCAGCCGCCATCTTTGACTTCAAGTTAAATTTCGGTCATACAACTCCCTGGTATTTCTCGCTTTGCTTTCCTAACTAATTCCCCTATGGATTAACCTTTTCTCACCTCAGCTTGTGTACACACGGCACGATGGAGCTGCCGGACAGTTCATTAGAGCAGCTCCTGCTGTTTCTTCCACCGAAGAGGAGGCACCGCTAAGTTAACATACACAGGCAAACCCAGGTTGACATGTCCCCTAACAACTTCTGGCAGCTTTGATCAGGCTAGTGGTTCATGCGAGTTTCACAGGCCAAAAAACACCAAAAAACCCCCCCACCAATAATAACAATAACAATAATGATAATAATAATAATAATGATGGGCAGGAACTTTGAAGTATTTCCTGATGCTTCTTTGGTACCATCACTTTGTAATTCACACTGATATCACAAAGAAAAGAAAATGGGGATTGGATCTGGGGGCTTTTCCTGTGTGGCACAGCTTACAACACCTTAAAGATATATTTAAATAGAACACTTCAACCCACCGCTAGGACACTTATGCTTTAAATAACTCTGCTAGCTAGAGATTCAAACATAATACTACCCGTAAAGTAAGTTTCCTGCTCCCATATTTCAGATGCCCGTCTCTTTCTGAGCATGAGACCCAGCCCAGGGTTTACAAGGAGCTTTGCTTTTCCAGCCTCAGCTTTGTAAAATGCTTGAGGCTGCGTGCTTTGATTTTCCAGCGCTGCTCTATGGTGCTCGGGTGGCAAAGAACGTGAAACTGCATTTAAGCACTTGAAACGGACTCTTTGGTGTCCAGCAACGCTCCCCGTTGCTTGGCTCGGCCTTTTTCCTTGACACCTCTGGTGGCCAAGCCAAAAAAAGTCAACAGTCTGCAGTAATGAATGAATACTCCGGGACCCTTTCATAATGGTCCAGCTGATTGAGGCCCTGTTTGAGAGGCCTTACCTCATTTCCCACACATTTTCTGACCCATTTTGTCTGCCTTTTCTCAGAGGGTTTTTGCCTGTTATATTGTGGGCTAAGCAGTAAACTAATTATCTTGTTCAAATCCCTTTGCAACGCCTCTAATCCTATTAGTTATAAGAATGTGTGAATACTGATTGCACAACTTAAAAAAAAGGGAGAAACAGAAAAAGAGACAGAGACGGAGGGAAAAAGCCAAAAGGCAGGATCCAGGAGGATCTGCTCGCCACTTCAGCCTTGCGAGACTTGTCAGGATGCTCAAGAGTCCCGTCTGTCACAAGACAGGACACCAAATGGGACAATTTGTAAGGTCCGTATTTCCATTTTCCGTCTGTCTGTCGCATCTGCCCCAGAGCCGCCGCTATTATCTGAGGCAGCACCCAGCCCTTTGCTCACAGCAGAACTTGCTGACCCTTGACTCCAGTTAACAGTTTACATTTTCTCCCTTTCCCCTTTCATAATGAACGTTTTAATGAAGGGGATGACAATATTACAATGTGTCAAAGAAGCCATATGAAGTACAGGAAATGAATGAATGTTAGTGTAGGCACCTATAGGCCCTACGAGTACTATTTCTTTGCTTCAAAGAAGCTTCACAAGTCTTATTAAAGAGCCCTCTCGCCCTCTCCCTCAGCTGAAGATACCGGAGCGGTTGCCTCCTGCTGTCCAGTACTGAGTGAACTTTAATCACTTTTCCCATTTTGTTCACACTGGGGAAGGAGCCAGGCTTCAGTGAAAAGCCTGCAGTCACAGTCGACGTTAAAGAGCATGAAATTTATCTGACTTCCATAAAAGATGAGCTCTGCCCTTCCATTCCTGCTTTTGCTAAGCTGGCTGCTCCGGGGACGGCCATTCTCTCCCCCAAAAACAAATATTTGCTTTTAGCGTGGATGGATGCTGCTGCCTAGGAGTGCCTTTTCCTTCGCTTTTTTACACTGTAAACTCAGTTGTTTCCACCTACAAAGACAACTTGTGGGCTTGGGAAAGAAATTTAACTTTATCATTTAGACATGCTGTTTTGCAAATGAAGGTTTTAAAAATGCAAACAGTCCCTGTTTTACATGAGTAATAAGCTCTGGCTAATTGGTTACCATAGAAGCAAATTCACCAGAATTCTCAGAGAGCAAGTAAAGATTTACCTTTTTTCTCCCTCCTCCTTCCCTGCAGAAATATCCATTTCAGTGAAAACCCTAACCCTGAGGATAAAATACAAAGTTTTTTTCTCATGTACCATAATTAGGAGATTTGAGACATCATTTATCTGATGAAGATTAAAATAAATTGCATTATTACAGAGCATTCCATTTAGTTTAAAAACCTTGACATTTGAAATTGGCTCTATAATCGTTGGAAATTATTTTTTGCTCCCCTTACAATGGCAAATCAACGACACACCTGCATACAAGTTGGAAGGAGAAGTTGTACAATGCACACCCGTTTTAAGGATAAATAAATTATAAACAAGCATTTTCAAACCAACTGACTGTGTGACTGAACACTGAATGCATATTTTAGGAGTGGTACAGCTTCTGTGCCATTTCATTACTTGTGGATTTCCAATACAGTAGAGAAAAAGAATGCAAAGAATCCAAACGGAACTCCGGAAGCAATTTACCCCCCAAATAATTTCTGTATATAAAAACCTGAAAAGCAGCAACAAAATTGTATCAATGGGCTTGCTGGTAAAAAAATTGTGCTAAAACGGAATGAAAAGTGGTACTGATCCACTGACCATCCGCTCTGCGTGCCATAACCCCATCTAATCCCCAATTGATGCTGACAACGGCAATGACAAGGGCTAAATTGGAGCCAGAAGTGGGAGTAATGATAGACTGCCACTTCAGCATGTCAGCAATTTCCAGATTAAAATTAATACCACGCAACCGCTCCCATAAAGCAGAGACTTATCAAAGGCAGAGAAGCCTTTCTCTAACCGTAATGCCTCCCAAAAACATGCCATGGAGGCTGAGATCAGCCGCCCAGCAGAAGTTACCTGTCCATCAGCAGGGAGGAGATGAGCAAGGGAAATCTCCTCCTGCTGTACTTTTAGTTGTGACCACCTAGGGGCACTCAGCGCCCTAGAAATGTGTCGCAAATCTCAGCTTTTGATCCAGAACCATTCTGGCGCGTCGAGCACAAAACATATTCCCTATCAAGCACCCTGCCTTATATTTCACTTGTACAACAATGATGAGTATTGTTTATTGATGTTTTATTACTGGCAGATAACCAACCAGACAGCCTTGTTCCCTCTAAATGCTTCTAAAGAGCTTTTTCTGATAAAGGCTTTAATATACCATGAAGGTTTTCGACCGATAGGCAAAAATATTCAGACCGTATCTTTTGAGAGAGCGATTTCACATTTTAAGCCTGGATTTCTTCCAAACAGCAAAGGAACTACAAACTGCATGGAAAGCTGTCTGGGGGGAATTCTCTTAATTACAATTCACTATAGCTTTGAAAAGAACGTGGCAAAAAAAAATGGAAATGAATATAAAACTGAGAAAGCGGCACAAGGTCAAACGAATTGCCATTTCTTCTCCTTCACATACATTCTTCCCTTTCTACTTCAGATTTCGTATGTACAAAATGTAAACACAAACTGAACTGCACTCCTATATTTTGAGATTCTCTGAATTCTTAAAAACAAACAAACAAACAAACAAACAAAAACTTGCTATGATTGGTGTTTCAGGTTTTCCTCAAACTTCCCCTCCCCTTAAACATGTTCATTGAAGCCATCAGCAAAATAAAGTTGCAGATTGAAGCAAATGGTTCATTTAGGCTGAAGTGCAGCAGCCTACCAGGCAATCCTATCTGATATTTTATGGTCAAGTTTTATAGTATGAAAATTCTGACTTTCTGCCCCTTTCTTTTTTTTTTTTTTTTTTTTTCCCCCTGTTCAAACAGGGTTCACTTAACAAGCAGAATGCAGACCTGCTGCTTTCCCTTGTGGCCAACTTCACTTGTTCAAAGTCTTTGAGAATCTTGGAACACGGCAATAGCTCTTAAAGGAACTTTGGCCTGCAGCTGTTATTAACTAGCTTTGGACGTATGGACCTCCGTTGACAAGCACCTCATGTAGAGAGGTTAAAAAATTGCTACCATATGCCTTCAGCTTTTTTAACCTACAATGTAAAGGCTCAAAAAAACAAAAAAAAAAAAGGAAAAAAAAGAAAAGAAAAAGAAGCAAAAATCCCCTTTCACTACTTTAAAAATGCAAATCAATTTATACATAAACCAATACTTCTTTCTATCTTAGGCAGCCTTACAGTTATGAAATATATATTTCATTTTTACAGTGGTAGTGCTATATTCCAAAGGCAGGAGCCGATCTC
This sequence comes from Jacana jacana, assembly GCA_013400555.1. Taxonomy (NCBI): domain Eukaryota; kingdom Metazoa; phylum Chordata; class Aves; order Charadriiformes; family Jacanidae; genus Jacana; species Jacana jacana. Next base: position 23,923 of record VZTM01028810.1, read on the forward strand.
AATGAAAGGAACAACTGGTCATAGGTATAAAGATCTCAACAGGCTTTATTACTGGACACAAATTAAAACCCACCACACTCTTAAAACCAGCATTAAATACCAATAAAAATCTGTTTCATGAGAACATTTCTATTGCACAGAAAGCACTCTCTCTTTAATGAAAGCTAAAGGTAGTACTGTTTATTAACACCTTGAGTTTGGTTTTATGTGCTTACGCATTATGTTGGTTTTCAATGATGCTTAGATCTGAAGAAGGATGTGTATTCCTAACTCCTTGTCCCTATTTTTCCAGATAGACCAGCCGCCTTACCCAAAGGTTTTATCTCTCTGGACAAGCACAGCCTCATAACGCAAGTAATACTTTCCAGAGAACCTTTCTTACTCACCAAAGTACCAAAGTACTTGTTCCAGTCCTTGTACCATACATTGCCTGAAATGGATAGGCAGTAGTTTTAACCTCGTTGAAATGAAAAGAAAAAAAAACCAAAAAACCAAACCCAACCAGTTCTTTGCTGAAGTCATTTATTTATTTGTTCTATAGATTCCTATGTGATTCTCTACAAATACCTCACCAATGTTTAGTGAAGATCTTACTGAGTCTCAGTTCAGCATACGCCAGAGCTGAATTCACAGATTTCAGATTCTACTGTGACTGTATGGACTTCCTTTGTTACTGGAGGAATATCACTGATTATCAACAGCAGTTTAATTTTTAAGTTGAAGTTATCAGTGAGTTAAAATGCCTATCCAGGTTGGTAGATGAAAAATACTACCATGTGATCAATCACTTTATACAAGATAGTTTTCCCATTCACATTGTAGTCAAATATTCTAACCAGTAATCAAAAATAAACCAGAAATATATTTATGGATCCAGGCTACATTTCTAGCAGATGACAAGAAAAGTCCAGATATTCTAGCGTAATAAGTTTACATTAATGTATTTAAATCCAGGCCACTTTACCACAAATCCAGGGATATTCTGTCAGATGTTATTTCTCAGATAACAGAATTTACATTAGGAATAGTAGTAGAGCTACCAAAAATTACATCTAGAGAAATTGCCAGAAATACAGAATTTCTGTCCAACCCAAGAAAGCTGTAGATGAAGAAGAAATGTAGCCACTAAACAACAATTAGCTGTCTGTCTTGGGTACCTGTAGAATGCCATTATCAATTTGCCTGAATACCGTACATATTTAATACTTTGATAATAAAGTAATAAAAAAAATAAACATTCATCTTGCAAAGTACATCAACACAGTCTAATAATTTCATTTTAAGAGGGGAATAAAGGGATCAGTGCCAAGGGACTAGCAGTGAAAGTCATCTCACCTGTCTTTAGCCAACTGAAAATCAGAAATCTAGTCTTGGGTGTCTACAGAAAGGTGAAGGTACCTTTAGAAGAAAGGTAGCTCTGTCTCCGACTCCACAGTTGACAATGCAAGAACTTTTGAAAATGAGCTGGGACTCAGCACTTCAGTTTCAGAATGGTCAAGCTAGAAATCCACACAGATTGACCCTCACACACGGACTAGCCAAGATTGTCAAAAAAGCTCATGTCAGTCAGCCACCCACAACTGATGTCTCCCCAATACCAGGATAGCTCCCTCACTATTTGGACATTATAATATGACGTTCTCTAATGATGATGTTTTATCCAGCATTTTTATTCAGGATTTTTCTGAGTAGTGGAAACAAACCAGCATTCTGCCCTCCTCTAATCAAGCTACAGATGTCTCCTGAACTCCTCAAATTGCTCTAAAATATGACAGCAGACCAGCCCATATTAGAAAGCCCACAACTCCTCAAAGTTAGAGGCTTTGTCAACTACCATAAGGTCTTACTCCCCCTTCTTCTGAGACACTTAATTGAGAACTTTTAAACAACCACCAGTTCTATATATCTTTCTGTCAAATACAAGCAACGCGACCTACCAGCTTCCCAAGAGTTGGCCGGGATGAGGACCCTTTAGCATTTGATACTATTTACAGCTCAGACCTGCTCTTAATCACCAATTCAGCCAAATTTTTCATTTAAATTGATAGCTGGGTCAACAGCGCTTGAACTTGCAAATTCACTTGCCACTTTCAACTCAAAACCTTTCCTTTTCTGCAAATGAATTCCACCCATACAATACTATGATGAGAAATTCCTAAGACTTAAAAAATACCGTTCTATTGAATGTCCATGTAAATTTTCACTTCTTACTTGCCAAAGGACTTCATCATAAATGGAACCTGCTACCTATTACTCAGATTATATTGCAGTATCCATCAATTTATGGACACATTTTCTTCTGATGAAATTGCTCTAAAATATGACGGGGTAGGGGGTGGCATTCAGTTACTTTTGTGTGCTTGTTTAATTTAATCTGTCTTTTGGACAAAATCTTAGACAGCCCATGCTTTCCAGTATTGCACAGCTTTGCCACACAGGCATCCCTGAAGGAAGGGTTCCCTATTCTTCACTAACTGCACAAAGATGTAACGCAGGAGCTTCACGGAAGTGCTCCATCCCTGTGAATGCAACATTCCCCGACACAGAGCCAGGAGCCTCGGGCCAGGGGAGCTCTGGGGACACTCCTCCAGGGCCCTCCCTGCTTCCAGCTACCCCAGTCATGCCAGTGCAGCCAGGAAACCTGCTGGGAGAGGGGCAGCCGTGGGAGCCTCCGCTATTCCGCAAACACAGTCAAATGCAACAGTTTGAATTTTTTCAGTTCGGAAAAAGTTCAGGGTGGACCTTCCAGGAGTAATTTAAAAAACTCCAGCTTACGTCTTCTCTAAGAAAAAAACCCCAAAATTAAATCTTTCAAAATACAAGAAAATCTATTAGCATAAAAGTCCCCAAGTAAATCTTCATGTACTGGAATTTTCACTATATCCACTAGATCAGTACTTTTAACACACTCTTCCCCTTATTTTGGTTCTATGTGCCATCAAACCACTTAAAAATTAAAACCACATAATTAAGAAAGAAAAATAAGCATTTTTATTGAAAATATTAAAAGTATTTCAGACATGCATAGGAGTCTCTAAAAGAAAAACAACAAAAAAAGCTACTTTTGAAACCTTTCAATAAATATCCTGTCTTTTTCCAAAAGCAGTATCAGCCAAATAAAGCAACTGATTAAAATTTATCTACCCTCGCACACCCTCCCTGTATGTGGGCTACGTTATCAGTAAAAAAAGGATGGATATTACAACTGGCATTCCTCCCTGTATAGGATGAGGATTTAGCCAGTAGTAATAGTGTAAATTATCTCCCTTTACTCTTAAACACTTCAATGGTATTGGAAATTTACTGCTTTTGGAATAGGGACCTTTGTTTTAACAGAAGTGAAAAAAACCCCAAAAACCAATCCTTTCTATACCATATCCTCACATGTTTCTCTATGTGACAATATTGAATGACTCACATTTATTCTAGTCTAAAAACTTGTCAGTATTTACAGTGAGTCCTTTACAACTTCTTCAGTATAAGGATCCCAAGGATTTTAATTAAGCTTGGTAAAAATAGGCCAGAACTTTTTACTTAAGAGCCAAAGCATTTTGCCACCAGTAATGAGAGTGAGAGAGCCACAGAAGGGTAAAACAGCATCTTGACTAGTTTCATAATTCTTTTATAATTTAACTAAACGTAGGTTTTAACTATAATGTAAGTTTCAATGATAAAAGTATTCTAGGTCTTAAACATACTTGCAGGTATGAAACAGCATTTGATAATTACAGTGTACATCAAGTGTAAGCAAATAGTTGACTTCTTTAGAGAACAGATCCTTCTTACTGCAATGCAAAATGTGACATATTTCCTATATATGATAGTAAAATGTATATCTGAACAGTAAGAGAGCAAAATAAAGCAGAAACTTATGATTTAGGAGGAACATTTGCTTCATTTGAAGGTAATAAAGAAATTGTGTCCTCTAACCACAGCTCTATTTTCAACCATGAAAAATGCCATGATAAGTTGAACTTCAGTTATTGTAAATTTAATTAATTTAATGCATCCATTCCGTTACCTTAAAATACATTATTCTTTACAAAAGCAAGCATAAAACTTCTTTTTATGAATTTATGTCGGCCGTATCTACTAACTCTCATAATCTGGTCGAGGGGCCCAATTCACCAGCTCCTGGAAAGCATCAGTCTTGACTAAGCCAAATAAAAACATAACGAACAAAATGTCCTCGAACCAACAGGATTGTCAAAACACAGTAATTTGTTTAAACTTCAACTTTTCCATTCACGTTTTGAAGTACTCATTTCTAACGAACATATGAAAAATGCTTTTAATTCTTTAATTCATGCATGATTTAACATCAGCACAAATTTGCCAATATCAGCAATTCTTGAATGAGAGGAGAAAATATAGTTCTTTAAAGAGCAGGCATTCTTTAATGGATTATTCCCCTGTGTTGCTTCCTGGGTTTAGATTTAAATCAGGGCAACTATTACAGCAGGCACCTCCATTACTGGGGGATGCTAATTCCATCTCACGCAGCTAAGCACCATGCAGGCTTAGCCCATTTATCCCAATGTCAATAGCATCGTACAGTGTCACACAACTGACTAAGCAAAGATTGAAAAGCCGCCATTCAGCCATCGTGCCTCTACGCTCACTTGCACAAGTTTCATGCCACAGATATCATAACAATCGTGGGAATATACTTTATGGGTGACCAACAGCTTTTTAGAGTAAATGCAGCCCGATTTCCCGGCCCAACAAGCAATAGGAAGTTATTTCACAGAGAGGTAATGAGTAAATATTGCTAAGAAAATTTACAAGGGTTTTATCAATAATTATTGTTTTCCTACATATAATTCTTTTGTTACTTATTAGATGTTAGCAATCCACTTTTCAGGGATCCTGGCATGAAAGCTCTTTGGAGATTTCAGCAGTACTGCAAGGCATAATTATCCCTTGCATCTGCACAATGTTAAACTAATTGCCCTCGCATTTCAAATGCAATATCAGAAGCCATGTGATGGTTTAAACTGAGCTCTGCCTTGTGACCAGAGCTCTATCCCAAGAGGTTGGCAACAGTGTGCATACATCTTATTCCTTAAAACTTGCTTCATAGCTCCATACTGAAATGTTGAATGAGAGAGAAGAAAAAACAAAGCAACAACCAGAGTCAGGCTAACACCTTCAACAACTGTCAGGGACATTCAACTTCATAATAAAACAAGTCTAATTTTGACACTCCTGTCCATGGAGTTCTTTCTAGAGAACAACAACAGCATTTTTAGAGAAGTCTTCATTCTGAAGTACTCAGAGACGTACAAATGACAAAAACACAAAAATGGAAATAATGAAACTCCAAATTTTGACTTTATCCTTTAACAAAGGCTGTTCCTTTGACAGCCCCAAACTTTGATGAGATACCAACAGNAAAAAAATATATATCTTTACCATTTTTATTTTTGAAATCCTCAGAAAACAATGCCGAACTTGAAGCAAAGGGAGAGCAAAATGATAAACTGAAAAATAATATTTCTTGTTTCTGTACTAAGCATCTCAATTTCCAACCAAGGGAATAAACAGTCGTAAACATTCATTTAGATTATATATATTTTCACATGTGAAGACAAAGCGCAATCAGTACCAAGCTTTCAGATCTCACTTTTCTGTCTACTCGGTTACAAACTTGTTTCCCCCATACTTCAACCCAAGAATATTCTTGCTAAAACATTTGCATCTGAAAATTTAGTCCAGGCCTGAGTAGCAGCAGTCAGCCCAGCAAGCAGTTATCTAGAGGATTACAATTGTAAGGTGGAGGAGAGGAGGGAATGGCATGTGTCTGCTTCTCTGAGAAAGGAATTTCCACTAAAGAATTTAATTCTTGAGTCTCTGTAGTGTAACATGGTGAGAGTATGAGTCACATGGGAATTTTTCACCTTGCAATTTTGTGCTTGATTTTTGGAGGAGGTACTATTTCACTGAACAATAACTTAAAAAAACCCAAGCCAAATCTCTACTGGATGTAAAGCCGATGGTAATTAGCCTAATTACATATGACGGACA
>VZTM01028812.1:0-21531 GCA_013400555.1 Jacana jacana
ACCAACGGATTCATCCTTTATTCGAGAGACCTTTGATTGTAGGACTAAGCTGGGCCCTGCAAGGGCTGATGGCTGCGCAGCAGCCGGAGTGGGGCGGGCCCGTTTATGCACCGTTTCAGAGCTCAGCGCCGCTCCCGCACCGGTCTAACTGGTCGCTACTCTCAATCACCGCCAGGTGGCACCGCCGGAGACAGAGCACGCACTGCTCTCTTTGTCAGTGTCGGGCCTCTCCGGCCAAGCCCGGGTCCTGGCTCCGGCCTCCTACCATTCTCCGTTAAATGCAGGTCCGCCTTCAGGGCGCGAGAAGCGACGGCACCAGCAGCCAACCGTTCGACCGGCCTCGCGCCCGGCTACACCTCCCAGGGGCATATCAACCAATCAGAGAGTGGCGTTTGGGAAGAGGGCGCGTCCATTTGAGGGGAAAAGCAGGTAGGCGGGAGGTGCTCGCCATTTCTGTTGCTCTGGCCAATGAGGGGTGAGCTTATATAGAGGGTAGTTGGCGGGTGGCTGTGGTGGAGTGAGTGGAAGGGTCGGTCTGTTCTGTGCTTTTCGACAGGTAGTGGGTGGTCCTCGGGGATTGCAGTGGATCCTGCTTGGGGACGGTGCGGTAGATCGAGCAGTCTGCTTTGTCCAGCGCTTCCAGCGCCCCCTTCTCAGGCCTGTGCCCGGGCACAGCCCTGCGGAGCTGAGGCGGGGTCGGTAGCGGCGTTGATGGTGTTCCTCCTCGTCGCTCTGCGTGCGGCGGCTGTGCCCAGTGTTGCTCGGGCAGTCACCGTGTTTTCTTTCACTGTTGTGCTGTCCACCCAACCTTTCCGATGTGCTTTCCAGCGCTGGCCGTCGCTCAGGTACTGTGACCTGTCGATGGTGAAACTGGGCGGTGCCCAGGGTGGCTGGGGATGGTGCTCCAGAGTCTGTGTTGGCGTTTGCCCCCGGTGAGGTGGTGTCCGGTCCTCAAGGGAGCAGCTACTTCATCTTTAGGCCAAGATCTTGGGGCTGCCTTGCCGTCATCTGAGGGGGAGCTTGGCACGGGGTGTGCTGTTAGCTGAGCGTGTCTGTTTTGGATAAGTCAGAAACAAAAAATCAGGCTGTCCTTTAAAACTCATCTGATGCGGTTCTCCAAAAGTACAAAACGGATGTAACACTGACCCGTGCATGGAGGTTGGCACCATACCAAGTATGCTGCTTTCCCCATCTCTCTTAAAGATTCTGTGAGCCTCAAACAGTTTGTTTGTTGCATTGTGCTTTCAAGAATATCAGCTCAGGATGCGGTAGCATGCACATATTGTAACATTGACCGGTGAATTCTCAACTGCAGTGTGAATCGGAACCTACTCTCCTAGATGCACCTAAAGATTTCATAGCATGAGTGAGGAGTTAGAACTGGTACTGCTGTTTTTGAAAAAGCCTGGCCTGTTCTGCCACTTATAATCTAATAATCACAGTTAGGTTCAAATATCATGGTTAATAATGTATGAATTGCTTTTTCTCATTTTTTAATCTGAAACTCATTGGTCCCATCATCACCTTGTTCAGAAAGTTGTTAGAACATAGATGTGTTTTTGCAGGGGAAGTATATTTCCTTATATGCTTATGTTCTTTATAGATTAAAAAAACCCAAAAAACATTTCACAAGGAACCTGAAACTATTTTGGGTTTAGAGTACTGTCATAGATTATAGGTCCATGCTGAGATTTGTGCCTCTTACCTACAGTAATCCTCTCTAATTTTGTAATAGTTAAAATTGAGTACAGGAAGGCCACTTTGTGTGTTGAAGGAGCTGGTGAATAGATGCTGTAACCTAATCTGCTGTTATTTTACTGTTGACTGGTCTTTTCGTTCCTGAAAACCCATGGCAAAATAAAATCACTAGAGGTCTCAAGTATATATATTTTTTTTAACCTAACTAGTTTGACAGTTCTAGCCTTATTTGAAATTGAAAAACAGGGCATGTGTTATCCTACTTGGTGTTGCACAAAATGATGTTTTGATGCTCACAGCAACTTGCAGAGCTGTGTGTTCAGGCTTTTAGATATTTCACTCTTGCTCTTACGTGGTCTACCACTAGATGCGAGAGCAGGACTCTTGGAAGTCTGGGTCGGTTTATTGATAAAATGCCCATGTGGAGACTTAATGCTTAAGTAAGCCTTCCTCTGCTGCAAATATCTTTGAGGTGTTCCTTGTATATTGTTAATAACTGGTCAGTGTTCCACATGGTCTGGAGTGGCAGGTTGCTTAGCTTCTCACTCATGCTATGAAATCTTCATGTGTGTCAAGCAGAGCACTCTTGTGCTTCAAGAAGCTGAACGTAAAATTCAGAATTTATCAGTCCAGGTATACATTTGCATGATATTGGAAAGAAGCAATATGCATTCATGAAACCCAAATCCACAAAGAGCTGTTTTGTGTAAATAGCCTAGTCTGTTACGCTTGCTCTAATGTACTATGCAGATCTGGGATTAAAGAACGATTAAAGCCTAATGAATGAGATACTCTTTTTTTTCTTTCTTTCTTTCAGTAATTTATCTGCAAGCTGTTGGTCTCATCTTCATCCTGTTAACATGCTCAACAATTGTAATGTTAAGTTCTACCACAGAAAAGCTCTCACCTCCCCATATCCAGGATCACATGTTGAGCGTAGCCAAGTTCCTGAAGGTAAAGTGGACTGGCTGATTGAGTGGAAAGATTATAATCCTGTGGAGTACACTGCAGTGTCTGTCTTGGCTGGACCCAATTGGGCAGATCCCCAAATTAAGTGAGTGGAAACCAAGTGGGCTCTTTTCTCCTGTAAATGTGGAAGCAGGAAATAATGATCAACTGAGTTAATAAAATCATCAGCTTAAGTGACATGTGGTTCTACAGTGATGTATGAAAGTCAAGACCTAGCAGAAAGGTGGTTAGAGAACTGAATGGTTTGGGTTGATTGTGAAGGTCTTTGATGTGTGATTTTACTGAGCTGATTGAGATAAGAGTAGCATTAAATGGAATAATGGACAGCTGTTGATGCTGTGTACAGCTTCTCTGTGTTGTGAGCGAAGTAAAAATGTCCTAATTCCGCTTACGAATTTGAGGGAACATTTTTATAATGTACTTGTTTGTTCATGTATTCAAGGCAAGTTGAGTAAAGAAAGTAGAATTGTAGTTCTCGAATTTAGTGCTCTGACTAAGGAAACACAACAGGTTGCATGCATGGCTAATTCTTTTTTGTGAATGTATATATTAATTTTTACTGATTCTGTGAATATATTCTCCTTTCAAGGTACGCTGCATGCTTCTTGGCTAGAAAGATAAGTCTAGTGCAATTTGTGATAATGTGAAATGGTGATACCTGTATACATATGTGTGTAGAAAGATTAGATGATGTCCTGGTTTGAGGCAAAACAAACCAATTTTCTGTTCAGTAGTTTTACTTTTTTAGCTGGGCCTCTTCTAACTAACTAAAGTCTGAAACTAACAGCACATTGTTCAGAGAGTGTTTCGTCTCACAGTGATAAGACCTGATTATACCAAGGGATGGTATGCAGAGAGGCCCTTGCTTATACTTACTGCTAGAACAACCAAGGTCAGGTAATTTTGTCAGGTGACCTAAAACTGGCCAATTAGGGTATTCCATCCCATCTGCATCATGCTCAGTAAAAAAAGCTGAGGGATCAAGGGGGTGTTAGGTTTTTTTTCTTCCTTCAATGGCCGATGTCTGAGGAGGACCCTGTCTGTTCGTCTGCCTTTGATCCTGATCCGGAATCCAGCTCCTGCCAGTCACCGAGTCCAGCCTGGGATGTTCACTGGTGCTGCTGGTGACGTGATCGTCGTCCTGGGAGCCTGATACGGTTTTGTATAGACTGTATACTTTCTTTTCTTTATCCTTTCTTTTATATTCTTTTTAATTTTTCTTTTTATTGTTTATTATATTATTGTTATTGATATTTCATTAAAGTAGTTTAGTTTTTATCTAAACTCCTGAATCTCTTAATCCTTTCCTCTCCTCTCTTTTCCTTAGTGGGGGGGGCGGGGAGGAGGGGTCATCATCTGTCCAATTGGTCAAAACCACGACAGATGATAATGGCACATGAGGTTTCAGTCTTACTGTCCTTGTTTCCCATTGCTGTGTGAACTTGTGCTTCTATCTGCATTTCATTTGTATTAGTATTCTACTGATTGCAAGGTACACTAGTCCTTCAGACTCTGTAGGGCTTCTGATGTTGTGCTGAGGCATAGTTGGGAAAGGGTCATTTTTTAGGTATTGGTGTTAGTTCTCAAACAAACTCTGCATGCAAGAAGCTAGTCAGTAGTTTGCAACATGCAGTGGTTTGAGAGATGTTGCTTTTGGAAAAGGAAGTACACTTGTGTAGAGAGCTACTTCTCTACCAGTTTTTGGAGGTGCACGTAGGACTTCGTATTAACCTAATTTTGAAATAAGTGATTATTAGCTTGTAACTCTGGTAAATTATATCTAATAAAAGTTTCTGCTTGATTTTTAACCAGCAAAATCTTTTTTAGTTTCATCAGTGGGTAATGTCATATGTTGCCCTGTGTGTTTTCAATCTGAACACATTTGGATTACTTAGGCTAAATGAAAATCTAGAGGGATGCAAAGCTAAATACTTTAGAGGGGGGGCATTTATGTCTGCAGAAATAAATACAGGGACTGTCATCAGTAAAGATTGAGACTTTAGCCTCCTATAGAAATAGGAGGGGCTGCAATTTAAGTTCTGGTAAAAACTCTTCACTGATCAGGTGGTGGTCGTTTATCTGGAGGTTAGCCTTCAAACTTTTGTGGGGCAGAAGGGCATTACGCATTTTGTAACTGTGGTGATTTCAGCCAAAATTACCAAAACCAGGCTGACAGATGGCCCTTCCTCCCCTGAAAAAGGAGGGAGAGGATAAAGAGATTTATGAGTTTAGAATGAACTAGACTACTTTAATGAAGTATTAATACTAAAGTTAAAACAAAAACAAACGGAAGAAAATAATGAAATAGATACAATGTGTACAAAACTGGATGAAGCTCCAAGTATGATAGTCATGGCACCAGCAGGCATCAGGAAAAGTCACAGACTGGACTCGGTGACTGACAGGAGCTGGATTCTGGAAATGGAGTCAAGAATGCTCAGATTGGGATCAGATCAGAAGCAGACAAACAGACGGGGTCCTCCTCAGACGTCAGCCATTGAAGAGACTTGACTCTTTGATCCCTCAGCTTTTATACTGAGCACGATGCGGATGGGATGGAATACCCCAGTTGGTCAATTTTGGGTCACCTCTCCTGTCCGCTCCTCCCTACAGGTGTGACCCCTCTGCTTTTCTTCTTCTGACCCTCCAACGGGGCAAATAACGAAATTTCCTGACCTTGGTTGTTCTAGCAGTAAGTATAAGCAAGGGCCTCTCTGCGCACCATTCCTTGGTATAATCAGGTCTTATCACTGTGAGAGCGGACAGTTTCTGAACAACACGCTGTTAATTTCAGACTTTAGTTAGTTAGAAGAGTCCCAGCTAAAAAAATAAAACTGTAAACCAGAAATTTGATTCTGTTTTATCCCAAACCAGGACAATAACTTACTGCTAATAAATTATTTTTTCACACAGTGATGAAGATTTTTCTCCCAAATTCAATGAGCGAGATGGAAAAGTGGAGAGGAAGAGTCTGAACGGCTTGTATGTGGTTGAAAATGGGAGGCCCCGGTAAATGTTTTTTGTTTGCATGTTAATTTCACTGATGTAGTTTCAGTGCTCTTACAGTTTTAATACAAGGTTGTGGCAGAGAGGCACTAAAAGGTTAGCCAGTACTACCACAGCAGAGGGTTGTGGTGAGACTGGAGTTGGAGAAAATCTAACACTCTTAGTGGGTAGGGTCTGTTGAATTAATTGTTTCCACAATTTCACCAGGTGTTAGGCTCTGAAGTTTTTGTACCACTTGTGTGATGTGGTAGAGTGGAAGAGCATTTCCCACCACTGATAAATCCTGGCATAACACAGATGGGTAATCTCACCTAAAAATAATTTTTCTTTCTGTCATTTGTACATAATGGAATGCTCTGTGCATCTTTAGTCTTGGAAACTGATTACATTTTCAGACAAGGTTGTGTACACAGTGAGAGTAATGCTTGATTGGCAGTACCTCAGGACACAAAATCTGGGAAATGAAAAAGCCATTCTGTATTTTTCCTTTCCTTGTACTATCAAACACAAAACAGGTTGAAAGGAGAAAACCATGCTTTGTCTGTCTTGCTCTTTAAAGCATATGGTTGCACCAAATGCATGTTGCTATCCTTTCCTTTGTTATTTAAGCTTCTTTAAAGCTGCTTTTTTAGCATACTTTTGAATGTGGGGAAGTAAATATGTCTAATGTACTGTGCCATTTATTTCAGAAATCCAGTGGGAAGGACTGGCCTCACAGGAAGAGGATTGTTAGGGCGCTGGGGACCAAACCATGCTGCTGATCCTATTGTAACTAGGTAAGGGACAGGTGACTGAAAAGTGCCCTACAGTAGAGCAAAACACCTAAGCATTTTGGTATTTCTGTGCTTCTCTGGACAGGCTATTACTTTTCATAGGCCTTTTGTATGTATTCCTTTCAAATATGTGTAAGCCCGTTCGGATAATGGGTATCTGATTGAAGTGATTATGTAGACATGTGGAACTTGAATTTCATAATACCTTAGTTTTTGTCTCTGAAAAAGAGTAAGGACTCACCACTAATGACAAGCAATCACTTAGGAAAATCTGAAGCAGCAGGTTTAAAAAACCCCCAAACAAACAGAAAACAAAAAAAACCTACCCAGGAAGCATAATTCAATAGAAATGTATTATAAAAATAATTTTCAGAAATGAAGGTAAATACTGAAAGGATTATGTGATACTTTGATACTGGATATGTAATATACTAAAAGGCCTTAGATGTGTCATGTTAAATTGCAGGAATAGGTTTTTCTGTCATAATGACTCAACTGCAAAATAAAGCAGTGTGCCCACTTTTGCTCTGTAAGAAATGGTAATATCTCCTAGTATGTTACAGGAGGAGGTGGCTTTAGGCTCCTTTTTTTTGGTGTGTGCCAGTTTATGCTATGTATTAGTGGTGCTTTTGCCAGCAGGATCTGCTGTATATGCTATTTACACAAAAAGATTTCAGAAGCTATCGTGTAGTTAACAAAGGTGCAAGCACTTTCTAGTGCCATGCTGAAGATAGAACCATTGTGAAAATAATCCTAATGCATTTTACTTTTTCTCCCCTTTTCAGAAGGCTACCAAAGCTACTGAGTTGTTTCCTGAAAGTAAAAGAAATGCTGTTTTTATTTTGTATGTATTTAGATAGTGTGTGTGAGCCGATGCAGGCAAGATGCAGGCAAAACCACAAACCACAGATTAAAGGCAAAGCACAAATTTAATCTTGATACCTTATGGATCAAGGTATCTCTGAAGCAGTGCCTGGATGGAGGCAGGCAAACGGGACACAGGCACTGTGGAGTGAGAGGCATTGCTAGCTGGTAGCATTTCAAGGGTTCTAGCAGGCATAGCTCTTTCCCTGCAGCTGAGCATGTTCTTGCTGTATCTGTCATCAATGGCTCTAGGGCTTACAGAAAGCTTTTTTACTCACTGATAAATGGATAGAAGCAGCTCCACTGTCCTATGGTGGCAAAGTCCATGCCAATATGCCTTCCCCACGCTTTTGCTGATAGATTTTTTTAAAATTCCCTTAACTCTTTCAGAGTTTAAGTACTAGGGATCTGCACTCCTCTGCTTGTTCCTTCTGCCCCCTCATTTGTATAAGGGATCAAGCTTCTACCTCCTTGATACTCTTAAGCCCAAATCAAATTCAAACTCAGTCTCAGAGTCTGAGGATTCACTCCTCCCAAATATTTTCATCCCATTACTTGGGATCCCATGACTGTTTTGTAGCGAGAGCCCCAACTTTGGAAACTGAAAGGTTACTTTTCATATATTTGTCCCTTTGTTTATTAACAAGACATGCTACCAACCAGTCCACATTATCTTGCAGCTCATAGCACTGCTGTGCTTGAACAGTAATTACGTCCTGTGCCACACCTTTGCATCTTGTAAACTCCTGTTTTCATTTTCCAATTCTCTCCCTTTAGTACGTAATGCAACAGCTTCACAGTCAAGAGCCTTAAGTCTGGTAGCTAACAACCATCCCAATCTACCTGCTAATTTGTGACAAGAATCCGATGCCGATTTCCATGACAACCCATGCACAGCCGTTTCAGTGCTCTGGGGTGTGATCTTCACACAGATAGCTTTTTGCTTTAACTATCGGTAGGTCTTAATTCTTTAGTGAAGGTAATAGTGAGTGTTTATGGCCTCGTTTTGGTGCTGGGTGAGTGGTTTAGAGGTGTTGCAGCCTGAATATATGTTCTGCTCTACAGAAGGCATACTGATCCTCTCATTAAGGCACAGCTGCAGCTCGGTCAGTGTCATAGCTTATAGGATGTACTGGACGTAGCTCTCAAAGAAGGTGCTGCTGTCAGCATAGCTACAGATCTGTGAATCTTGGGTAATTTCTGCCCTTTTAGCTGAGAGTCGGCAAGGTGTGCAAAAACCTCAGTGTTTTGCCCTTGGCTGTGATCTTGCCAGACAGTATCAATTGCTCGCCCCTCTCCCCTACCTCTCTCTCTCTCGTTTGTTGTTTGCTGCAGGTGGAAGAGGGATGGAAGTGGCAATAAAATTGCTCATCCAGTTACTGGCAAAAACATCTTACAGTTCGTAGCTATCAAGAGGAGAGACTGTGGGGAGTGGGCCATTCCAGGGGTAAGAGCAAAGCTGTAGAAACAGTAGACTTTTTCTTGCTGGTAAGGCCACAAGGCAATAAGTGACATGCACATGATAAAAGTATATTTTTTCATGAGCAACCCTCATGTTGCAAAGGTGAGGAGGAATGCTCCTTACACTAGTTTTGCCCAAGCATTAGCTGGTATGCCTTCTGCTGTTTCTGCATTGCAAGGGTGTAGTTATATTTAATTCTGACCATGTCTTTTGCTTAATGCAGGCACAACTTAATCCATTGCAGGTGCATGCTCACTCTTTACAATTAAGTGTAAAGTTCCTCTCATGTCGAGTATGGTGCAGATAAATTTGATATACTAAGGGGACTGAAAGCAAGTGGAATCTGAGGGATAGTCAGCTTTTTTATTTCCCTGTCTATAAGGGAATGGTGGACCCAGGTGAGAAGATTAGCACTACCCTGAAGCGAGAATTTGGGGAGGAGGCCTTGAATTCTTTGCAGAAATCACCTGAAGATAAAATGGAATTAGAGGAGCAACTCCACAAGCTCTTCAACCAGGAGCATTTTGAGGTGAGCTCTGTGTCTCATGTGATTAGCTTCTTGAGCTATGCATGTACCTCACAGTTGTATGGAATTTGAAAACGTGTAGCTGAAACTTGAAAAGAAGCTGTGACATTTGGGTTGTCATGGTGTAGGAAATGGAAGGGAGTATTGAAAACTTGGTAAGGGCAAATGTATTGGGAGGAAAGACAATACCTTCTTACTGCCTCCAACTTGTTTGTCGTGATGCTCAGCTTGTTTTTGGTTTTTCGGGGCGTTAGGTGTACAGAGGATATGTGGATGACCCCCGTAACACTGATAATGCTTGGATGGAGACAGAGGCAGTGAACTATCATGATGAAACTGGTGGGTATCTTCTTGTGTGCTCTTAATTGCCTTTTACTCTATATAGTTGATTTGAAATTGGAGACATATGTTAGGTGGAGATTGGCAATGAAACTGGGGAAGCATGCAAGTGAGGTGTAAAATATTGGACTAAAACAAATGGGCATGAAGGGTCTCTTAGATCCTAAGCGCCATAACAAGTAGTTGTCATTCCTCTTTAGTTTCTGTCAGTCTTGAAATAAAGAACATACAGACTTTGCCTGAAAATTATGTATTTATTTGTTAGCTAGTTCTAAGCTATGGGCCATATGCCTTCGTATGGAGATTGAACATCAGACAGGGGTTCCTTCTTGTCATTGTATATATCTTGAGTTCATTTAATTTCCCTTTTTAATGAGTCTGGAGTGGAAGGATAGTCTGTTTCTTTTGTTATTTTTCTTTTAGTAGCTATCGTGTGCAGGAGTGTTGTCTCTGGCCACTGGCAGATTTTCACTGCATTTATTGTTTTGGTGTGATAATTGCTCTGAGACCTTTATCTCTGTTACTCTGCCAGAGTAATTGTCGAACCTCATTTTTCTTATATATATATCAGTATGAATGGGCATACATCACTAGTTCTTTGGTTTATCAGCCTTCCAATACCTGAAGGGAGCCTACAGGAGAGATGGAGAGGGACTCTTTGTCAGGAAGTGTAGTGACAGGACAAGGGGTAATGGCTTGAATTTGGAAGAGGGGAGATTTAGATCAAATTCTAGAAAGAAATTCTTACCTGTGAGGGTGGTGAGGCACTGGAACAGATTGCCCAGGGAAGCTGTGGCTGCCCCATCCCTGGAGGGGTTCAAGGCCAGGCTGGATGGGGCTTTGAGCAACATGCTCTAGTGGGAGGTGTCCCTGCCCATGGCAGGAGGGTTGGAACTCAATGATCTTTAAGGTCCCTTCCAACTCTAACTATTCTATAATTCTGTTTTTAAAAATGAGAGCTAAGGTAATAGACCTTAATATATTATTATACCTTTTATATTAATATATTATTATATTAATAGTATCATATAATAGTATTATATACTTTTTATATTAATATATTATTATACCTATTACCTTATTATATAAGGTAATAGACAAGGTAATAGACCAGTCTAGTCATGTAGTGATACATCCACTGTGTTTTGGGTAGTAGATACCAGTGGTGAAGTTTCATGTCACTGGTTCTTGATTTATCAGCCCCCCAAAGCAGTGATGATATCTGTGGTCTTTATTTGTAATACACACTTTGTAGCAGTTTTAAAAGCATTTCCTTGGTTGTTGTCTATTAGGTCCTGGGACTCTTTGAAAACAGAGTAAGAAACTTTGGAGAGCAGTTCAGAAGCCTTTATGCATCTCTCTTCAAGTCCTATTTTTTATTTCAGAGCCTTTAGTAAAATTTTAATTATTCTATTTTTTCATAAGCACATAAAAGTTTCAGAAATCAGTTCCACTGGTAGAAGTTAGTTAAATGGTAACCAAGAAAACAAATATCAAAGCAGATGGGGATTGACTAAACTTGTGCTAGTGAGTACATAGTACATGTTGTCATAATGATTTCTTGTCATGCTGCTGCTGTCACCACTAGGAGTGGTGACAAGGAGCTAACACCACCTCTGCCACTCAGATATGCCTTAAAACAGCACAAGTATGAAAAAGCTTCTAGTGCAGAATCCATGAGCAATTCAATTGGTTTCTCTGAGAAGCAGTCGAAGGTTGCTGCCTGTGAAAGAGCTGTGTGGAAGGGCAGAACTGATCAAATGTGCGAAGAAAAAGCTGAAGAATATGCTGACTCTTGTTTTGTGAACAGGTGAAACAATGGATAATTTGCCACTGGAAGCAGGTGATGATGCTGGAGTAGTGAAGTGGGTTGACATCAGTGAGAATCTCAAGCTGTATGCAAGTCATAGCTACTTCATTAAGCTTGTGACCAAGAAACGGGGAGCCCACTGGAGTGAGGATCCTGGTCCTGAGTGTTAAACAAGGGCCGACTGACACCAAGAGAAGGATAAGTTTTCCAACTTTGAAACATTATATTGTCCTCTTCAGTCGAAATTCAGTGAAAAATCCTTGAAATTCGGCTGGGAACAACAGTTGGCAGTGATAAATAGAGGCTTTTTCAGAGAATTCAGATCGCTGCTTTTGATTTCTTGGCTAGTGTGAAACGAGATGAATATGGAGCTGTTTTCCTTTCTTGTCTTCGTTATTTGCAGCCATTTCATAGTATCTGCAGATTTGCATGACAACACTGGGATTCTGACTGGTTGTAGTTCAGAGGCAGTTTACTTTAGCTCTGTATTTTTGCACTGATTTCTTGTCAGGAGTGTGAATCTTTAAGGATCTGAGACTTGTAACCTGCGTAATGACTTAAATTAATTGCTACCTAATAAAGAGAAGTTTCTTTTCTGAAAACATGTCTTAACATGTCTTTTCAATTATTTTCTATTTTGAGAGATTAGTTTTCACATTTAATTGCTTTTTAGCTTACAGTATGGATGGTATTCACATCTGAATGTCTGACAGTGTCCCTATCTAAAAAGGTAATTGTTGGAGAATGTAACTCGATGACTGTGGGAGATGGGTTTCAAGGTTCTTCTCACTGCTTATGGCACTACAGCTGTTGAGGAGATTGTGCCATAAACAGGATAACTGAAAAGAGCAGCCTTAAAGTATATACTTGTAAATTGTGGTAATTTTTTTACAGTTTAGGTAATGTAGCTTGCAGTCAGGATGCTGATGTGGGCCTTCTATGACATTTATGCTGATAACAAGAGCTGCACAACGGTTACTGACGTTTTCCCCTGTGTTTTTCATTAGGTAATGTCTGTTAATTTTGTAATAATGCTAAGAGTTTGTGACAGTAACAGCTAAAAGTTGTGACTGAGACCTGAAGAAGGGATCTTAATTGATTTTGAGCCATGTGTGGAAGGAAGGTGGTGATAAATGTCATAGTCTTGAATTACCTTGTATAACAGTACTCTGACATGTTCATGTATTTTTGAGACCATTGGCAACATCCTGCTTACCTAGTGAATGATTTTAGGGCTTGCTCTTTTTCAACACCATCCCTTCCTTCCAATTACCTAATGAAATCTAAAGGAGTCTTGTGCATTTATATAGGGAACCCTGGGAATCTAATAGAGTTATTAGTATGTTCCTTTCAAAGGAAAAGGTAATGCCAAGAGTTATTTTTTCTTGCAATTTTTGCTCACCTCTTCTTGCACATGTATTTCTTCTGTGATCTTAATAAAATAGCATAAATGCTATTTGTTGCAGTAGAAGCTTCTATAAACTTGGCTTGCATTGGGCTAAGGCCAACAGGATCATGTTCAACAAGGCCAAATGCTGGGTCCTGCGCTTGGGTCACAACCCCGTGCAGAATTGCAGGCTTGGGAAAGTGGCAGAAAAGGACCTGGGGGTGCTGGTCGACAGCCAGTTGAACATGAGCCAGCAGTGTGCCCAGGTGGCCAAGAAGGCCAACAGCATCCTGGCCTGTATCAGGAACAGAGATATGAGTAGGACCTGGGAGGTGATTGTGCCCCTGTACTTGGCACTGGTGAGGCCCCATCTTGAGTACGGTGTCCAGTTTTGGGCCCCTTACCACAAAAAAGATAGAGGTGCTGGAGCAAGTCCAGAGAAAGGCAACGAATCTGGTGAGGGGTCTAGAGAATAAGTCTTATGAGGAGAGGATGTTCAGCCTGGAGNTCTTATGAGGAGAGGATGTTCAGCCTGGAGAAAAGGAGGCTGAGGGGAGACCTTATCGCTCTCTACAACTCCCTGAAAGGAGGTTGTAGAGGGCAGGGAATTGGTCTCTTCTCCCATGGTCATAGCTGGCAGGACAAGAGGAAATGGCCTCAATTTGCGCTGGGGGAGGTTCAGATTGGATATTAGTAAAATTTTTTACACTGAAAGGGCTATTTAAGCATTGGAATGGGCTGGCCAGGGAAGTGGTGGAGTCACCATCTGGAGGTATTTTTAAACACAGGTTGACATAGTTCTGAGTGATATGTTTTAGAGACATTTTTATTTTTTTTTAATCAGAGTTAGGTTGATGGTTGGACTAGATGATCTTAAAGGTCCCTTCCAACCTAGGCAATTCTATGATTTAATGAAAAGTCTTCAAGTCGTAGGTAAGATCTAACAGTTGCTTAGACAGAAACAACTTTGATTAATCTGTCCTGAGCATGCATGGAGACTAGGTAATACCTGGGAGGGCCATATCAAGTTCTGAGTCAACCTGCAAAACTTGCAATAGACAAAAGGCAGCCAGCTTGAGGAGTTCCTGTTTCTGCTCCTGGTCTTTGGAAACAGGATTACTGAAATGACTTGGGTGTGTTTTTTTCTTAAGAAAAGATGAAGACAACTAAGAAATTTGATGCTCGGCATTTATTCACGCTTAAGAAATAACCAGACACGGTTTAAGAGAGCTGTGCACTGTAACCCACACTGGCTTCAGAGGTGGGAAGGTGAAACAGGATATGATTGTTACTTATCCACATTTTCCAGTGCACTGGTGAGACAAAAGGTATGAAGGAGCTGTAGGAAGTTGAAGATTATCTAGAAGCAGCAGTATTCCATAGGAGGCGTCCATAGTTTTCCAGGTGTCTTCAGAGTAAGAAGAGAATGGCAGGTTAGAATTAATAGCAGTTAATTACTTTAATGCGCAATTAACACATTATGCAGAGCAAGAACTTAGCAGCGTAAATGGGTTTCAAAAGCTTGACTGCAAGAGCAGACACTTAAGTTCATGGGAGGTGAATATGAAGCTCATCATGATTGAGAACAAGGGCGACTATGCTGTGGTATGTCAGAATAGGTTGCCTTTTTTTCTTGATTGTTACAGTTTACATACGAAGCACTTAACGCACAGTACTAAAGATTGAAACAGGATAAAATTATTTCAATTCTGAAAATACCATATTCAGTGAGATAGAAAAATTGCACTGTTTCTATAGCCAGTGTGTTATTCCTGGAAAAGAAAATTTCTGTAAAGGATCTTTCCAGTCCTCAATGGTCTTTTGTTAAAGACTTATTTTGAAAGGTTGAGGACTTGGCTATATGTTTTTTAATTGTCATGTTTCCAGGAAAGCTTTCTGGTTAGGTAATGTTTAGTTGGAGTGCGTGATTTTAGACAGTATACTGTACATAATGCAATTGCTTTATGCATATCCCAGTACCTTACTAACCAGAAATTTATTGCATAATTACACTATTGAAAGTTTCTAAGTAAATATAAATAGTGGCATTTCTTCTTGTTTGGCAAATCTTCTGGAAAGTGATCAACTTCTCTATATGGGTGATGTTAGCTTGTATATTAATGCAAATTAGATGTTGGAATGTGCTATTTTTCAGCCCTACATGTTGTGTCTCAAACTTATTCTAAACTGCTTTTTTTAAATATCATCTGTCCCCAAGGATGGGGATACCCAGATGAATACTCAAAGAATATCTAAGGAACAGCAGCAGAATTTTGAGAAAGCTTGTAATCCCTTTCAAGATGAAGAAATAGAGGTGGTTTTATATTAAAAAATAATCAGTTACCCCATAGAATGCATGTCTGCTAATTAGAAAGCAATTTGGATTACTCTCCACAAGCTTCAAAGGTAAATTGCGGTCCCTCCCCAGCTGCCTTCTATGGTAGTTTGTCATTGAGAAGCTGCTCGCTCCATATCCCTGATGGAGTGCTCCCTGGAGAACTAGAGCTGCCTGCAGTCCTATGTTCAATTGCACTACTGGAAAGTTCAGTTACCTCAGATGTGAGCTTTGTAAGCCTGCAGACCTTAATGCCTGAGGTTTAAGATATGAAAGCGGAGTTTCTCTCTAAAGTCTGGTCTCCAAGGTGGTTGCTGTGAAAAGAGTAATCTTGTGTCAGTATTTTCTTGTTTTGTACCAAAATTCCCGGTTAAATACAAATGTTGGAACTAGTGAGATTCTGTTCATTTACAAAGAAAAGATTTACATTTTCCATACTGTCCAAACTGTTGTCCGACCTGGATTCCATACTCTCTGAACCAGAGCTTTCACTACTGCTATCCTGTAGAAAAAGAATGGATTTTCTTTTAGAGAAATGTGTAATTCCTCCTGCTTATATTTCTTTAAAAAATAAAAAAATCACAACATTTTGGGTTGGATTTTTTTTTTCTTTTGCTCTTAGAAAGCAAAGATAGTTCTGCAAAGGGAACTTACTAATTGTCTGTAAAGTGAAATAGCTAATTGTTATGGCTTGAGGAGCCCACAATAATTTATTGTCATTTAGCAAGTTATTCTTTAACCTGTTGACCCCTCCTTGCCTGGGAAAGGGGGATCAGGGGGAAAAAACAAGGAACCCTGAGGGTTGAAACATAAACAGATTTAATAGAACAATGCTAGGTAATTAATGTTAATAATACTAAAGAACGAGTATTTGTCCTGATACCTATATAAAATATACAAGGATTATACTCAGCCAATTTTATCAGCAGCAAGCTGTGCACTCCCAGCAGTGGACAGCAAAAGGTAGACATGGGGAGCGATATGGCTTCAGGAGAAAGGGACAGACTCAGGCCTGATAGTGAAGCAAGAAGTTCTCTGAACCACTGCCATCAAGGGAGATCAAGTACCCGGGCCTCCATTCCTCCCTGTCTCTGGACATGGCTAGCTCAAAACCACTGAGACCTTGAATCCTGCACACTGTAGCTGGCTACAGAGTAAATATTTTCACTAATTTATACACTACAGTCTTCTTAAAGTACAGTTTTCCCAGATATTAGAAGAGACCTCACTGAAAAGTACAATTGCTGAAAGAGAAATTAGTCCTGTGTTGCTTGAACCAAGACAGTAATAGCTCTGGGGCTGGGTACGAGCTTGTTACTGTTGCTTGCAATAAATGTTTTCCTTTAAGGAGTGCTCAATAATAAGTGGAGAATCTAGAATGGTAATAACATAAGTTTAGACCTGTAGCAAACATGAGTATTTCTGAGGCTGCTGTATTCATTTCAAGACTTATTATTTCCAGTTTACAATGTTAACGTTTCCCACATTGGAAGCCTGTTATTCTTCAGTACTTACTGCGCTGGCAACAGGAAGAACCATGTTCAGAACACAAGAAAGCAACAGGAGTTGTAGTTTAAGAGAGAGTCCTGTGAATCAGGTTAAAAACAAAGAGTTACAGTGTCCTAGTTTTGGCAAAAGGCAAGGGTGGTGGGGGTGAGGCACGGGAGTGGTATAGTATGACTCTCCCCTGTATACAGAGAAAGGAAAATCAGATAGCAGGAGCTGTTCCTAGTTAAGTGTGTCTTGTGGTGCGACCTTAACTGTCTTCTCTGTATCTTAGTAGCTCACCTACATGGGCAGAATAGGCTTGCTATGCTTTTGCTTCCTGCTACCTTGTCTCTGCTTTGAAATCTTGTCAGCATTTTACTTATTTTTTTTGTCTTTGTTTTTTTACCCCTTCCTAATTTTACTCTTTCTTAACAATGCTTATAGAAGCTTTTGCAATTTTGTGTTTTAAGCAACAGGCATACTAGAAGGGGATTGGTATTTCTCAGAGTAGTTCATGTCACATACTCCTTTTTCAGACTCACAAAATGGTTGGGGTTGGCAGGGACCTCTGGAGATCGTTTAGTCCATTCCTCAGATGTGGTCGAACGGGGTCAGCAAGTTGTCTAGGACTGTCCAGCCAGGTTTTGAGCATTTCCCAGGATGGAGAATCCACAACCTCTCTGGGCAACCTGTGCTAGTGCTTGACTACTCTTACCATGGAAAAAAGTTTTCCCTTCCCATTCACAGTCATACAGTCTATAGCTATACCCCGAATTATTTTTGTTATGAAATTTGGTCTAAGTAGTGTTAAAGCATCTGTTTACCTTTGGATTGCATGTTGAACGCCTCCTCAGTGGATCAGTTGAAGTCAGCTGGCTCCAGTGATAGTGGTGTGTGCATGGCTGGTGTCTATATATACTAGCTTGGAGTGACTGTGTGAGCTGGCAGAGGCAGGACACAGGAAAACCACAAGACGTCATGAAGCACACCTTCTTTAAGACCTTTTGGATGTTTAGTTATGATAAAGAAGCCAGTTGTTTGGGTTTTTTATATGACCCTTACTAATCCTTGGAGGACTGATGGGTTTAGCAACAGAAGTGTGTATGTTACAGAAGGAATATTTGTTGTGTATTTTTTTAAAAAATAGATATTCTAACTGTAGGTTTCTACGCTTTAGTGATGCTGGAGGAATACTTCAGTGATAATGCCTATAGTATTGAAGCTGATAATTGAGAGAGAGTGTTACAAATTCAAAAATGACCTCCTTTTTCCTGAAGAAATGGCAACCTGTGAATTAAAGTCACTGCTGCCCTTTGAGGCCAGCTGTGTACCAGCAGCATACTTGCAATTTGAGAGCTGTGTTTTTCTGATATCTAGCTATACGCAGATTAAGCAAAAAGCTATTGAGATACAAGTCTCTAAATAAGTTTTCATTTATAGTGTTGTTCTGGGTTGAGCACCACAGAACTAACTTTTCTTCTAATGCTGGAGAAAACTGCAATTTTACGAGACTCTAGTGTCTGAATTCATGAAAATATTTACTTTGTGGCCAGCCAGGCTCTGTGGGATTCAAGGTCTTAGGTTTTCAAGCCTTGCAAATTCAAGGGATGAGGAGGAACAAGGCCTGGGCATTTGACCCAGGCTGGCCAACAGGATTGTTTCGTGCCATGAACATCACATTCAATATAAATTAGAAAAGTTTGCTGCATAGCTCTCTCTCCCTTGATGTTGATGGTCCAGACAACTCCTTACCCCAGTGCCAGACCCCCAAGGCCTTCCTTTCCTCTCAAAGCCGTTGTGATCGCAGTGTCCAACATTGCTGTCCACTGCTGGGAGTGCACAGCTTCCTGCTGATACACTTGGGTGAGTATAATTCCTGTATATCTTATATCAGAATCAGGATTATTATTGGTCCTTTAGTATTACTGTTAATTTTTTAATCTTACTCTATTCAATCTATTTCTATTTGAAGCCTTGTATTTCTTTGTGTTCCCCGATTCCCTTTCCTGGGCAGGGAGGGGTCATTGGGTGAAAGAATAACTGTCTAAACAACAATAAATTGTTATGTTTTCTCACACCATAACAGATGTTTGTATGGTCCTTCTGTTTGGTGATTACTTTAGTAGAAAAGTCTGAACTAGTAAATAAGAATTTTAAATTAAAACATGTATGTGGGGAGAATCTTCTAAGATGCAGTTCAGAACTTGGCATTATGTTGGATCCATTTGAGACCACTGACATCAACAGTTCATCTCCATGCTTTTTTCTGGGGGCATGTCTGAGAGCATAAAGCATAATACATACTTCTTGGATCATGCATGCACTTGCAACTTAATGAGGATGCAAGGTGTGAATTTGTTACAAAGTGTCCTGTTTCTCTGTTTTATAGGCAACACAGTAGATATGGTCATAAAGTACAGGAATGAAAGAGCAGAAATGAGAAGACGTGCTTTTTATAGGATTTTCTACACTGCTGTGTTTCAAGTCTACAGAAGGCAAATGAAATTATCACTAACTTTATCTCCTCTGTGTCACGAAATGAAGAAATAATAAAGATTACAATATTTGTAAGTTAAGCTACAATATAACAATATAGCTAAAGTACCCATGGGGAAACTAGCTTTCATTTGCCCTTACTCTTACTGTTCTTACAATTTGCAAATTAAATATTAGTGGTGCTTGCCTCCTCATGGACTGGAAGAGCTCAGGTGAAAATTTTTCTTGTACTGCAACTGTAGCATCTATCCACACATACATTAGCAAATGCTCCTTTGTCTTGCAGTGGAAAATTGGAAGTCGCAACGTCACTGAGAATTTCAAAATGTATGGGATCTGCTCCTCAATACATTTGGTTCTTATATATATTCATGGTTATAATTGTCTTGGTGGTGATTGTTGTTTGCCCTGGGACTATTTAAAGGAAAATATTCCCATTTGCCTTGATAATTCAATTTCATTGTGTCTTTTTCTAGTACTTGGTTTGAGTGGAGCAATGGGGAGTATTAACCTCAGTGGAGATTATGCCAATCCTTTGTGTGTTGTCTTTGTATGAACTGTATTTGATTGGTTTAAGATGGATGGCTCTTGACTATAGAAAGAGCAAACAAGCTGCAGTCAGGCAGAAGAAATCCTGTGAACATTGCTTCTTCCCTGAGACATTTGAAGTGCCAGAGAAAGGATCTTTTTTTAAATGGAATTTGCACAAAGAATGTACTTTTGTACATGCAATCCAGGTTGATTTATGTATACTGCTATGAGATGTCACAGAATGTGAAGTGGGCAATGAGTCAGGCTTATGGGAGAAGCTGTCAGTGCGACCAATTTTGGTGGGTAATAATCTTTTTTTTTGTATAAGAAGTACCTGTGTTGAAAATAATCGTGTCTTGATTCATTGTCTCCCAGGGCATAAAGCTGGAGTTGGAGTCAGATTTTTGAACCTTTGCTGGTTCAAGAGAAAATTAATGAGGGACAAGTGGACTTCTGCTCTTTGAGCTATCAAATCAGCATTTCTGAACCCCTTTTTCTTTTCAGTGGAAAGATAACATGGTTCAGGTGAAATGTGTTTTCTGACCTTTGTCCATTTTGGGCTTCTTTCTTGCGGCAGAGCATACCTGGAGTATGGAATTCGGGAATAATCTCATTCTGTCCTGTTTCTTTATGCCTAAATTGTGCCTGTCTTCAGGCAAGAAAACCTTGGGGGGTGATGAAAGAAACAGTATTTCCTGCTTAGGAAAAATGATAGCAGTAGTTGGTACTTCTGTGGGAGAAAGGAAGGATGCAGCTGCTAAGGAGAGTAAGAAGGTGTTGGAGCTCTGAGGTCTTCTGCTCCTTGTGATGGTGGACCTGTTGCTAATCAGTGTCTTTAGACCTGCATCCACATTCACTGTGTTCATACAATTAGGACATTATGCAGTTTGCCAGCAGGCATTCTGTGCGGCATTGGTATTTATACTTATTGCATTTCAGGAGGTGCAGGAAATATCAGAAAATGCTAATTTTTTACATGTATTTTAGCAATTACAGTTTAAGGACTGATGTATATGATCTACACTAGTTTCTTCTTCTCCCTTATATCTAAAATGAAATTTTCATTGAACCATTGCCTTGATACCTTTTCTTTGACAAAATTCTGACAGAACCTATATCTAGGTAGGCTCTCGTTTTATTTGAGGCTTCTATGCAAAATGTTGAACAGTAAATACAGTAAATAAAGGAAGTAAGTCCTATTTCAGGGTTATTTTTTCAGTGTATGGTAAAATCCACATCTTATAATTCTAATGAAGAGTTTTGTGAACATCTTATTCATCAGGTTAGTACTACTTATTGGCTCAGAGTGATCAATGATACATGTGTGGGAAAAAATATATTAAAAAATATTTTTATATATTATATAGGGTTTTTTTTAATTTATTTATTTTTATGTATTATATAGGTAGATAAACCTATGAACGACTTGAAGTAGTTCATTTTTTCTGCTGTTAATGAATGTAGAACTTTTCTGCATTGTGTTATTTGATAAGGAAGCAGTCAACTATATGCTACCTTTGTCTTGAAAACTATGAAGCTGTCAATTGCAGAAATAAACAGGATTTGCATATTTCAACGGTTTAAGTGCAGCGCTGGGATTCTGTTCAGCCAAGATCAGAACTGGAAATTTTTGTTTGTCTTCTGCAACAAAGAAGAAAATGTTTTTAACAAAGAGACATTTTTATGCTGTGTCACTATCAAGAAAGCGGTACACTGAAGTTTCAGAAGACTCATATATTCCTAACAAAAAACAAGTATGGTTGCTGCTATCATATTCAGGAGCCATTAATTTAGACACTTACTGATGTACTAGTGTTGGGTCTCTGTTGTCGCGAAAGAAGGACACC
>VZTM01028813.1:8761-30513 GCA_013400555.1 Jacana jacana
CTTTTGCAAGCAACTCATCAAGGAAGCCATATGCCAACAATCAAAATCTGTGGCTGAAACCTGCCCAAGATCAGAGATTTGCATTGTTACAGGAATCTGGGTATGATTCCAGGGTATGAACATAGGATACTCCCACATGGAGTACCACATGCCATTCTGGTGTCCTCAGTACGGGCAACACAGGGACTTGTTGGAGCAGGTCCAGAGGAGGGCCACAAAAATGATCAGAGGAACAGAATACCTCTCCTATGAGGACAGGCTGAGAGAGTTGGGGTTTTTCAGCCTGGAAGAAGGGAGACCCCATTGCAGCCTTTCAATATTTAAAGGGGACTTATAAGAGAGATGGCAACAAACTTTTTAACAGGCTCTGTTGTGATAGGACACGGGGTAATGGCTTTAAACTAAAGGAGGGTAGATTCAGACTATATATAAGAAAGAAATCTTTTACCATGAGGGTGGTGAAACACTGGAACAGGTTGCCCAGAGACTGGGAGATGCCCCATCCCTGAAAACATTTGAGGTTCATCCCATATCTACTAAAATGTTTAATCAACTTTATCATACACTAACAATTTCTAAAAAATAAACATTAATCCAATGCTTGATCCTTTAAAACTGACCTTTAAAAGTTCAAATTTAATCCAAATTAAGTGCCACCAACTTACTCTCTCACAAACTTCTATCTTCTAATATTACTTCCAGGAATCTATATTTTACCCCAATCAGACCTTCTCTTCCCTATATAAGGTTTCTATAGGCACCAGTGTATATCACCCAGGTATGACAAATGTGACAAATTGGGGGGGGCTGAAGGTCTACACCTGGCTGACAATAATTGGAAAGAAAATTAAGCATCCAGAAATACATTTGTATTCACAAAACAACTACACTTACATGGATATGACAAGATGGTCAGGCAGGACTGTTAGAATCCTTTATCTTCCCTGGACAAGGTTTTGATCCAGTGTCTGCAATAGACAAGACAAAACACAGTTGTTCTTTAATGGCAAATAGCCGGACCAAGCCTCTGCTTTAGCCATCTGTGCATATTTCATTTAATTCCACTTCCAGAATTAAGCTACCTAGAGCCACTAGAAACCATAGCAGAATGCATCCAAAAGCTATAGAAATCAGAACACATAGAAAGAGAAGGAGCAGGCATCTATAGCTTTTTCACTAGCGTTTTAAGAGTTTGAAAAAATACTAATGCTAAACCCTATGGCAAAGAAAAATTCTTAGCTCTTCTCGGGCACCAGGCCAAAATAATCACATGTATTTAGTGTGAAAGTGATACATTTACCAGTTAAAGTCTTATTCCCATCTTAATCCAAAACCACTTACAAGAAAATAAATTATATCAGTGAAGGTGTAAAATCCATAATAGTCCACTTAGAAAATAAAACAGTTATTAGAAGAAATGTTCACTGTATACTTTGATGGATTAGCCCCCTTGATCCCCCTCAGCTTTTGCAATTATCATACAATCATAGAATCAGAATAATTTAGATTAGAAAAGACCTTTAAGATCATCAACTCCAACTGTTAACCTAACAGTGCCAACTCACCACTAAACCATGTCCTAAGCGCTGCATCTACACCATCTCCAGGAATGGTGACTCAATCATTTCCATGAAAACCTGTTCCAATGCTTCATAACCCTTTCACTGAAGAAATTTTTCCTGATATCCAGTCTAAACTTCCCTCGGCACGACTTGAGGCCATCGTCTTGTCCTATTGCTTGTCACTTGGGAGAAGGGACCAACACCCACCTCACTACAACTTTGTTTCAGGTAGGAGGTCTCCCCTGAGCCTCTTTTTCCCTAGGCTAAACAACCCCTGCTCCCCCAGCCACTCCTCATAAGACTTGAGCTTGAGACCCCTCCAGCATCTCAGTCTTGTAGAGAGGGGTCCAAAACTGAACACAGTATTCATGGTGCAGCCTCACCAGCGCCAAATACAGAGGTAAAATGACTTTCCTAGTCCCGCTGGCCACACTATTTCTGATACAACACAGGATGCTATTGGCCTTCTTGCCCACCTGGGTACACTGCTACCTCATATTCATCCAGCTGTCCACAAACACCCCTAGGTCCTTTTCCCCAGGCAGCTTTTCAGCCACTCTTCCTAAGCCTGTAATGTTGCAAGGTGTTGTTGTGAGCCAAGTGCAGGACCTGGCACTTGGCCTTGTTGAACCTCATACCACTGGCCCAGCCAATGGATCCAGACTGTCCAGATCCCTCTGTAGAGCCATCCTGCCCTCAAGTGGATCAACACTCCCACCCAACTTGGTGTCATCTGCAAACTTAGCAAGGGTGCACTCAACCCCCTCATTCAGATCAGTGATAAAGATATTAAACAGAATCAATGCCAATAGTGAGCCCTGGGGAACACCATTTATGACCAGCCACCAACTGAAGTTAACTCCATTCACTGCAACTCTTTGGTCTTGGTCATCTAGCCAGTTTCTTACCCAGTGAAGAATACACTCGTCCAAGCCATAAGCAACCAGTTTCTCCAGGAGTATGAATACGTTAATATAACCCTTGAAGACTCTTGAGGACCCACAAAGAGAGTTGTGAGAGTTGAAATAGTGGGGACAATGCTAACTTATTGTAAATACCACTATAGAATAGTTCATTCAGTGGTGAACTGAGGTGACCTGAGGTGAACTGTCTGGAAAGTCTTACCAAGTCACACAACTATACCAAGAAATAGCTAATACAGTCATTTTTGAAGAAATGAAAAATTTCTTTAAAGATCAGTTCTACTAACCAAGCCTGGAGAGATTTTTTTTAATTCCATCATTCACCAAAACAGACCTATATACCCGAATGTGTATGCTTACTTGCCTGTAATCTTGGCTACTTTTTTCAGCTCAACAACAAGAGACCTTGTCTTTCTCTACCCTAGAAATCAATGCACAATGATATCATCAGACCAGTATGGCTACCACACTTCTCATCTTCAGCCAGCTAAACAGCATTTAGAGTATTCTAGTGCAGTGGGAATGTCCCATTGATTTAGGGTATGTTTACAAGAAGGGAGAGGTCCCTGAAGGCTCCTGCTCACACTCACTCTGCCTCTGGGAGCTCCCAGGAGCACCGTGCAGAAAACTCTGTTTCCCCAAGGTGTCAACAGCATAGAGCTGGGACTGTATGACAGCACACCCAAGCTACTGTACCCTTCACAACCACAGCTTCCTCAGCCTCCTCACCCCTTTGGGAAACACTGCACAGAGATGTCTGGTAGCATGCACTACCTGGTTTAGGGTCTCAGCAGGACTCTGCTGAGCAAGATAGATAACATTACTCGCATCAAGGTCATGTGTTGTCCACACAGGTCTCCAATATGTCCTATTACAGAACATGAATCTCCTTGTAGCTATATGCTAAAATATATTCATAAAAGGATAGAACAGACATCCTTATAAACCTAAGCGAGTTTTACCCTTGATTTTCTAAAATCTTCTCCTCATGCATTCAAGTCTATACCCACTCAGTAGCTTTACCCATAACCATGTACATTGCACAGTGAATTTCCTTTGAACAACTGAAGAAAACCTCACAGGCCATTTTCCATGCATAAAAATAACATGGGTACAGTTTTTCCACTGCTAATATAAACACTCTCCTTTTGTGAATTCAGCCTTAGAGCATTTTGACAGACAGACAAATAAAGACTTTTACTACAGTCTCTTATTCCCAGGTGGGAGGTATTTTCTGTAGTGTTATTACTACCTGTATAAATAGCAGCACTACTGCTGATGTAATTTGGACTACTGTGGATGTATACACTCAAAGCACAATTGGATGGTTCTTGTTGTTCACCTATAAAATGATAACTGCAGTCACCTGGCATTTGGTAAATAGATTCAGCAATCTCAGTGCTTCAGAACACTTCCCTAATTTGCCACAAATAAAGAACACTGAATAAAACCTGGCATCCCATGTGAAGCGTCTTGTAATTGCTAGCAGAAGGGGGAATACAGCACATTCACATGCCAGTGTACTTCATCTGCAAACATTCACTACCCATTTTTATTACGTAAGCTTTTAGGCTTCAATAAGAGCACTCCTACAGCACTGTGTGTCTCTGATGAAATTAGGGGAGGATGTACTGTACCAAATATAATGATCCAGATGAAAACATATTTACAGGGGTTTAGCATTCTTTAGATGATACATCCACTGTGAAATTAAAAATTAGTTATGGCTTGGTTTGGTGGGTGTCCTTTTTTGCATAATTAAGGGTCTGTACTCTCATGTCAATATTTATAAGGAAAATCATTCCAGAATAACAAATACTGTAGCCCATAAACACAAGCACTGGAGATTTTAAAGCGAAACGTGCATTCTTACTTAGAGGTATATTCTTGAAAGAAGTTTTTTGCTGTTTCACGAAGGTCCACATAAACAGAGAGGTATGTCCTTATGCCTCTGAAGAAGGAAGACTGCATCCCTAATAAACAGTAGTACAATAGCACCACAGTAGTCTTTAGCTAGATAATGTCATTCAGGAATGGAATTTCCTCTCACATGTTTTTAAGGGCAGCAAAATATATTTCTGTCATAAAAGCATAAAGAGCAGCTAAATCATTACGAACACTAAGAGCTGTCCTAGTCCTATAGTTAGAGCATCCAATCTTATAATACTATGGGATGTATTTACATTATATGTCAACAATCACCTTCCATTTCTTCCTCTTTTTCCAAGTTTATTGATTTTTTGCTGCAGAATATGATAATTTCTTATGAGGTATTTCTTTCCTCGATGATGCTTTTTTTTCACCAACTGAAGTAGAAGATATGGGATGTAAATCCAGTGTGCTGTTGAAAAGGGTAATTTGCTTCTGATATTCAAATACTATTTTTCACTTGGATTGAGCAAAATGCATCAATTTTTCAGTATTATGACCAGTCAGTAAATTCCCCCAATACTGACATTTTAACTGCTTACACTCTTATGATCTTCATGTCACTGTGGATATTAATACTTAAAATTAAGAGGCTTGATTGCCACCTTTTGTCTTACTTACAACTATACTGAACTTAGTAAAAACATTAATGTAATTTTAAATGTGATTAAAGCAGTTTCACAAAAGGAGAAAGACACTCAAAACATCAATTCTGCCTGTGTGCTTACATCTGCCATGATTGAGAGTGTTTATAATTCAGCCTTTTCATTATGTAACAACAATTAATTTTCACCTTTTTAGAAATGCAAGTCTTAAATTTAAAGTATTTTCTTTTCGGTGGTAATTGCAAAGATAAATCTGGTGTGGATTTAGCAAAATACAATTTATTAAAGGGCAAATACAAACAGAA
This sequence comes from Jacana jacana, assembly GCA_013400555.1. Classification (NCBI taxonomy): domain Eukaryota; kingdom Metazoa; phylum Chordata; class Aves; order Charadriiformes; family Jacanidae; genus Jacana; species Jacana jacana. The sequence goes on from VZTM01028813.1 coordinate 14,086, forward strand.
GATTTTCCATTTCCTTTAGCAGATTGAATCACACCCTATGACCCTGGCAGGTAGAGGTGGAAAAAAAAAAAAAAAGTAAAACTTATTTATCTTCTTTTAACTAGCCCTAGAATAGTATTACAATATTTGACACTGTCCCCCACCATATTCTCATGGAAAAACTGTCTGCTCATGGCTTGGATGAGCGTACGATCTGCTGGATCGAGCACTGGCTGGAAGGACGATCCCAAAGGATGGTGCTCAATGGAGTTNAAATAGTGTGACCAGCAGAAGTAGGGAGGGGATTGTCCCTCTGTACTCAGCACTGACGAGGCCACACCTTGAGTATTGTGTCCAGTTCTGGGCACCTCAGCACAAGAGAGAGATCAAGGTGCTGCAGCGAGTGCAGAGGAGGGCAACAAAACTGGTGAAAGGTCTGGAGAATAAATCTTATGAGCAACAATTGAGGGAGTTGGGACTGTTTAGTTTGAGGAAGAGGAGGCTGAGGGGAGACCTCATTGCTCCCTACAACTACTTGAAAGGACATTGTAGAGAGGTTGGTGCTGGTCTCTTCTCACAGGTAAGTAGCGATCGAACAAGAGGGAATGGCTGCAAGCTGCAGCAGGGTAGGTTTAGGCTGGACATTAGGAAAAAATTCTTCACAGAAAGAGTAGTCAGTCAGTGGAATCAGCTGCCCAGGGAGGTGGTGGAGTCACCATCCCTGACTGTGTTTAAGAGTAGATTGGACATGGAAATAGGAATTCCTGGAAATAGGAATTAACAACAGACAACTAATGAAGGGTATTCCTTTTTTTCCTTACTGTCTAGTTACATTAGTCATTATTTCACATTGTTATTTTCCAATTGAACTAATTTCTAAAGTAGTTTCTTGGAGAAATATTTGCAATATTTCCAAGGAAACAAGTTTACATGAGTTACATGTTTTAGCTGTCCTGTTTTGGTCTAAATATCTGTTCTTTTTCATATGTAATAATAAATTGTCTTTCTATGAGAAACAAGACATTTGAATATCAAAACCAAAATTCTTCAAATGGAATGATAAATTCATTGCTGCATATATCTCTACGCATATGCATTTTAAAAGATTACATCCTGGACATTCTTCCTTTCTGCATGTAAATCAATCTCCACAAACTCCTGCTTTGAAAAGCAAAGAGGTCAGAACAACCTGATTTCAAATAACTAGTTCTGGTTCATCTGTTACAATTACAGACCACAGATAGTACATGAGTTTCCAAGTTTTTCTTCTCTGAATAAATAGTTACATATGCAAATGTTTAACATGTGAATTTAGGGCAGTGCTCAATTTCTGCACATGCCATATGAACTGCCCAAGGGGAAGGGAACTCTTTTTGCTTTAGAGACACTTAGGAGCAGGGTCCCTCACACACGGTGGATTTCTTATTACAGTGGATTAACTTCTGTACTTCTTAACTTATGTACTCCAAGCTTTGACAGGATCTCATCCTAACAACAGTGAGCCTTTCTTGTGAATGGCATCCTCTCATGGCACAATTCTATGGAGTATGTTCTACACAAATTTGTTTATCACTATCCAACTATACGCTATTGTCATGCCATATGATATGTAGCAAAGAGGAAGCTGATAAGAGAATATTATAAGAAAATAAATTTTTAACAAAGTGAAAAACCAGAAAATCTTTCTTTAAAGTCACATCAAGAATCAAAGAACACTTTGATGCAATAACTCCTGAGTGTATTTGGAGAAGCCTTGCTTAATCCAGTATGTATGTCAAGCAAGAACTTCAGAAGTGGCAATTGGAGATGAGGGAGCAAGACATGAGAGTCTGGCACGTGGTAAAGTACATAAGGTTTCCTTCAATATCATGCCCTGGGGTGGCGCTTGAGAAAATGTTGACATTTCATTTTGACTGCCTTTTATTTATATTCCACTTTGTATGGAATAAATAACCTTAAAATGCCTAAATACGCAAAGATACCAGGATTATTTGTATGGACACAGTAACAGACTGGAACTATCCAGAAGAGAATTGGAAGAGTTTTTATTATTCACGGTCCCCTACAGCAAGACTTGATTTAACTAAAACAACTTACAACTTATATTACTCAAGTCCCTAGCTAATGCATGTTTGTGTTTATAATCTATTCCATCTCAAGAATTCAATATGAAATAAACCAAGATTATATAAAATTTGGTTTAGTTTGAAGCTCTTTTAGCCACAAAAGTCAGCTCTTGCACACTGCTTTGAATTATCTGACTAGTTTCTAATAAGTGACTGATGCATGACTGTTTGTTATAATATAGTTTTTAATATAGTATATCTACTAAAAGGTACTTTGCTATTTTTCTGCCAAGTGTATTGCTACATGGATAACTGAACACAGAAATATATGGACAGTTGTCCTTTACTGTAGATTGTTATCATCCACTTATTTTAATATAATCTCATAGCAGGTTAATGGCAAAATATCCTCCTGTTAATATAAATATATGGAAAGGATATTATTTATTAAAGGTATTTGATTCACCACAGAGATAAGGCACCAGGAAAAAAAGAGAGAAATGCACTCAGCAGAAGTAAAATCTCCCCAATAATTATATTAACATCACTACCACATATTCTGAACTATGAATGTGGTGTTAATAAATATTCAGGTTGATTCAAAGATCACAGCAGGAGTAAGAGTACCTTCTTTCATCTTGGAATTCTTGAACTGTCACAGGCTAGACAATATAAAATATGGTGGATGGAAGATATTTAAATATCTTCACAGTTTGTTTGCATAGAAAACCTAACTTAACTTAAATGCTTGAACTCTGTGATAATGGATTCAAGTACAAGATTTACTAAACTACTTTATCTAGGGAGTTGGCCGTCATCAGGAAATAAAGATATATGCAGCAGCATTCAGAGGTACATTATTGGGTAATGAAAAAACCCAGACACAAAAAAGGCAAAAGAAAAGCAGCTCAGAAATATTTATTATTAGCGTTTTTAAAAGACCGTAATAGAACTGACAAATGAGTTTAAAAAAAAAAAAAAACAAAAAAAAAAAAAGAAAAGAAAAAAGTATCCAAACAAACAGAAAGGAAAGTAGATGTGGACCTGATCTCTACACTGTTATGGGAAAGATGTTTAAGATCAGTATTATATTGGTGAACCACTGGAGTATGTACATTGCCCACGGAGGTGGTTGAGGTTCCTTCCCTGGAGATATTCAAGGTGAGGCTCAACGAGGCCCTGGGCAACCTGGTCTAGTTGGGAGTATCCCTGCTGATTGTGGGGAGGTTGGACTAGATGACCCTGGAGGTCCCTTCCAGCCTGGACCATTCTGTGATTATATATTCAGAGAAAGCAATCCTAAAGAAGACTTCTCATCAAATCTGAAAATCAAAGAAAAACGGAAATAAAAAGGGTCAGAGTTGACAATTAAGTGTAGAAGATAAAATATCAGAAAATATTAAGAGGAACATTCAGCTGAAAATTAGTCTTCTAAATAAGTGTATTAACTAAGTTAAGCTAAGTGTCTAAGCTCACATAGTTGGTGAAATGCATTCAGCTTTAAATTCAACATTTACATCTCAGCAGCTACAATGATCTTTGTAATTAGATTGTGTATATTACTAGATTTGTATTGGAAGAACTCTGAAATTAGATTGTCCATATTACAAGATTGTATTGGGAGAACAGAAAAATAGGTGTATTTATTATTCAAATCACTTACATTTAGGTAATGAATTCCAGTTGAAATCCTTCAGAAAGAGCTTTGTAATACACTATAAGGCAGATATGAGCTGGGAATAGCTATGGCCCAGTACATGGATCCAATCAGGTGGTGAAATAAGACATGTTCAAACTGACCCAGCACTAAAAAAAAATAAATAATCTGAAGGTAGTTTTATATACAAGAGCATCAGGCAAACAAGATGTGAATATTTGCCCATGTATACGTATGTATTTTGGTAACTATCTGAAACCTCAGGAATATGCCAACTTTTATCCTTCATGTGGGGTCACTTATAGTAATTAAGCAGTAAGACATTCTGATAACCGTGAGCCAAGAACAATTTAGGCCCACAAATATAAATGGTTATGTTCTTTGATGAATGCTTTTAAGCTTTGATGCATTATTGTAAAAAGTTACAACAGAAGATCTACCAGAAAATTATTTCATATGCTTGCGAGAAAATTCTCAGCTGGTTGAATAGTAAAAGTAGTATTCATAAATATGTTCTAAATGTTTTTCTTTTTTTTATCAGCAAAACAGAGCAATGCTCAGATGTTTTTCCATCTGGACTGTGAGGAGTTTTCACTTACACACAGCAAAAGACAGAATAACTCAGTGCTTTAAAAATAATTGAAGCGAGATTTGTGTGTGCTTAGAAAAGTGTGAAAGATTTTATTTTATTTCCTAAGTCATATGTTTCTTTCCCCTCTTTCTTTGTTCCAGTTGTCATTTCTGCTACACACAAGAACTGTCCAGCATGGAATTTACGTGAAAAGTCTGACACCTCCAAATGCAAAACTATGCAGACGTTTTTCACTGAAGATTGAGACTCAGTCAGGAGTATTTGTACAGAGCCAGTGTACTCAGATAACACAGAACAAGCCATGGTGAGATATATTTTCTCTAGAATAGTTTCTTTTAATTTTTCCATTATTTTACTGTAAAATTATGGAGATAGACAGTAGCTGCTTGAGGACATCATAAGCCTGTGACTATAGATATAAATAATTTTAACCTACTGACTTCTCTCTCATTGCCCTCAAAAACTCCATATCCCAACACATCCAGTACAAGACAGAGCCAAAGGCTGCCTTTTGGGTCTTTTAGCTTAGCGCTATCTTGCACTGTTAAATTCCTTCCATCCACCCTCAGTGTCCATCTGCACAGCCTACTCCTTCAAGCTACCTCTGAGGTGGCCTGATTCAACTGGTACAGCTACAAGCAACAGGTGTGAGTGTAACAACACAAAGAAGAGAACTATCTGCTTCCACATCCAGTCCAAAGGACTCACACTTAGGAGACACCCTTCTGAAGCAGCTTCATATCACATCTCTACACCCCTCTTCCAGCAATTCATCCTTCATGTTGATCTTAACACCTCAAGCACCCCCTACACCTCTCTTCACAACAGACACTCTCATCCAAAAGGAAGCTTCCCATATCCACATGGTATATCTTATTTAGGTTTAGAAAAGGTGATTGAATATCAGCACCTGTGTGCCTTACTTGTTTTTCTTCAGAGTCCTGATTGCTTCTCTCCTGAGTTTTTGAAATGACTCATCTGTTTTATCACACCAAGGGATTTCTATCAGTTAGCAGGAGTCACACCACACCACCATAAACCTCCACTACAAAAACCAGCAACCAAGCCAGCAAGCAAATACCTATCACAATGATTCAGATAGGACTTGCTTTCATTTTAAGTAAGTTATGGGATGAGTAGTGCCTGAAACTATCCACAGTCCTACCAGCAACTCTGTTAAAATGGAAGGTAATAAGCTGTCATTTAGAAGCATTTTACCAGCATTTCAAAGAAGGCAGGCAACTGGGGTTTATCAAAAGGCACTGTCTAGCAGCTGAACTGAGTTTTCCACACAGGGTCTTAATTCACCATCCCAAAGGTTACCAACAGGCAGGTCTCTCATCCTTTGAGAACAAATCTACAACTCTTTTTTGGTCCGTGGTCCTCCACACATCTGCTGGTGCTGAACAAGCACTCTTCATTTACAGACACTTGAATTTTGCCTGTATGCCTTTTTTCCCTAATGAAAATCTCAAACTGGGGCACTGAGGGAAATGTCAGTGGGTTTAATCCAGAGAGATCTGAAGGGATTCTAGGTGGTCCGTATGATGAAAAGACAGCCTGTGTGTCAGGCTTTTGTGGTTAGTCTGTGCCTATGCCCTTGCTCTGGTACAGGTACACAAAAATATATGGAATCTGTTTAACATGCACCATCCACAATAAGGCAGCTTACTTTATGTGCAAATATTTATTCACAGAATCATATGTGGTTGGAAGGGATCTCTGGAGATCATCTAGTCCAACCTACCCTGCCAAAGCAAGTCCTCCTAGAACAGCTTGAACAAGAACTTGTCCAGGAGGGTTTTGAATGTCTCCAGAGACTGAGACTCTACCACCTCTCTGGGCAGCCTATTCCTGTGTTCTGCCACCCTCAAAGGAAAGAAGTTCCTTCTTGTGTTTAGATAGAACTTCTTCTGTACAAGTTTGTGCCCATTTCCTCTTGTCTTCTCATAGAGCACCACTGAAAAAAGAGACTGGACCCTCCCTCTTGACACCCACCCTTTAAGTATTTATAGGTGTTGATCAGATCCCCCCTCAGTCCTCTCTTCCCCAGACTAAAGAGATCCAAGTTCCTCAGCCTTTCCTCATAAGAGAGATATTCCAGGCCCCTAATCATCTTTGTGGTCCTCTGCTGTAACCTCTTCCAGCAGCTCCCTGTCCTTCTTGAACTGGAGAGCCCAGAACTGGATACAGGACTCCAGATGGGGCCCCACCAGGGCAGAGTGGAGGGGGAGGATAACACAGTGGTCACACACTTCTTGATGCACCCCAGGATACCATTGGCCTTCTCGGCCACAGGGGCACATGCTGGCTCATGGTCATCCTGTTGTCCACCAGGACTCCCAGGTCTTTTTCCTCAGAGCTGTTCTCCAGCAGGTCAGCTGCAACCTGTACTAGTGCATGGGGTTATTCCTCCCAAGTTACAGCACCCTATACATGCTCTTGTTGAATTTTATCAGGTTCCTCTCTCTCTGCCCAACCCTCCAGTCTATGCAAGTTTCACTTATTCTTGGTTTTCCATCTTATAATGGCTCAAAAATACCCTCAAGATTAAATCTGGCAGGTGTTTGGAAGGCGTGAGAGAAAGGACATTACCCCTTGAGTCAGGCAGGAGCACAAGTGATTTGTGCCTTACAGCTCTGTGTACCATGCCAGTGTATCTTCAAACAGGGCAACACATGTTTTTTCCTGGTTAATGACAGAGTCCAAACCCAGGAACATGACAGAGGTGTTTGCTTTTTAGCAGAGCCGGAACAACTTCCCACAGGTGTGCTATTCCTTATGATGTCCCTTTCAAGGTGCCTAGACAATTCTATCATTCTATGTTTCCTGTGCTAGCATGAGGACAATCTCACCAGCAGTGCCAATGACCTTGGAACTGCCCCAAAAGTACCCTCAGTGAATACTACAGAAATTGAGAACTAATGCAGACAGAGTTTATCATAAGTATCAGGTCCTGGGGCACCAGGCCAGTAGCTGGCAATTTGTTATTGCAAAGATGCATGCAGGTGGGTGCCTCCACACTGTGGAAGCTGATATTTTGTGAGGCTAAAAGGGTGCTGCCTGTGCTGGGTGCCAGAGCTTCAGATGCTGTATACTCTGCTAGTGCGGCTGACAGTGTTGTGTATCAGCTGCTCTGAGAATTTGTGACGCTATTGATGAGGCCTCCCTTAGAATTATAGCTATTCTCTGCAGTGTCATGAGCGTGTATCTTGACTCTGGGAATGGACATCCTTCCTCTGGTACCATTCACACTTTCTGAACATACTCACACAAACAATGTTCTGGATATTGTGGATGCTCATATGGTTAAATCAGCTGGACTATGCCTCTTAGTCCTTCACCAAAAATGTATTTATTGGTGGATTTGACATGACAACTATTCAAATGAGATTGCCATGGCCAGCTTCCAGGAACTGATGAGTGCTTATTCTTGAGCTATTGTAGAGGCCTGGAAACGGAAGCCTGGCTAAGATAATTGCCTGTCAAAAATGAGCCACTAACAGAAGCACAGCATCAGCCACATGTTAGGAGGGAACAGCATTCATCAGAGCTCTGCCTAATTTGAGAGCAGTCAACACAGCTTCTTTAAGGTACAAGGGGGTCAATAAAAATGTAGGTAAAGAAGACCTTGTGCGTTGACACACATAGATTTCCAAGAGGTTTCTTAAAAACCCTTTCATCAAAGAAAAATTAAGCATTCATAGAAATAGAAAATGAAATAACATACAAATACCAAAACAAAAGGTTGGGGTAACGATCATTTCTTGAAGCAATCACTAGTCAAATTCTTCATGGATTTGTGCTGGAAAATTTTCTGTTTAAGACAGATACTTAAAATTTTATCATCCTTGAGAAGAGGATGAGCAGGGAGATAAGAAAATTTGCAGATGATACACAGCTACCCAAGGCACTAAGAACAAAAACTAGCCATGATTGATTCTTTTTGACCTTAAGGGGCCAAGTGACTGGCAAATAAATAATTGGTAGATGAAATTCAGTGCAGATAAATGCAAAGTGATGCACATGGGGAAAACTAATCTTAGGTTCACATACACAAAAAATTTATGAGACCTGTACTGACCATTTGGGAGCAAGACCTTCATGTTATGGTATATAGGACCATAAAAACAATCGGGTTAGTGTTCTATAGCAGTCAAAATAACAAAACAAATGTTAGGAATTAACAGCAAGAGAATCAAGAATAAAACAGAAAATACCATGCTGCAGTATAAATCAATTTTTTTGTCTGTGCCTTGAATATTATGTTCAGTTATGATCTCCTAATCTGCAAAAGGACATACAAGGTTCATAGAAGGCCAACAAGGATAATCAACAGCAGGAAGAGCTTCAACAAGAGGAATAACTGAGTTGGCTGAGACTCTACTCTGGAAAAGAGGCATCTTAGGAGCACATAGTAAAGGTCCACAAAATCCATAGAAACAAAGAAGGTAGGTACAGACCAAATGTTTACTGCCTTTTCGAATACAAGAACTAAGGACAAACAAGCAAGAGCTGGGTTCAATACCAGCAAAAGGAGGTGGTTCTTATGCAAGTTGGTAGTAGATGTGTGAAACTCCATGCTATTGTCGATACAAAAAACACCCACCTTTCTAAAACTTTTTAGCAGGGTTTAGAAAGCAACCAGAGAAGGACTGCCCACACCAGTGCTGTGAGATAAGGTAGTTATCTACCTATTTAGAGTGTCTACTCTAAGCAAAAGGAAGACTGAATTGCTTCAAGAATGCCAATGCAGTAACACTTTTGCTTTCATGCAGTCACGGTAATTTTTTCTAGACTGTTTGTTCTGCTCTTTCTTTCAAGCCCTTTGCTAGTGAATAAATCCCTACTGACACATGAATGACGAATGAACCTCCTTCTGTGATGTTTATGTTCTCTTGATTGTTTTGGACACTTCACCTCAGCTCTCTGCATCCTAGATTTAATTGGCATTGGACTAGAGTCAGAAAGCGATAGGCTCAGTGTAGCAGATGGCAGTCCTGGACATATCTCTGCTAGCATTGGACACCGTGTTATATCCCCAACAAAACTTTTCTTAGTAAGATAAAATGTCTCTTCTCATTTTTAATGCGTTAAATCTTGGCACTAAGCCCAGATAAAGTTTGGGAGTTTGGGGTATCATCTATATCTATTATCACTCCAAGAGTGTAATAAAAGAACATCTGAGGAGCAGCACAGCAGGGGGTGATTCATTTTTAACATAAAGAGTAATGATCTAGCACCTTTTTCTGCTCCAGCAAGTAGAATAAATATATGGGGAAAATTAAGAAGCTTCTAAAGACAATGCTAATTCATTCTCTCCTTTTAGTATGTGTGTTTTGAATAATATTACTTCTTTGCTAACCATTTTGCATATACAGCAAAGTTGGATCTAGAAACACAACCAAAGTATGAACTTTTTAAAGGACTCCAAGCATGGACATCAGAAAAATATAGAAACCATTCAGTTTTACCTCGCTGATTTCAGGTACACCAAAGATTTCCATAGTCTGACTACAGATTAAAATGGGATCACATCCTCAACTGGCAGAGCTCACTTGGCTTCACTGTGCAAATTCAGATCTGTCTCATACACCAAGTGATCTTAGTCTAGAAACTGCCCCACGCAGGTTCTGGTCTGCAGTTACTGCCTAGGTAGCAGAAAACCCCGCAAATGTGCAAGCACATCATACACAATACCCCAGTATTGCCCATCTAGTCTGCAATAACTATTGTCCCCACACTGAACTGTGAAGCAGACCCAGCCCTGTTTCTCAGCCACAAACCCTCAGTGTTCTGTGCTCAGGGCCTTACATAAGGGGCTGGCATAATTCTGTGCGGTATATGCACAGCAGCCCATGTATCAGCCTCCAGCTGACGTATGTTCAGTGGGATTCTTTGCACTTGGCAAGCTTTGCCTGGAGATTTTGGACCTTTTATTTTCAGATTTAGCTCAGCAGATTTACCACCAGGAATAAGAATCAGTTTTTTACCTCCCAAATTCCAGTTCAGTGGAAACCAGTATCTAAAAGGAGTAGTTATTGCTTTACCAATGCTTAGTTGTTTACATCAGAAATACCATTTTCTTCTCACCCCATTTCAACTCCATTTTGGGTACAGTTAAAGCCTTAGAAAAGGTGCCAAAAGGGAGTCCTTTCTCTGCTTGAACAAAAATCGCTGCTTTTAGCTTCTGTTTTATTTCTGTTTTGTCTGTATTTCAAAAGAAGGCCGGCACTTTAAACAGCAATTTGGAATCAGTGTTTCCTGCTGTATTTCTCTTTCATGCAGTGCTGATGTATGTACATTTTGAAAGGACAATCCTCTTTTGTCTCTCAGGCTGAACATTAAATACTGCCAGAGCAGCAAAGCAGAGGGCCACGGGGAGGTGAGCAGAGGCTGCCAGCTAGGCAATCTGGAGAAAGCCTGATGAAATCCTCTTCTCAGCTACACTGCCTGTCTACCGACAAGAAAATACTTCCTTCACAGAAGCTGCTTGATTATATTCAGCCATATATCATGTATTCCCTTCTGGAAAGTAATGGCCAAATAACATGGTATTAAACAGCCTTTTAAAATTATAATAGTGCATCTCTGTCACTAAAAAATATTGCTTTTTTCTATTCAGAACCTCTTTACTATTCAGTACAGATGCTTGACTACAGCCCCATATTTCACCTGTATGTCATGCATTTCCTCCTTTTTTCCCCCCTCTATCTATATATACTGATATAACACATAAATACAGGAAAACAGACACATACATACTTAAAAACACAAATACAGTTTTGTAGAAAGCACAGTGTATTTTGTTACAGTATGTTTTGGAGAGAGATTTTGAAGTTCTACCGATAGGAAAATCAATGCAAATCGTCTCCTACAAGATACACAGAGTATCTGTGACAAAAAAGACAAAAATGCAGCAACCCAATAACAGAGTCCCAGATGAACCTGCTGGGCTCCAGTGCAAATCCCCCTCTTCAATTCAAGCCTGGGTTTCTCACCTTCTGAATGACCAGACAGCAAGCCTTGATTTTCCTCAATTTCCACTGCATTAGTACTAATCTGTGCTTCAACTTCTCCCGTTCTCAAAAGCAGCATTTCTCACTGCTTTGCCCCTTCCCCTCAAAAGGTTTGTGGACATTATTGCAACTGGAAGGACTCTTTCTCACCTCCTTCCTTGTCAGCCTCAGTGAAGTAAAGACCTCCTCATAACCATGGCCAGCTGTTTCTCTGTCTGGAGTGGGCTTCTCCATAGATGCACCTGTGCTGCCTGCTGCATGTTGAACCTATTCAGGCAAGGTCTTTGAGTGGGAGTAGATGAATTTGAAGATGCTGTAGCTGCTGTTTGAAGCATTAGCTGGTAACTCTTTTCTCTCTGCAGGCACCAACCTCTGCTCTCAGCCTTTTTCCCCCTAATGACCAAGGATCCAGTGCTGCACACATTTTGGTACCAGGAGCTTTATGCACCAGCTGCTCTGGGGAGATAGGAGGCAGGGTGTGAGCAATGTTGAGCATTTTCTTGCAGATGTAAAGCCCAGAGAACCTACATAAGAATTTGACACTATTATTGCCTTTCTTGCAACTGTAGCCTGGCTTTTAAGATATCCTTTGAGGTAGTATTACACAGGAAGAGATTTCACAGCATTTAATCTCAGGCATCTGATTCACTCTCCAGCCCTGCCTCCCCTCCTTTGTTCTCAGTGCAGGCAAAAGCAGAGCACCTGAGAGTGGGTATCTGCATCACATGCAGCCATACCCAGGGCAACCCCAAACGTGAAGTCTCACACTTGGCAATTCCTGGACATCCACCCTTGTCAGCCTTTGCTGCAAATAAGTACTACATTTGTTTAAACACTGGGAACCCAAACGATGCCTGAACAAACTACCTCTGGGCCCCTGAATAAACTGCAGAGCCCCCAGAGCCCCCCACAAGCTCTGACAGACATTGTCCACCCAGGAAAGAGTCTGGGCATGCGATTGCACTCCACACTTACCTATGTGCTCCTGGGCACCTCCAAGAAAGACATAGCCCTCAGACCAAACAGTTGCAGCCCACATTTGGGCAACGGCAGTTAAATCCAATGACAAAAAGCAGGGTTAAGGTTATACCACAGAAGCCAAGGGACTCCTGAGGGTGGCAACCATGGAGCAGAGGCCTGGCAAGCAAGATGTGCATTGCACAGGGGCAAACAGCCAAGTGGCTGCAGCCTTTGTGGTTGCCAGTCATGCTTTTGTTCCTTCTGTTAACTGTTCTAGCTCAATTTACAATGTTTATAATGTAAACAGCAAGTACATTCCGATAGGGGCCCTGCCATGCTGTGTCTTCTCTCAGAAGCTCAGTATGGATTTATTTTTTTTAATCAAGTGGTTGTCAATACTCTCTGAATGTTTAAGCAGACCCAAAAGAGAGCCCTGCCCTTTTTTCACTAAGAATTAATAGAGGACCAACTAAGCTTTCTGAAGAGCTGATGCAAAAAAAATAACCCTATGTCTGTTCGTACCTCCCGATTAGAAAAAGACAGGTTTTACTAACAGATCTCTTTGCTTTTCTCAATTAACACATACTACATGTCAGAAGGGTAGACCAGTGAGCCAAAGTACAAATTTTATTACAAAGTACAATTAATGCACACAGCCAAAATCCAAAAGGACAGATCTCACACAGTTTTCAGGTGCTAAGCATGGAGACTTGAAACTGCAAGAATGTCCTCAGACCTGAGCATATATTAAGTTTGAAGAAGCAGGAAGATGACATTGCCTTTACTCCATTTTCTTATGTCCACCATTAATACAATCTAATGATCATATGAAGCAACCATAATGGTTTATTATTACCTGCTGAAAGAGAAGAGCAATTGGATTTGAATTATTATATAAACTGTTGTCAAATAGATTGCATGCAATCTATATTATATATTTGTAATTTTACACACACATCTAAGTGGCATCAAGTAGTAATTAAGAAAGAGATCAGATAGCTGCCTTATGCAACTGTATTAAAGGATCCTTGGGAAAATGTTTTTCTCAATACTTTTCAGGTTTGCTATAATTCAGAGCTCAGTTCTCTCCGCACCAAGCTGGGCAACCAGTGGGCTAACTTACACACTGTTTTTACATCCTTCATTTCTGTAGCTAAAATACGGATGTTCCCCAGCACTTCAGTTGATTCTTAGCAGCAGCTTAAATTAAGCACAAATATTTTTTTCGATTCCTCTTCTCTAAAGTTTCTTGAACCTTCACCTCTTCAGGGTGGCCACATGCTGTTCAGAATTGATCCCTAAATCAGAAACCTCCTTCTTTCTCTCCCTCTCAAACACTTTTAATGTTAATTTTCAGCAGACTTCATACATTTTGGTCTTGAAGGAGCTGTAAAAAAACAGCTCTGTTTTGCTTCCAGCTTCTACCAAATGATGCTATTATAAAACCCATTGGTTTTTTATTTCATTTAGACTGACTATCAAATGTTAGAAAGTAAGGGTAAAACACAGATCATTCTCTCAGAAAAAAAAATGCTCATAAAGGAGAAGAACAGGAATAAAGAGCCATGTAGAGACTTACTCTTCATAGGGGATGAGGCAGAGAAAACGGTCTGTTTCTCTGCATTTGGTGCAGTATTTTAGATTTCTCTGTGACAGAGACTGCAGTGTCTCAGCTCCAAGCAGCTCGTTAAAAATCTTTCTCTCAAGTAGCTTATGACAAAAAAAGGTACCAAACTGTTTCTAATCCAAATGTGTTTGAGATCAACAAGACCATAGACTGGCACAAAACCTGGAGGAGCTAATCCTACATATACTACACTTTTGGCTCCTCAGCCACCTTTCTTGAAGCAATATGTGCCTTAATGTTTCACTATACACAAAGGTTCTCATTAAACATATTCTTCTAGGTCTCTTAAATAAAACTTAAGACTGTTAAAGGAAGAAAGCAGTCATATAGCTGGAGACATCAAGTTACCTTACTCTGCCATCCCAGACATGCTTACTCATTGGCTTCGCTAAAACTTCCAAAATATCTCTCATATTATTCTACACTGTTTTCAACATAGTATCTTTGAATACATAAATAATATTTATTTTTACTACCCTGTCCTGGTTTGAGGTAAGATGAACCAATTTTCTGTTCAGTAATTTTACTTTTTTAGCTGGGCCTCTTCTAACTGACTAAAGTCTTGAATTAACAGCACGTTGTTCACAAAACTGTTCACTCTCACAGTGATAAGACCTATTTAAACCAATGGATGGTGTGCAGACAGGCCCTTGCTTATACTTATTGCTATAAAAACCGAGGGCAGAGAATTTTGTTATTTGCCCCATTGAGGGTCAGAAGTGAAAAGCGTAGAGGGGTCTCATCTGTAGGGAGGAACGGACAGGACAGGTGACCCAAAACACACAGTCGTAAAAAAAAAAAAAAAACAACAAAGAAGTCATACATTTTTCACCACAGTTTTAAAGCACGTAATGAATGTTGAATAGACTTTTTATTTATTTAATAAGAATTTTTGCCCAGTATTTGACCAACTCATTTGTTCAACTGAAGGTATTATCAACATATTATTCTAAGCTTGTGTGAGGTTTACATGTCTTTGCAGAATCAGACCCTTAGACGGCACACAAAGCTGAAATTTTCATGATTTTTAAGGTGATATTTAAAGACTTTATTGCATCTTGCTTTTATAGTAGAAAGGTTAAATTGACCATTATTTCTGAACATCTTTGCAACTTTCCTCGTTTTTACAAAAAGCAAATATTTGAGGTTAGTGAAAATCACAACTTTGGAATGGGGGAAGATAAACATCAAAAGGTAAAACTGTTGTTGCCATGATACATTTTTAAGAGGCTTTCTCATACTCTTGTAATGGGACAAATGGAGGATGGGGCAGAAGCCAAAGAAGGAGAACTTCTTAGCAGGTGTTTTGAGGCCAGCTGAGAAATATTGTTCAAATAACTCTGGTGAAACTATTTGTCTTCCAAACTCACAAAGAAAACAAATGAAAAAGGAGAGTAGCTTCTCAATTCTGTTTTATTCTTCTCTCAAAAGACAGAATATCAAGACTGTGATTTTTATCTATTTTGATTCATATGGTGTCTATGACAGAAGTAGCTGGGCCCTGCAGAACAACAACAAAATAGAGTAGAGAAAGAAACACACTTGCTGAAGAGGTAGATGAAAAGACAAAAACTTGTCAGTTTCAGTTATTTATTTAAAGCTATAAAAACTTCCAGAAGTACCTCTCTGCTCAGAATCCCATCTCATTAATTAAAATACCTACTAATATGCAATATAGAAAGGACAGCTCATCACAGTTCAGTACATAAATATTCAACAGTTATCATGAGGAAAAATAAGCTGAAGGCCATTCATCTCTCAACCCGGTTTTCCCTAGAAACCCAGTGAAAAGGCAAATTTTGAAGGTTAAAAAGACACACTGAAAAAGTCCCCATAAAATGATGGTAATATCACCCAAATCAAGGCTACCACACAGACTGAAGCATTCAGAAAGCCTTGCTCAGCAAGGCACTTATGCACAAGTTTTGTGGTAAATAAGAGAATGATCATATGAAGTGTTCAGAGTCATTCATCTAAGTGCTTAAGGTGTTACTCCTGACTGCATGCTTGGCTGCAGAGAGGAACCTGAATTTAAGGCCTGCTGCTAAAGCCTCTTCTCTTGGTCAGCAATCACTGCAAGGGAGAAAGTAATCCCTGATGAGGATGAGACATAGATTTTATCCTGTGTGTTCTACACAGTCTCTTTGATATAGGACAGAGTGCCTGGAAATGTAAATGCCAAGAATTTCCTACTCTGAAAGCAAGAAAATTACCTTCAGTCAGCATTGCTGAGAAAAAATGATTTATAATTGTGTTGGTTCTTTCTGCAATCAATTTCAGTGTTAATTCTTGCAGATTGCAGATGACACTAAGTTGGGTGGGAGTGTTGATCTGGTTGAGGGCAGGGATGCTCTACGGAGGGACTTGGATAGACTGGATAGATGGGCCAATGTTAATGGCATGGCCTTCAACAAGGCCAAGTGCCAGGTCCTGCCCTTAGGCCACAACAACCCCATGCATCGCTACAGGCTTGGGGAAGTGGGGCTGGAGAGCTGTCTGGCGGAAAAGGTTCTGGGGGTGCTGGTCGA
>VZTM01028815.1:0-18742 GCA_013400555.1 Jacana jacana
CCTTCCCTGCCAGTCTGCTTATCTACCATCCACAGTAGCTGTACATACAGATGGCACTGCTTAACACAAATTGCTTAACTTTAGAACTAAAGTGTTTGAGATCAGTTCTAAAACAGCCCAGCAGAAAATGATAATTACTGCAATAAATACTGATTTTCTTCAGGGCATCCATGTCAGACGAGAAAAAAATTCAGGGTCTTAACTCTACTTAATTAGGCAACTCATGTTTTCACTACTAAATTGGGATAAAAGTAGTCTATAAATTTGTTAATTAACTAATTGTATTCTGGCATTTCTGACATAGCAGCTATCTTCTGGAGAGAAGGAAGACACAGGATGAAATCCTGCTGCATTATATAGCAGAAGTAGAATGATGAACCCATCCTTCTTGATAAATATATTATTTTTCACTACTAAAACTGAAGCTGTCACAAAAGAAACAGTGACAACCATATCTCTCTTCCCCGCTAGCAATATGTATTTTAGAATTATTTTTAATGAATAGATTATTGGCTATAAGGGTGAAAAATGTTGAAGTAGGTACAGTGTGCTGCTATAAGAATGTTTCAGCATAAAGTAAACTTTGCATCTAGCCCGGAATATAGCAGAAATAGCAATTTTGGTAGCTAGTTTTTCAGCTGGCTGGTTCTTTTGCTCTTCCTCCCCCATTATGGGGTTCCAGACAGTTTGGATGTGACTGCTTTGAAGTTATGGGCTCTGACAGTATTGAAAGTCCGCTATTGGCAGGCAATTTTCTTGCTACAATAGAGCACCACAATGGAAGGCTGTGGTTGGGAAAAGTCGAGGCTGGTGTAAGGACTAATCCCATGCCAGGACTTCTAGATCAAAGTAGGATGGACTTGTGTTGAATGGGAAGCCAAGGTACAGTGCGGTACCTTGATTAGGATGGTACAATTTACCTGCTTTTGTTTCTGCATTTAAACAGAAGCCACTTCCCTTTACTTTTTCTGATAGTCACTGCTTGCTCTCTTCTGTTTCTGTTCTGAAGTAATTTAATGAGGTCTTTGTATTCATTGTTTGATGAAATTAATTTTCTCTGAATCCAACCTTGATAGTCCCAATCCTGCTTGCGCCTTGGTAAGAGCTCTGTTAGTCTTTAATGACCTTTTCCTGTTCATCCTTATTCCTGTTCATATGCTAAATATCTATAATGTGATCAATCCCGTTTACCTTATCATTTCTGTGACCCATCACATGGGGAAACAGCTAATCCTCATAAACTTCCCTATTCCTTGTCTCTACAATAGTGCTTCTTGGGAAAGAGCTCTCTGTAGATGCTGGAAAGCATCACAAAACTCAAATGTAATGTTAAAAATTATTAAGAACGGACTTGCGAATCAAACAGAAAATGTGTCAAACAGCAGAAAACTATTTTAGGAAGTACTGAATAAACTCAAATCTTAAATATTACTTCAAATCTAGTCAGTCCAACTCAGAGGACTATCATAGAGCAAGGTGGGGTTATGACACATAACTGGACAAAAGAATGATCCAAAGCAAGAAGCGATTTTCTATGAGGAAGGGGATAATAGGTTAGGAATCTATTGAGGGAAACATAACAAAGAGGGGAACGATACAACAAAGAACCATTAAGGGCATAGTGGAGTGCTTAAAGAATAATTACCAGTGATTTCACCAGAGAACTAGCAGACATTCAGAGAAGCAGGCTTAGCACAAACAAAAGGAACCAAAAGTGTTGTGCAAATAAAGAGATGGAATCTGGGTCTCAGGATACTGTCAAGCACAAATGGATTCAAAAAGGATTCAAGGAGAACATTTCCAGGTATAGACTGCACCCCTCTGGATGTCCAGTTCTCAGTCAACAGGTCCAAAGAAAAGTCTTAATCTTTCTGTACACTGGGATGTCCTATCATTTACCAACACCAGGCCAACACAACCACTAAACCATTGGAACTTCTCAAAAAGCAAAAAGACGTGTTTTTATGCCTATCGTTTATGTTTTATCGCAAAGTCTGAACTGATGGAATTATTTTTCTTCAATACATGAAGTCCATTGTTTTGATCTACGCCTCAATCTCAGTTTATTTATTAAAAAAAAAAAACCAAACAAAAACCAAACAAACAAACAAAAACACACAATATGACAGGCTGAACGGGGTTCTGAGCAATCTGGTGTGGTGGGAGGTGTCCCTGCCCAGGGCAGGGGGGTTGGAACTAAACCATTTTAAACCAATCTAAACCATTTTATGATTTTATGACACAAAACAACAAGTCACTACTATTATATGTGCCTGAATTCAGACTCTCAGGTTTCTCTTTCTCTTCTCAGATGGTGTGGAAACCACACTCATCCTCATACTGATAATCTGGGCATCATTTTTTATTAGGTTCCCTTCTTAAGGCTTCAGTTCTAGGCTTTAGCTACATGTGATGATTCTTCCTGCGTAAGGAAAAATCTCCAATATGTACTGTCTTATCTATTCATCCTCATAGCTTAACCAACCTACATCCTGATTGCTGAGACATCATCTTCCATGACCCTGTTAAATAAAACCTTGCCCTCCTCATATCCTTCATAATGCTACTGGAAAGATACAACGTATTGCTTTTATGTGTGATCTTTGTCTGTTTGCAATACAAACAACTCACAATATTATTGCTAATAAAAGTAACAATAATATCATGGTAAATATAATAATAATGTTTAAAAGTAATTACATAGTATACATCATCACACAAATCTCAAAAATAGATCTATGTTCCTTTCAGTTTTATTAAGGTAGTCCCAAAAATGACTTGATTAACTTCTCTGTATCTTTTCCTCACAAGAGGAAAAATCACTATCTTATAATCTTGGACGGCCCAAAGACCCTAAAACAGGCAATTCAAAAATGCCTAGGGATTTTCCTAAGGATTGTCTTATGCTATTCTTGTTCTTGTATCTATCTGAACCTTCCAGACTGATAAAAGACAGATATTCCCTTTAAAAGGGAGTAAGACTTGCTTCAGTAGTTCTAATATTTCATGTTTTTAAACATCCTTTTTAAGAACTCCATTAAATTTGGGTTGGAGGAGACCTTAAAAGATCATCTAATCCACCCACCCTTGGGACATGGGTTGATTAGATAGTAGGAGTACCTTCCAGTAGATCACATTTCTCAAAGCCCAGTCCAACCTGACATTGAGTGCTTCCAGAGATGGGATGTCCGCAACTTCTCTGGGAACCTGGGCCAGTGTCTCACCACCCTCACTGTTAAAGAATTCTTCTAAATAGCCATTCTAAATCTACCCTTTTCCAGTTTAAAACTATTACCCCTTAACCTATCACTACAGGCCTTGGTAAAAAATCTCTTTCTTTCTTACAATCTCCCTTTAAGATCTGAAAGGCCACAATGTGGTGTCCCTGGAGCCTTCTCTTCTCCAGGCTGAACGCCCCCAACTCTCTCAGCCTGTCCTCACAGCAGAGGGGATCCAGCCCTCAAAGCATCTTTATGGCCTCTTCTGGATCTCCTCCATCAAGTCCATGCGCTTCTGACGTTGGAGGCCGCAGAGATGGAATTAGCACTGCAGAGGTGGTCTCCCTAGAGCAGGGCAGAGGGGGAGAACCACTTCCCTTGACCTGATGTGGCACACTGCTGGGGATGCAGCCCAGGATGCAGTTGGTTTTCTGTGCTGTAAGTGCATATTGTTGGCTCATGTCCAGCTTTTCATCCACCATTATTACCAGGTGCTTCTCTACAGGGCTGTTTGCAATTAATTCATCACCCTACCTGTACTGACACTGGCGTTGCTCTAACCCAGGTGCAGGATCTTCCACTTGCCCCTGTTGAACCTCATGAGTTTCACTTGAGGGACGCTACTTGTTACTGGTTCTCATTGGATGTTCAGCACTGACTGCAGGATGCTCAATAGGACAGTGTCAAAGGCTTTACAGAAATCTAGGTAGATGACATCTGCAACTCTCCCTTTGTCCACTTATGCAGTCACTCCATCATAAAAGACCACTAGATTAGTGTCCTGGTTTCGGCTGAGATGGAGTAAATTTTCTTCACAGCAGGTGTTATATTGATCTGGTTTGGATTTAGTATGAGAATAATGTTAATAGCACACTGATGTTGGAGTTGTCAATAAGTCGTGTTTACACCAATTCAAGGATTTATCAGCTTCTCATGCCCTGCCAGAGACAAGTCTGGGGGTGCACAAGAAGGTGAAAGGGGAAACAGCCAGGACAACTGACCCAAAACTGGCTAAAAGGATATACCATAAGACATCATGCTCAAATATACCCTGGCGATGGGCAGGCTGCTGCTTGGGGACAGGCTGGGTGTTGGTTAGTTGGTGGTGAGCAATTGTTTTCATTTGCATCACGTATCTTTCCTTGGGGTTTATTTCTCTTTCTTCTGTTGTTTTTATTTTCATTACAATTATTTTTTCATTAATATTGATATTAAAATTTTATTAATTGTTATAGTTTGTTATTATTTCTAGTTTTATTTCAGTTTAGTTTAGGTTAGTTTAGTTTTTATTTCAATTATCAAACTGTTCTTATCTCAGCCCATGGGGTTTCTTCTGTGATTCTCTCCCCCTTTCTACCTGGCAAGTGGCTGTGCGGTGGTTAGCTGCCAGGTGGCATTAAACCATGACTATTAGACTTGGTGAAGCCATTTTGTCTCTCCAGTCACCTCCTTGTCTTCTGTATGCCTTGGCGTGTCTTCCAGGAGGATCTGCTCCATGGTCTTTACTGGGCAGAGATGAAGCTGACTGGTCAGCAGTTCCCAGAGTCCTCTTTTTAACTCTTTTAAAAAAGAACATGATGTTTCTCCTTCTCTAGTCACCAGGGAACTTCACTTGACCTCCACAAGTTTTTGAATGTGATGAAGAGTGTATTGGCAACTACATCAGCCAGTTCCCCCAGGATCCTGGGAGGCACCCTACCTGGTCTCATGGACTTATGTACGCTCAGGTTCCTCTGGTGGTCTCAAACTTGATCCCACTTACAATGGGAGGCATTTAATTCCCCCAGTTCCTGCCTTGAGGTTCAAGGGTTTGAGAGGTGTGGGGAGAGAGATTAACATTGAAACTGAGGAATAACTTTGTTGAGTTTCTCCCTACCAATTGTCCCTGTCTAATTTACCATGGAGCTACATTTACATTAACTGTAATTACTGCTTAGAAGGGATAGCAAACTGCATAACACAGTAAGCAATTGAGAGACCTTAAACCAAATACACTGAGGAAGAGAAAAACCTAATTTGCACTGAAGAAAATTTGCAATTTTGTCACTAGTAAACTGTGTTTCTTAAATTGTCCAATATAGACTTCTATAACTCTAAGCTTACAATCAAATGAGGAGTAAAATTATGTGTAATGAATTGATAACATTGTACACTGTAAGTAATTGAAAACAAGAGCTTTAATGTGTAGCTGGTTGAACAGCTCTGAGATCATATCACTTTCCTTTGCATCATTTTAAAAACTGAAGTAATAAAACCTCTTAGACAATCTGGCAATAATAGTTTTGAGGGAACTTAATGCACTGGCATGAGTCAGTGACTATTATGAAAAAAAAGTTAAATTACCATAGGTAAACCTGCGAAAAGGCAAGCTGCCTGCCACATATCAAACACTCCTTTAATAAGGCCATTTTAAAATTATTCATCTGTGGTTATTTCTGTTTGGATCTGTGTGAAGGGGAAAAAAAATTTGAGGGGTTAAATAAGAATAGATATCAAACAATTTCAAATAATAGCTTGTATATTAGACTGGAACCAGTTGTTTGACAACCTTCTCTAGCACCATATTGTCATTTTCAAGAGATGGCGTGCAGTGCTTGTTATACCAGGAAAAGACATAATCAGGAAAAAAAACAACACAAAAATTTTGAAAATACCTTAGGGCCTTATGATACCAAATCCCAGCAAGAACAACCAGAAACGATCCTGTCACCTTTGTGTTTGTGTTTATTACTGCCATAAACTTTTAACATCTCTGAATGAACTCTTTCCACGTTAAATTCGTCCGTTAGACCATTCCCACATTTCCTGGGAACTATCAGAAGATTTACTTTACACAATTGTTCACAACAGCTATGATTAAAAAAATAAATCTCAAAGACATAGAAACAAAAGAATTGCTATAACAGGTCAGACTAAAGGTCCATCTAATACAGTAACCTCTCCCCAGCACCTGCTAGAGAAGGAAGCGTGCGTAAAACAGGAGATGCATGGAGAATTCCTGTCACAACACATCTTCCAGCGGTCAGAAATGCAGGGTCTTCCTGGCTATGGCTTGAATTCCAGTCATATTTAGTCTCCAGGAATGAATTTACCATTCCTGAACTCAACCAAATTTAACTTATTCATCCCCTTTACATCCATGATACCCCCTGGCAATGAGTTCCACAACACAGCCAGGAGTTGAGTGAAAAAATGCTTCCCTTCTGTTCATTTTCAGCCTGCTGCCTGATTATTTCTTGCAGTAAAAGAACCAGCAGGAGCACAATGGAACTGCAAATAATTGTTTCTTATACACCTACTTGCTGGCTGTGGAGCAGTAATCACCCCTCAGCTGCTAGTATACAGCAGCAGACTTGCAATAGATGTTTTGTCTTCTGCTCCTGCTACCAGGGGACTGTTGCTTTCCACAGTAGGCATATCACCCCGAAACACAACAAGGAGACTCTAAAAACAGACAAAAAAAGGACATAGTCATAGAAAAACAGAGTTGTTCAGGTTGGAAGATCAGCCAGTTCTAACCCCCCTGCCCTGGACAGGGACACCTCCCACCAGACCAGTTTGCTCAAAACCCCTTACCATCAAAGATAACCGTACTAATGCTAAATCTCGACTATCTCTAATGGCTTGCACCAGTAATAATTTTTCAACATTTGCAATGAGCACTTCCATACCTGTTTTTAGCAAAAATTGAACAAATAGGTCAGGCTGGTTTGACATAATCACAGACACTTTTAATGGACTTTAGGGTACTTCTCAGAAACATTCCTGTTATTGGAGTTAATGGAATTACTCTTTTTTAATGAGGACATACTTCCATTATTTACAGGGTAAAATTTACAGGAGGCTGCCTCGGCTTTTCACAGAATCACAGAATATCGGGGATTGGGAGAGACCTTGAAAGCTCATCTAGTCCAATCCCCTGCCAGAGCAGGAACACTTAGAGCAGGTCACAGAGGAACATGGGTTTGGAATGTCTCCAGAGCAGGAGACTCCACAACCTCCCTGGGCAGCCTCTGCCAGTGTTCCCTCACCCTCACTGTGAAGAAGTTTTTCCTCATATTTGAGTGGAACCTCTTATGTTCCAGCTTGCACCCATTACCCCTTGTCCTATCATTTGGTGTCACTGAGAAGAGCCTGTCTCCATCCTCCTGACACTCACCCTTTACAGATTTATAAATATTAATAAGTTCGCCCCTCAGTCTCCTCTTCTCCAAGCTCAAGAGAACCAGCTCCTTCAGCCGTTCCTCCTATGGGAGACGCTCCACTCCTCTCATCATCTTTGTAGCTCTGTGCTGGACTCTCTCCAGCAGTTCCCTGTCCTTCTTGACCTGAGGGGCCCAGAACTGGACACAATATTCCAGATACGGTCTCAGGTACCATGAAGGACCTCTGTTATCCCAACCCCTGTGCCTCTTCCAAGCGAGGATGGGCAGAAGGGATAGCAAAGGGATGGGTCAAGAGGGATAGCAAAATCACTTCCAATTGACACCCGTATTAGAAATTGGGTCTGGGAGGTGGAAGGCTAGTGAGGTAACACTGAGGTGAGGTAACACTGAGGTGAGGTAGCTTGTGAGGTAACACTGCAGCCCAGTGCCGTTTGCACTTATTTCTGGATGAGGAGGGGGGAATGAAAAAACTATACGAAGGAAGAAGCAGCAAGGTCTTAATTTTACCGTAGGCAAGAGAAAAGTGCAAGCAGAAAAACAAGGACAAGAAAAGAGTAGTTACTTTACCAGGCAGTCATTGGATGACACATGCTATTCCAGACCCAAACTACTTCATCAAAGTACAATTATGTACTGTAAAAAAAAATCAAACCAAAACGAAACAAAAACCTGGAAAATCAGAAGGACAAAAAAAGCAAAAGTATAGCCCATTTCACTATAATAAAAGGTAATAAGGTTTACTTGAAATAGATACCATAAAAATAAAATATACTCTATTATGTGAGACACAAAACCTAAACTGAGTTGAAACTGACCCTGTCAGTCACAGTGGTTATTGTTTCTACATCAGGTGTTTCTTCACCAGAGAAGTTATTCTGCAGACAGATAAAGTTAGGTTTCCAAGTGGCATTCCTCACAATGTTATTATATAGTGAAATAGAAAAATAGTGTATAGAAAACAAAGATGAACAGCAGCATCTAAAAAAACCAAACAAACACCAAACCCAAAAAAGTCACAGCAAAAAACAGTTACCCTGCATTAGGCACCAAAGAACTTCCAATTCTCAGAGTAAGCATTCCAAAAAAAGACACTGCAAATAAGGGGGGTGGAGAGGAAAGTAAGGAAATAAATGAATTTCCAGGAGTGAAACTTCAGAACTTTGTTTGCCAGCCTTACAAAATTATTATTTGGTGTGTAACAGACATCTGACACTGTCTCCCACAGCATCCTTGTAGCTAACCTGAGGAAGTGTGGCCTGGATGATAGGGTAGTGAGGTGGATTGCAAACTGGCTGAAGGATAGAAGCCAGAGAGTGGTGGTCAATGGGACAGAGTCTAGCTGGAGGCCTGTATCTCGTGGTGTCCCTCAGGAATGAGTACTGGGACTGGTACTGTTCAATATATTCATCAATGACTTGGATGAGGGAATGGAGTGTACTATCAGCAAGTTTGGGAGGGGTGGCTGACATGCCAGAAGGCCGTGCTGCCGTCCAGCGAGACCTGGACAGGCTGGAGAGCTGGGCAGGGAGAAACTTAATGAAATATAACAAGGACAGTGTAGAGTCTGACATCTGGGCAAGAACAATCCCAGGTTCCAGTATAGGTTGGGAAATGACCTGTTGGAGAGCACTGTAGGGGAAAGGGACCTGGCAGTCCTGGTGGGCAGCAGGATGACCAAGAGCCAGCACTGTGCCCTCATGGCCAAGAAGGCCAACGGCATCCTGGGGTGTATNTCTCAAATATGAGGAAAAACTTCTTCACAGTGAGGGTGACTGAACACTGGCAG
The DNA here is from genome assembly GCA_013400555.1 of Jacana jacana. Classification (NCBI taxonomy): domain Eukaryota; kingdom Metazoa; phylum Chordata; class Aves; order Charadriiformes; family Jacanidae; genus Jacana; species Jacana jacana. The sequence goes on from VZTM01028815.1 coordinate 9,171, forward strand.
GGGCTGCCCAGGGAGGTTGTGGGTTTCCTTCTCTGGAGACATTCAAAACTCGCCTGGACATGTTCCTCTGTGATGTGCTCTAGGTGTTCCTGCTCTGGCAGGGGGATTGGACTAGATGATCTTTCAAGGTCTCTTCCAATCCCTGACATTCTGTGATTCTGTGTGAATTAGTTTATCATATGCAAAACACTAGGTATGAGTTTCATGCAATTTGTTATCCGAATCCGGTTAAAATTTTGTCAAAGCATGGTGTGCACTCCAGTAGCAAAGAGCCAAAAAAATTTCAGGAAAAGAGGGATTGGTAGGATTTGGAAGGAAATCTATGAGCTGGCAGTGTATGTTGTGCTTCATTCCGTCCCTGAGGAAAAGTCACTGTCAGGTGTTAGAATGAAAACAGGTCCAAGTTTTGCAATGGTGTGGCCTGAAAAATTTCTAAGGGTAAAGCATATATAGATCCAACCCCAGGCTATCAACATGGGTAAAATTATGGTCCCTTCTGAAAGGTAGCTCTGAAAAGAGGTGTTTGCGAGAGACCTCGGGAGGGAAGGAAGGGAGGAACAGAGTTAGACCAGTGGGCAGTGACCTCCTACAGCTGCTGAGCAACACCTGGCCAACTGCAGTGGGTCCTGCCTTACATCCTATCAATTATGGGGGACCTGAGACATTTATCAACTTTATGCACCATGGCTGAGCACAAAATAGTCAACAGCAGGTCCATTCCACCCAGGGTCCTGTTTCTTATGGTGATCATATCCTTGGTGAAAGAGAACAAAGAGGCAGGGTGATAACACATTCCCTGCTCTTGCCAGAGAGCCTTGCAGCTGCACAAAGCTGGATGCTGGGGGCATTTACATCCACATCTTCATGTGGATACCTCCAAGGATGTATCTAACACATTATAAAGGTCATTTATGACCTTTTGTCTCCACTGTATAGAATTATCTGGGTTGGAAGGGACTTTTAGGATGGCGTGGTCCAACCATAAACCTAAATCTGACCAAAAACAACATCACATCACTAAACCGTGTCACTACCCACTGTGTCAACCCATCTTTTGAATACCTCCATGGTTAGTGCCTCAGTCATCTCCCTGGGCAATCCATTCCAATGCTTGATAACCCTTTCAGTGTAAAAAAATTTCCTGATATCCAATCTGAACCTCCCCTGGCGCAACTTGAGGCCATTTCCTGTGACTTGGGAGAAGAGACTGACACCCCCCTGGCTACACCCTCCTTTCAGGGAGTTGTAGAGAGTGAGTGAGAAGGTCTCCCCTCAGATTCCTTTTCACTAGACTGAACAACCCCAGCCCCCTTAGACTCTCCTCATAAGGCTTATTCTCATCAGCTTTGGTGCCCTTCTTAGGACCCGCTCCAGCCCCAAAATGTCTTTTTTTGTGGTAAGGGGCCCAAAACTGGACACAATACTCAAGGTGGAGTCTCACCAGTGCTGAGTAGAGGATGATCACCTCCTCAGTCCCGCTCCCCACACTGTTCCTGCTACAGAACATGATGCTGTTGGCCTTCTTGTCCACCTGGGCACACGGCTGGCTCATATTCAGCTGACAGTTGACCAACACCCCCAGGTCCTTTTCTGCCAGGTAGCTTCAGCCACTCTGCTCCAAGCCCTTAGCATCCGTGGGGTTGTTGTGACCCAAGTGCAGGACCTGGCACGTAGCCTTGTTCAGCTTCATTCCTTTTGCTTTGGGCCAGCCAGCCAGCCAGCCTGTCCAGATCCCTCTGCAAAGCCTTTCTACCCTCAAGCATGTCAGTGTTCCCAACCAACTTGGTGTTGTCTGCAAACATAAGTAATGAGGGTACACCCAATCCCCTCGTCCAGATTGTTGATAAAGATGTTAAAGATAACTAGCCCAAATACCGAGCCCTGGGGGACACCACTGTTGTGATTTCAGCCATAGCTACCAAAATCAAACTGACAGATGGCCCTTCCTCCCCTGAAAAACAAAGGAGAGAAAACAGATAAGGAAATTTACAAGTTTAGAATGAACTAAACTACTTTAATGAAGTAAAAATACTAAAATTAAAGTAAGAAGTAAATAGTGAAATAGATACAATATATACAAATTCATGTCAACATGCTTGTGTTACCAGCAGGCATTGGGAAAAGTCACAGGCTGGACTCGGTGACCGACAGGAGCTGGGTTCCAGCTCTGGAGTCAGGAATGCTCAGATCAGGGTCAAAGGCAGAAGAACAGACAGGGTCCTCCTCAAACATTGGTCATTGAAGGACAAGAGTTGACCCTTTGATCCCTCAGCTTTTCTACTGAGCATGATGTGGATGGGATGGAATCCCCCTGTTGGTCAGTTTGGGGTCCCCTGTCCTGTCTCCTCCTCCCCACAGGTGTGACCGCTTGACGCTTTTCTGCTTCACACCCTCCAAGGGGGCAAATCCCACAATTCCCTGCCCTTGGTTTTTCCAGCAATGAGTACAAGCCAGGGTCTCTCTGCACCATCCCTTGGGGTGATCAGGGTTGAGCACCCTGAGAGGGAACAGTTTCTGAACAACATGCTGTTAATTTCAGAGTTTAGTTACTTAGAAGAGGCCCAGCTAAAAGAGTGAAATTCTAAAACAGAAAATTGGTTCATTTTACCTCAAACCTTGGGACTGGACACCAACTGGTTTTAACTCCATTCACCAACTCTCTCTAGTCCTTGCCTCCAGCTAATTTTTAACCCAGCATAGAGTACCCCCATCCTGCCCATAGGCAGTATGAGAAAATGACCCCTACACCTAAATCATGTGAAAAAAAAAATGTCTTTTTCTTCATCTGTTCTAAACTTGTCACCACCTAACTCCAAAAAGAAAGGAATGGCCTTCCATCCTTCCTCACCTTGGCTGCTGTGGGTTCAGCCTCCACATGCCACAGAGTCTCACGCAGTCCACTGCATCCACTGTGTACTCTGCTGAATACTGCAGGGAAGAAGTTCTGCACGTGCCCCTGTTCTTTATCAAATACCAGACAGATGGGTTAAGAACTGACCACGATAAGCCAAAAACACAGGCCCAGCTGTACTTAATGTGCTGCTGGGGCAGCTGAGTAATTCCCATTTCATTGCTCATCCTTCATCCTGCGTTTACACCAGCATACACAAACACAGTGCTTTAGTGCTCATCCCGTTTGGTTTTTTTTTTGAAACCTACAAATAATAAAAAAAATTCTAGCTGATGTAGAGGAAAAATGAATTTTCTTTACAGTATGCATTGCAGCAGACATCTGGTGGAGATGCAATCTGGAGTTGTTATCATTTCCTACACATCTCTTTCATCTCTCAGATCAGGTGAGAAGTGGAGATGAACTTCAAATTGTTCCTGTCCATTCCACCCAGAAGAAGAATATTGAGGTTGAGAGAGTCTTGGATCCTCTAAATTCTCTTTCCATCCCTTTCTTGTAGCAACAAGTTTATTTTTTCCCTATCCATGTATTTTAAATAAGTCATATTAAAATTTATTCTTTGTATTTGGAGTATAAATACTTAATAAAAAGTTCTAAATCAATGGTTTATAAACTAATTATAGAAACTCTTAATGGCATAGAAATTTTACAGAGATTCTTGGCCTGGCAGATTTAATACCAACTAAATATTAATAACTTATTAATTAAACACTAAAATACATTTTAACCTACTAAATTTCTGTGAGTTATTTCTAGCTGTGCTCTCAAGCATGGACCAGTTTACATACATTCTTAGGTGGCCCTGTTTGCATATACTGTTTCTGTGGAATTAATGTCAAAAGTACTAGGAAGTAGAATTTGCGTTTTGGAATCAAATATATAACCCTATCGATAAATCAAAACCTAAAAAATATGAGGCAAGTTCTATCAGGATATTCCTAGGATCAGCCAGCCTCCTTCCCAGTTTTACCAATTCAAATAAATCCTAGAACCTCCTATATTCATATGCAAAATTTAAAAGAAGTTTACATTTTGATTGACTAGAGAATTAGTATATGCCCATGGAGCACAATAGTGCTAAGGACTATATTTCTAAACCAGTGCATCAGGTTTCTGCATTAAAAAAACCCAAAAACTGAACCACAGTTCCAAAAAACCACAACTGAAAATACCAGCATATTTGTGTGCAGAAATTAGACTTGCACATAAAGTGATCAGATGCTTAGCTAGTCCTATGCCTGTTGGCACTCATTTATTTGAATACATGCATTTAGTTTATATTTGGTGCATATAAATGTTCATGATGTACCACTACAGTGATACTGAAAATCAGTACTATTATCTCCCTATAACCAATGGTGAAAACAGTCATTTTCTTTACTTTGTTATTTCTTAAATTACCTTTCTCCACTAACATAAAGTGACCTATTTTTCAAATGATAACTAACAAATTATTAAGGCACTATATTAGTATTTTTTGTTTTGAATTGCTCCCACTGCACAGGTAAGAATCCAGATGTCACTATACTTTCTGGATTATTCGGAGATCTTTCCTAATCCCTTTATAAAATGTTTTATGTGTTTTATATCACCTTTTCTGAAAACACCGAGGCATCAAATCTTCCCACTAAAGCTTCTGCACAGACTGACTTTTTCCCAAATCTACAGAAATTGAAGGTAATGCAAAGAAAATGTAACAATAAGAAACAGAGATCAAGCATTTTGTCACATTAGGAGACTGAGCCAATAAATAGATATTCATTACATTATATCATTGATAAAGATGCAGGCAGTTATTTTTGCTGGGCAATGCTAAGTAGATAAGGTTCAGAATATTGACAGAAAAAAAAAAAAGGAAATGAAAAGGATTTATTCTGAAACCAGTTTGCAGCCAATAAACAACAAGAACCAGAAATGTTTCTCACTACACAAGGTATTAACAATAGAAATCCAAGTATGAATGTGACGTTAATTTACAGTTATCTGGAATGATTTGAACCTCCTAGCTGATCTATATCCGAAGAAGTTAATTTCTCTGGGAAAAAAAATGTATATTTTGCAGGTTAGGGAGATACTGCAGGTTTGACAAACATTCGTTGCCACACAAAGCTGGGAAACTTGCCCTTAAATTACTGGAAGGGCAGCTGTTGCTCATCCTGGAAGTAGAGGTGGTGGCCAGGAGAGCCCTGCAGAAGGGAGGTGGTGGAGCACACAGCTGCCCCAGAGGTTGCAGCACCTCTGGAGGTCACAGTGGAGCAGACACGGGTCATTATGTGAACAGGCTGCCCTGGGCCATTTCAACCACCATTTTCCTTCCTACCTGTTTACTTGTGTCTACACGCAGGCCAAATATATCTTATGAGTCATAAAGTGCACATATTTTTAGGCACGTACCTTGGGGTGCGAAGGAGAGCGGAGGGAATAGCAATAACAGTAAAACCTGCAGCAACAAGTATGTGTTAGTCTGACATTAATGGGTACAGTATGGATTTTGTGTCATTTTGCCAGAATGGAGCAGGAGTGTCAAGGCAAATTCAATTTGCCACAATACTCTTGCAAGAATATCTGCATAACAAAAAGGTCAAGTGGTCCAAAAGAATATCTTTTAACATATTAGAGCTGAATAGCTGTGTGTGGTCTAGGTCTACCTAACAAAACACAGTTTCCTACCTGGCTTACCCTTGTATTAAATAAAATGGACTATATTCTGCTGCTCTGATCTTTTAAGTTACTCTTCTTTTTTTTTTTTTTTTTTCTATTAGGAAATTAGAAGTGAAAATGGGTCTAGAAGAGATGATTTGTGACAGCCATGGCAGATTGTACATCTGACAAGTATAAGCTCTAAGAATAAAAGAGCTTTTGATAATTTTATTCCAAGTGACATTCGATGGGATTTAGGCTTCTACATTGCTCAGACACTTTTGAAATTTTTCCCCATAAAAGGAAAAAAAATTAAAAATTAATCCATTCATCAGAGGAGAAAATTACAATCTTAGTTCCAAGCCGCAAGACTCTTCTCAGAGAGGCAGTTTAAAGATGTAACAGTGGTTTATACAAGAAATGACACAGCAAAAAAAGCCTACCAAGTTGAGGCAAAACCTCCCTGGTCCTGCCAGTCAGATAAGGACTCTCCTCCAGGCCATGAGTTGTTTGGGACTTCACTTGAAATGGCTGATGGCCCTTCTCCCTCCCACTGAATGCTGAGGAAGCGCGGTCCAGAATCATACTGAAGGTATGATTAAACAAAAAGGAAAAGGTGGGGAAAGGGGAAGGGGGGGGGGAGGGAAATCCAACAAAAAAAAACCAACACAATGGCTATGAAAGTGACTAAAAGATTTTACTAAATTTTCTGGCATAAGTGGATCATATTTCGCCTTGTGCTTTGCTTGTTTTAAAAATATCTAAGTAAATGACAATCCGGTCTGACCCTCCTTCCATTGTCAAAATCATGTCAAAAACCCAAGATGTTTATTTCCTGCTAGTAATTTCCAGAATAAGACTGGCGTGGAGAAAAGCCACACATAGATAAGACACACAAAGTGGAAAAACATCTACTGTACCCATAAAAATCTTAATCTCTTCAGGTCCCTTTGGGCCTGTTTAGTTTTGGGGGTTTTTTTTGGTTGGTTTTGTTTTGTTTTGTTTTCTCTTTGCATTATGGATTTACTTACGCTAGTACAGAGTAGGCGTGAGGTTAGGGCAAAGACAAATTAAGTCTTTTTAACTACAGAGAGAAGTCTGTGCAGGTGGAAAACTGGTTGATATTTTCAAACTAAGGGATTTAGCCACACAGTTCCCATTGAAATTAATTAGAAGTGAGCAGATTATTCTCTCAGCTTGCCTTAAGAAGCCTCAAGCACAGAGTATAAATGAGAAACGGGATGGGAGGAGGGAAAGAAAGTGAAAAGCCCTATAAACCTTTTAAACAAAAATAGTCTAAGCAGAATGTGTATTTCATTTGTAACAGCCAAAAGATTTGGATGCTTTCTGTAATATAATGCCTACCAATACACAAAGCTTATTAAGAATACTCAAGCCTCTCGGGTTACTTTATAAGTATGAATTACTTCATAAACCTATCCTTTAGAATATGGGTGTACACAGGCATGTGGGGGGAAAAAAGAGAAAAAAAAAACCAAAAAAACAGCAAAAGCTTGTATTTAGGAATTTGAGGCTGTGATCCCCTCTAATTTTTCTCTCAGAATTTTGAATAAAGCTGAATATTAAATATCAGCTTTACTATTTACAGTGTTAAGTTTACAGCAGATATACAATGGCACTGCCTATCCTTTAAAATGCTTAAATTTCCCTTTCCATGGAGATTCAAGGTCAGTGCATATTGAACATATTTGCAGAGGAAAACTATGAAGAACAGGTTCCCATAAAATGCCCAAATCTTTAGCCATCCAGTTGGCCAGCCAAAAGGCTGTCTTTTTGGTATTTTTCCATTTCCATTTGGAGATACTTGTATATCTTTACTACTTTTAGTTGATTAAACTATAAATCAAAGCAGATTGAATCATAAGTCCTCATGATACTGTGGCTACTAAAACAAGTATCCTTGTCACTGAACTGATCTTCTCTGGAAGCATTACCCAAGACATGGTTTCCCATTGCAAGCAGTGACCCCTCTATGACAGCCACCTCAGGTAAGCAGCAGACTGGGTTTGGAAGGGCACGCAGTGAAACGCTGTCACAGAGGCTGCACACGTTTTGCCTGTTAATTTGAAACTCTGTCCACATTCCTTCAAAGTCCCAAGCCTTGTGATTACCACAGTTTGCTTTGAAATGCATAATTTTGAATGGCCGATCAGGAGCTAGATGAAACTTTAATTTCAATTCTGGGGAAGAAGAAAAGCAACAACTTAGAGTTCTAAGCATATTCAGGACTAAACAGGTCTTTTTGTTCAAAAAAAACCCAGTTGTTGTTCAAAGTGATGAAAATCTAAGTCTTTATTCCTCTTAAAATGAGTAAATGCACCTAACTGAAGAAGATGAAACCTTATCAAGCAATCCTGTGATTGCTGTCTGTGAATGTCTGTGAAAAACAAGAATTGCCATGAATGAGGAATGCAATAAGGCATTCATTTAAGATGGTATAATGTAATCATTTTAATTTTTTCCATAAAAAAATAATGACTGTCCCAAAATCATGGATGGTTGCCTCAACTTTACTTCTTTCTCCCTTCTCTTCTGAATTGTTGGCTGCATTTTCTGAAAAACAGTACCCAAAAAATTCATGAATACACATGTATTTCCACAACAACTAGTTTTCTTTCATTGCTAGAAGCAGAAGCCACTTTAAAGCCATTAATCTACTGTTAGTAGAGTCCATGCTATCGTTTTTATTCACTTTTGACCTCTCACTGAAATGATACCTCCCTTAGAAAATGACAACAGCAGTGATGGTGGCCACCTATGCAAAAGCAAAACAAATTTATTCTAAGGAGCCAGGCATTCACTTTGCCATAGTGGGTTCCAACAACGCACACCTTGAATGGGCATCATCTACATGTTCCTCCAGGCTTCAAATTAACAAAGTGCTTCTTATCACTCACCTGTCCATGGACCCATACCATCACAGATCACACCTATACCCCTAGCTGTCTTTTGTCCGTCACCGTATCTAACTATGTTAGTGAGCTTCAAAATAATGTGCAAGAAAAATGAGAATAAGTTCAAGGTCCCTTCCAACTTGTTGTCCCAGTGCCTTTTTGAGACTATATTTCATGTATCAACTGGTGAAAAGTCATTTCTATTTAATAGCATTTCAGTGGTCTTTTCCTAAAACTGAAATTTGTTAAATGCTTTCTGCATTGTCAAAAAACTCTGCTGAGGTCAATGAAAGCTGATCTCTGAAAAGTCCAAAAGGACAGCACATTTGAACAGATGAGATTTTACAGCCAGTTTTACACTATGGTTATTCACCTGCTGCATCAGGTGCATTAAAAAAAAAAACAAACCAAACAAACAAATAAAAGATGCCATCCCTGCCAGGAAGACTTTATTAGCTAACTTTATACGTCACCCAGTTAAAAACAGCATAGTAGAACAGGGCAGGAAGAGAAGACTTTACAACATTAAACTTAGACAATTTATTGGAATCGTTTGTGCTTCCTGTTAGCTCAACTACATATTATTTGATTTCTTGCCTGGATCCTTTTCTCATTTCCTGTTTTATGCTGTCATGGGGCAAACAAAAGTTTTGGCTGATAACATTGTTTTTGGAAGGGATGTGGCTCTCCTGAAGAAAGGAGAAGAAAGAAGGTTTTGCCTTATGGAACTAGGGAATACATTGTGGGGGAGCCCAAAGAAACGTCAAAAGGATCCAAAGGAGATCTGGAAAAATTAAGGCAACTTAGAAATAAGGGCAAATCGATGAGATCTGATAGGTAGGTCCAAACACAACTGTGCATAGGCTTTAAAAAANAAAAAGGATGAGAGAGAACCAGATAAATAGATAAATAGGATTGGGCAGAGGGAATTGAGTCTGAGGAAGAGAAGCGGTTTTTGCAAGTCCTGGACAATAACTACATCCAGAAAAGCTCACACTGTCCTGCAGAAACGTAGTGAGGAAGAGGAACAAACACAAGACACAGCCATGCTGTCTGGGTAGCTGTTTCACAGAGAGGTTGTGTGAATTTGTACCTTTCTGGAGCCC
>VZTM01028816.1:0-30344 GCA_013400555.1 Jacana jacana
GAGGTTATCAAGAGACTTATCCAAGTCTCATTTACATGGACCTTCGCTCTTGCGCTCTGATACAGGGAAGGGGTTTACACTGTTTTACCAGGAGAAAATGGAGTTATTCCCCAGNAAGAAGGACAAGCAGATCTGAAGAACTGGTCTATTGGAAAAACTTATGTCTGCAAGCTCTATTTGGTTGGGTATAAAAATGAGTATTTGGGGCACTTAGACCTTGCGTTAGCTCATGGCGTTTGAGTCATTTACTATTAAGCATTATGAAAGGATAGCGATTACTTGTGGAACTCATTGTCATTGCNGATGTGGAAAATCATCAGCTGAGAAGATGGAGGTTGTTTAATCACCATAATCTCTGTATGTTGGTCCATTAAGATCAGTCTTTGTACAGGCATTTTGCAGTGCAAAATTGTAAGCGAGAGTTTATCTGCTATTTGATTTTTAGTGCACTCTATGTGAAAATGGCAGTACAGTGCTTTCAGGCTAGCAGTCTAATCTTGAGTTGTTTCCTCCCATGTAATGCTTTCAACACATAGAAGGCAAGTTTAATATAGCAAAATACAGGCATTTTGAAGTATTTCCTAACATTTTTCAGCAACTGCAAACAATTATTTAAGCAATTCTATTCCATTTTCATAACATGGCACATCTAGCCAGCCACGTACCCTGTGAAACTCATGCACCATTTAGTTAACTCATATTCTTCTCTTTTCCCTTTTCCTCTTCTTATCTTCTTTCTAGCTTCCTCACTCTCTTCCTCATGTTACTAATATAAAAAGAAAATAATGGAAAGAAATAGTAAGTTATTGAACATAAACACTTTCCTAGAAGTATCCTCCCCTGATTCTGTCATGCAGAACTGCCATTTTTATGAGAGGTGGGTATTAGCAGCTGGAGGGTAAAGATCAGTATGGCAGAATCGGCACAGCAAGATTACTCCACATCTGTGTATTTCTATAAAGAAAGACTGTAAAGTTTATACAACCTCTACTGTTAAATGATAAAAAGGCTGTAGAAAGGATGTGGGAGGAGGGAATTAAAGAGAAGTAAAAGCAAAACGACAACATCCTTGCACCAATATTTAATTTAATTACTACCATGTATCTAATATAGAATACAGTATACTGTGTACGTAATGGTATCTGATGTATGCTTTATCATAATATACTGTAACCTAATGTTTGCTGGAATAAGTCCCTTCGATTATCTCAGTCCTTTTGTCCTTAGTGCATCCTCTAAATCTGATTTGAACTGGAAACGTTTTAGTTTTCTACAACAGCCAAGTCTGCAGCACCGCCAGAGTCTCAGTGTCCACATAAGGTTTTGGCCACCCTTTACCACATGGAAAAGAGCTCACACTGGAGAGAATCTGAGCTGTATGTTCGGTTCAAGATTTGTAGGTGTTTTGCTGAGTTATTACTGGGCAAACACTCTGAGTAAAATTCCTATTGCAAGATATCCAGTATCTAGGAATTCCAGGACCTAGGAAGAGTTGGAAAAAGAGCTGGTTATAAAACCGGGAGTATGGGCAGGCCAACAGAAATCCATCAGCTAAACTGTTCATCTGTTGAAGAGAAAATATTTAAACGATAAGATAATATCCGATCCATAGTTTCAGAGCTGCTCAGGGGGCATTGCCTGTAATCAAATAATCCTACCAGGCGGGAAAACAATGTGAATTATAATGTGGGAGGGCTTGCTCTGGGATGTATCCATGCCTACTTTGCTGAAGTAAAAACTTGTTCCACATCTCCAGAAACCTAAACTTCCAGCAATTCATTTTATTAGTGGACACAAGAAAGTTAAACATAAAATGCCTCCTAGCCTGACTCAAAATACATAGGAAAGGTGGAGGAGTCCTTAGCTCTATCCAGAGCTATTTCTTTGAAGTGCTGAATCTTGGCGAGTGTAGGTTGGGTCACCGCCTGGGCCTGGAACATTGCCCAGATCCAAGTGCAGCCTCTGTCCTTGCAAGAAAAAACAGTAGTTAACATGTTTCTGACATTTTGAGGGGAACAACCTGAATCATTTTGATCCAATTATGTTTGTAGGGCTGCACTGGCTGCATTATCTGCCTCCTCATTGTTCCCCAGACCTGAAGTGAATCATAGAAATCTTCCAGACGTCTGTCTGTTAGGGAGAGAAAATTACTGTATAAAAGTGTTTTTGTAGTTCAGTGGAATTTGGGTGATTAATAAACTTTAATTAACTACTTAAAATGTTGTTGAGGGAGCCTGAATTTTGAATTTGAAGGGTTTTTTTCTATTTTCACCATGCTTCACCTCTGTGCTAATGTGATCTCAGTACTGACCAAAGCAAGGCTTCAGCTCAGCATCGCTTATCATGCCTCATGCAGTAGAATAAACACTGTCACTAAGCACATTATTCAGGTTTCAGAAGTAATTAGTTGTTTTTTGTGAGGGGAGCCTTGTTCAACTAGTGGCTGCTTGATTACTTTAGCTGAAAGGACACACAGTAGTAAATTACTGCGAGCAGGCTGTTAGAGAAAGCGGGTGAATTCTAACTTCAATCTGCCCATTTGGCACCAACTGCATGCAATCTGTTTCTGCCCATGTGTGAAAGCTACCTGCATACAGTCTGCTCTTCGGTAAGCCATCAAGCTGTAAGGAGACTGCATTTTCAGTCTGCTATGCACCAGAAGGCAAACTTTTAATCAGCATCTTTTGAAAAAGATCATGATTAATAAAAATCCATGAAATTCACTTCTGTGATTATAGAAGCAAGTGTGCTGCAAATTCATTAAAGTCAATTTTGACCCCATTATAGTTTAGAAAATAAATTAGTATGTGGCCAGATTTGTAGGTGTTCTAGGAGAACAGATTTGCCTGTCTTACTTCTGTCTCCCAGCTGTGTATATTAAATGAGTGTCCAGGGATATGTAAAATTTAGTGCTGGACAAGGCGATTAGACAGCAAGGAAAATATTCTAACTCAAAGGTTCTTTTGAATGAAATATGTATAGATTTTCAAAGACAAACCAGTCCTTCCTTACTTCACTCTTTTCATGGTAAGCCACAGTGTGGTAAAAGGGAAACATAAATGATAGCCAGATATTGTCTATAAATACACTTATCTTTTCTGTTTTGATACAGTCTTCATTGTGTGCACTGTCTGAGAACCTTTAATCTTGAATGATGTTGACTGATTTCTTTTTAAGTATTGTATTTTTACTGAAGCTTTTAACTCAAGAAGAAGAAAGGAGAAAAAAACCACATCATTTCTTAGATCTTTACATTCTCTCTCTCTCTTTCATACATATACAGTAAAAGTCATAGTATTCCCTTCTGCACTACCATAGGATATCCAGAACCTTCTGAATATAGGTAGCTGCAATTTTAATTATGGATAGTGTGAAATGGAGACCCATCCAGGCACTGTCCATCTGTCTTGGACCTTTGCACTGAGACTTTCTCTAGTGTCATTTACACATTCTTAGTTTTAGCCCTCACATTTCTTTGTGCATGCAACAAGGCTCTAAATTTTACATCACTAATACATTTCCATAACAAGATTTGTGTAAATGTTGTCTTTGCTAAAGATATGCCCTCTCAAGATCTTTAAAACTGTCTCTTGAATCACTTAAACAGCCTAATGTCTTAAGAGAAGGGTCTGATATTTGGCCAGAAAAGCCTCAGAGGTAGACCCTTTGTCAGATATGGGCCTTCATTGAATGCCACTTTAAAAAAAGAGCCAAGTACAGAATGGTGAGGTTGCTTCTTGTAGGTACGCCAGCCACTACAACCTGCCTCCCACTGAGCTGCTGGTAAAGCATAAGGTGTTAGGGATCATCCCTGCCCTGAATGGGGACATTGCAACCAGCACACATCTATTTCACATGCCTCTTTTGCTCTCGGCACCTTTCAGGTGAGGAGCAGTAGTCGCTGAGGTGGTCTTCCACAGAATGGCCATCCACAGGATCAGGTCTGGCCCCATGGCACACCTCAGTGTCCCTCTGGCCATCTATACCTGGGTGATATTTTTCTGTGCAGAGTGGGTATTGAGCAGACAAACCATTGGTCTGGAGAGTGAGTGTAGGTTGTCTCATCAGGAGTATTGCTTTTTGAAGAGGAGGGTGTTTGGCTCTTGGAAGCTGACTTGAACGGCTCTGGTTTTTAACCCAGATGCTTTCAGGATCTGCCCCTGTGTGTTCCCTGGGACACCATTAAAGCCAGCTGACATCAAAGCGCAGGGCTGCATGAAGCTGGCCGTGTGCTTGGGCTCTTCAAACATGTGCGTCAGAGCAGTCTGTAAATATACAAAGGGAAATACCTCCTGTTGTCCACCAGATTTAAGCATGCTTTCCATTAGAGTGAGGCCTCCACACATATGTAGACTCTGTCTTTACATGAAAGGCAGGAACTCGGGGGGTTTTTTGGCATTGTTTGGGAAAACAGCTTCACAAGTCTTCCATTTGGTGGTTTTGAGCCTCTATTACTGGCTTCCTCAGTGTTCCCCAGACCATGCATGGTTCTGATGTGTTTCCCAAAACCTAGGATGCCACAGAAAACAATTTCTGCATAAAACAGTGGTACACTAATTCCTAAAACAAAAAACATTTTAATACACCATGCAGCCAACATCATATGATAATGAACTTTTCTGGCTTTCTTGATGGATATGTTTAGTCTACTTATTTATTATTTCCTTACCTTTGTTTTTTTCTACTTTCCTAAGGTAACAAAGCTCTTGAAATCCTGTCAGTCCATCCATGGCTCACTAGTACCTTTTTAATCCTTTGGGCCAATTTAAGATCAATTTAAACGAAGAAAGGAAATCCCAACATTTCCAATTTTCTTTTTCTTTTTCTTTTTTTTTTTTTAATGAGAAAAATAGAAAAGAAGCAAAATTAGTTCTCCTATTGAATTGGATTTGCTGAACTTAGTTCTTTTTGCAACCTGCTTGGCAGTTACCACTTTGCTATTTATCATTAGTTTTTTGCTGGAAAAAAAAAATCAATATTGCATTCCTTTTTTCATGTTCAGGGAATGTGCAGGAGAATCTAGGGCAATCAGTCAGGAAGAGGGAAATTTAAGCATCCTGAGGCCCAGGGAAATGCACCATGTCCAAGCAGTGTAACTGGACTCCTTGTGCATTGCATGGGGAGTGCTAGGGAGGTAAAGCTTGCAGGGAAAGGTGTTGGTTTTTTTTTTAAAGTTTTTTCTTTTTTAGTAGGACATCTGATACAACTGGGGGAAGAAAGCACACACACACACAAAAAGTCTGTGTACAATCCTTTTTTAAATTTGAACTAGAAGAGTTCAGACTGTAAAAACAAGATTTTATATGAGTCAGCAGAGCGATTAGGGAGTCAGATGTATTGCCCGGCAGAAAATCATATTAAAGGAATGCGTCTTCAGAGTGCTTTCTCAGAGAGTTACACATCCAGGCTTATGTTACAGGAGAACCTGTCCTCCACTTTGAACTGCCCCATGCCCTCTCAGGGAGTTAAGTACCTACTTCAGTAGGTCCTTTTTTAGGTAACAGTTTACAGGGAGCCTGGTGGTGCTGCTCCTTCCATCCAGGCTTACCCTGTTTGTTATACATATCTAGCCTGTGGGTGAAGCCAGTTCAAGGTGCTTTACAAGTCAGCATTTAATCCTATGTGCAAAGCAAATGCAAGCAGCTTCCTTGGGAGAGACTGAGACAGAACTGCCCAGAAAAGCCTAGCCCACTGACTGGAAGGAAGATATTCGGAGCTGGAAATGAAATCTCTGCTGCAAATCGGTCAAAAGAGGGATTTTAAACAAAAGAGGGATTATATCACAAGGGAAATGCGCTACCAGGGAAAAAACAGTTAGTGTTCTGAGCGCTGCACACTTGTAGTGGCATGTCCTGAGAACACCCATCAGATCAAGCACAGTTGGTAAAGGGATTCTTCATTCTGAATGTAGTGATTACCTTTCAGTCGGAGAAGTTCTGCTGTGTTCACTGGGGCCATGATATAAAGGTCTTCAGTCTGAAATCAGAGGGACAAGGCTAGAGCTCAAGCACTTCTTGTACATAGGAAGGTGTAGAGCATAGATCTCTATGCAATATGAACCATGAATGCCATATACCCTAAGCTTGGGAGGGTAGAAGAGAATACTCCTTAAAAATAGCCACAAGGCAGTGGGATTTCCCAGCTAATACAGTACATTTTTAACCTAATTACCAGGGAAAAAGGTCAGGGACATATCAGCACTTTATTGAGAGAGAGCCATAAATACATAATAATTACTTGGATTATCACATTAAATATTTACTTCTTGCACTGTTGCTGCACTGTCGAAGCACTTGGTTTTCTCAGGCTATTTCCCATTTTCAGATAGTGGACTTTGCAAAATTCAAGTCAATTTGCATTCAGAGCTTGCACTGGGAAAAGACAGAGGGAAAGAGGAGGACTGAGTGAGAATCCAAAACTGATGCAGTTCTTAATGTCTCCAGGTAAACATTACTGTCTGACTTTTTAAACTAAAAAAACACCAGAACCTAAAACAGCCTTTTTTATCTGCTGTTCCTTGTTCCTGTTTTATCTTCATTTTGAGGGAGGAAGAAACAATAAATTCTTTTAATTCCTTTTTTGTCTTGCTTTGCATTTCTAATTTATAAAGGATACAAGCTGGAAAGTGTCACTATTCTTGCTTGGCAAAAATAGGATTAGTTGCATGAGGAAAGTATGTTTGCTAAGAGAGCAGTTGAAAAATGCATGCTGATGTTAGATTCAAATATTGGAAAAAAAAAGGTGTAATTATCTTCAGGTAGAGTTTGAAATATTTTCCAAACCTTATGTTTACAATATTTTATTCTTAATGTAGTTGGATTTCACATTCAGCTGTCTTACTTCAACTAATTCTGCTGCATCTCTGAGCTGTTCAGAATCATAATTCACAAGTCTCTGCTAGATTAAGAGTCATCCTTTTTAGTTCTCAAGAATTTTTTCATTCTATGGTTCACAAATGCAGGACTTTGAACTATTGACTATTTGGGAGCAGGAAGGCAGCAGATAGACATTTGAAGCTGAAATCATGTGCAGTATCAAACAAGATGTAAAAAGGAATCAAATAAAAATCCTTCATAGATTGAATGGATTCTTTTATCTTTTCCACATGCATAAAAGATATTAAAGTAGTGGTAAGAAACTTGCAATATTTGCTTTTTATAAGCGATGTTTATTTCTCAGAACAGTTTCTTAGCTTTCTACCAGGTTAGCATTCTCAGTGCAGAGGAAGTCACTTTGCATCTGCTTTACTGTCAAGACAAAATTTATTTGCCCATATAATCTGGATGGGCTTTGAGGCAGTTGCCTTTGTAGAGAAGCAGTAACTTGGACTTTCAAGAGCTCTTTAGCAGATCTACACCATAAAGATACGGTGTAGATATGACATTCTTCTGTCACAGGTTTGTGACTGAGAGAGAAAATGTCTGCAATTCGTGGTATGCTAGTATTCTAAAGACAAAATAAAAAGAACTGTAGCACCAACATGAAAAGCGCCATTAAGAACCTGAAAGCAATTTAGACTGATGGCTGCACTTTGTCCACATTTCAAACTGTTCTCTGATGTCTCCACCATGCCTTAACAATATGGCCAACATCTCAGCTTTTCATATCATTCCCAGTCTCCGGCTGATGTCTGTGCACTGCATGTTCCAACGCTGTGAGTGCCCAGAGTCCTTTTCTAAAGAGTTTTTATAGCCCCTACCAGATCCCCGTGGAACTGAGCATCACATAGTGTTTTAATGTGTTTTTTGTGACAGTGCCTTTGGGGTCATTGGGGAAATATTATCCCGTTTTTGCAGATGGAACACATTAGGTTCCTTAAAAGACACAGTGGTGGCAGTTTCTTTCCTTTAAAACATAACTGCAACACACGAACACATTACTCCATCAGTTCAACCCATTAATCCTATACTCTCTGTTTAATGCATTTGTGTGTCATTTGCTCTAGGCAATGTCTTCATCTATGCCTGAGAGAGTGCTTGATGAATAATAATAGTCATTGTTTCCCAGCCAACAGCAGTAGTAAACTGAAATTTCTTGGGAGACTGCCTTGTGAGAGCTTTCTTGACCTATTTGTACACCCAGGAGTTTTGGTTCAATCTAGTTAATTTTGGTGTTGAACTGAAACTGCCTGAAACTCTGAGTCTTTGGAAGTTCATCTATCACTGAATAATGCAGGCGGACAGAGGGAGACAGTTGAATAGAAGTCAATATGCCAACTGTTCCTTCATTTATTACTGCCATATTAATAAAGTTGATAGAGTGGAACTAATCCATCTGCCACAATTTATTCCCTAGCAATAAGGTACAATTTCACTATTTCATGAGCTCATTCTTCCACTAATTTTATTAGAATTCCTTCCATAGCATCAATTTTAATCACTTTTCATCCAGTTTTAGTTATGTATAAAATAGTAGAAAAAGATGGACTAAAGAGAGATGAAAGGATTTAATGAAAAACTTGGGTGAGCTCAAATAGAACCAGATTAAATAAAGTCAGTGAGCCTGCAAAGGCCAACAGAAAAGGGTTCAAAATTACCTCTCTCACAGGAGGCTTTGTTCTGTCATGTCTAAAATGTAACCAATCAAAAGAAATAAGGTAGTCCCAACAGTGTCCTTTGATGAGGCAGGGCTGCAATGCAGTGGGGGCAGTGGCTATGTGACCTGCTAGGCCGATGGGCAATGCTGACTGAAGGACAGCAGGGTCAGAGCTCCATGGATGGAGCGGTCTCCTCCCTTCTTATCCACCTTTATCTCATCCACCTGTTCCCAGACACGTGTGGGCTCTGGATCTTAAAAAGATGCAGGGTTTTGGCTATGTGTTGTTTGTATGTAATGCTAAAATGAGTACCTGTGAGCTTAGTTAACTTTCCCTTGTTGTTTAGTTTAAAGCATTCTGATACACTAATCCTTTATGAGTCTGGTAGGGATAGTCATCAGTGATTTGGGCTGGATGCAATTTCAGGCATGAGCACCTAAGCAGCAATTACCTGTCATTTGAAGTGTTCCCCACCATCCCCATTGATCACTAGGGGTTTCAATACAAATGAAAGAAGGATTTTACTGAGAAAGCTGAGCATGGAGCCTACACACATGGGTAACCTGGGTGGGAGTGTCAAAAGCATTCAATTCATTAACATGTCTACTTCCACATAAATTGGTAGTTTTAACAACAACTTTGAACGGGCAGAGTTGGGTTATTCCAGAAAAAAAACATCTGAAAATCCTACCTTCCTATTTTAAAATGTTTTTTCGAGTTGATAGGTAGCAGCAGCTGTAGAGGCTAAAAGTAACTGGTTTTTGTTATGTGGTGCTGTATTACTGTTCAGGCAAACACAGATAGGCAATTTGACCCTATTTGATATGACTTCTCCTAGGAAAGCTTTGGGATTCTTACCTTCTCTCCTTTTGACTGCTTGCAGTTTGGTGGAAGCTTACAGGATTATTCTGTAGGCAATTACTGTAATTTCAGAGTAATCAGCCTTTCACTAGGGTGGACGTAGTAAAATGGTACAACAGGAATTAACTATCCAGTAATAGTTAAATTAGATGTCTTAATCTAAAACATAACTGCAACTACAACAGTACTATTTATATGACATTTATTGATAATAATAGTGATCACAATGATCGATAATGCTTTGGTTATATCTCTCCCTCTCTCACACACACTCATTTCAACATGATTTTAAAAGTGTTATGTGGGTTTTTTTAATATTTATGTACACCTGAATGAAACTAGGTATGTATATACATATATGCATATCCATATAATTGCAAGAAATACAGTGCAGATCTTGAAAGCTGAGCTAAACAAACAAGACTCTTATTAAATCCAGCACCTGGACTGTAAATAAATCAAATAGTTAATATTTGATTTGGAGCATTAATAGCTCCAAATTAATAATTTGGAAAAAAAATGTAAATTAGCAGGCTCAAAAAGCTGCATGATCTCTTAAAGGCTAAGACTTACGAAGAATGAAGTCTGCTGTGGTGTGGTTAAAATAAAAATAATTCTCATTTCACGCAGCAGATGGACTCCAGAAATGTTGACTCTGTAAGTATCAGCTGATGTTAACTCCAAACTATCTAGAGGAAAGCTTTATTCCTTTTTTATTTATTGGTATCCAGAAAATCTTCTGTAAAGATAAAAGAAAGTTTAATAGTAAAATGCCAAACTAATCTTATAAAGAGTCGATTCTAACTGTGCACTGAAGTACACAACGCAAGGGAATTTTTCTTTTGATTCTNCTGCCTCCTAAAAATGAAGGTTTGCAGGGAGAACAGACACAGACACACAGCTATCATTTAAGTTTACATGTCTGGTTCTCATCTGTGTCATGAGTGATCTTTTGTAAACATAATTAAGATCATAAGATGTTTCATCTTTGGGCAAGGCAAGAAGGATGTCATGTCACTGTGGCACCTGAAGAGAACTTTTAAAAATCTGCAGGCGATTAGAAAAGCCCTTAATGAGTCTTACATTGGTGGAGCTGTGGTAAATCTATAGCCATCACAAATTCATTTTGCACATTAGTATGTCAATGATGATAAAGGATGGTCTCCCACAAAAGTAAAGATGGAAACAAATAAGGCTTGTTCAGTGATTCACAATCTCTCATGACCCTATAGTTTGAGGTGTGAGTTACGTATTAAGCACAAGCATGGTTTGTATGTCTTGGAAAAGACAACGAAGTCAAAGGGAATCAGTGATGTAGTTTGACCTGCAGATTGATTGTGATTAGTAATAAACCAGCCACATGAAACTGTTGTTAATTATATTGTCAAAGGAATGCAATTAAAATCAAGTTTAGTTTATTTAAACACATACCCTGGGCAGAGGTATGAACAAGAAAATCCCTGTTAAGTTATTTTATGGCACTATGTAGAGAGCAATGGCAGCACATTCGGGAATTTCGGGCTTTCTTGTGAAGTCCTGTGCAAATTGTTTTACTGCAACATAGGAGTTTTCTGATGGAAATGTTAGTTGAAGTAATACTGTCAAATAGCTGTACAGTGTGTCCAGACCCAGAGGCTCGAAGACAACATCACAGTTTAACACCAGAAGACACCTTGCCATTCATTTCATCATAACAGCTTTCCCTAGTTATTCAGCACTAAGCAGAGAACAGGACAACAGTACAAAAAGAAAGCATATGTATCTACCATTTCTCTGATTTTTTGTGCACAAAAATGTCCTTAACCCTCCAAAGTCAATAGAAAAACTTTTTTTACTTTTTTTTCCCTCCACCATAGAGTTTAATAGGATCAGAATAGTCGTGAGACAACTATTTCACTTTGTCTTTTGACTGCATAATCAAGACCCACTAGCATTAAAAAATTTCCAGGATGGATTCATATCTCCATCTATATCAGTGGCACATACACTACTATCAAGTTTCACCTTGACAATATTAGGACATAATTGCCATTTGCTCATTGGTCCAATTTAGGCAGAGCATCCTAGTTATAACACAGTTTCATTGAAACAGTGAATAATATTACATGACAGTTGCCAAATTAATTTTAATATCATTTTAGAAAATAGAAGCAGAAATCAGCATACTTCAGTGAAGAAAAGACCAATTAAATATTTTGGAGATATTATATTTTATTATTCTTTTTGGTTTCAAGAATACTCTTTCTTGACATGAATACAGTGCAATAAAAATGTGCTTCTGCTTGTGTAGTTCTTTTGTAAGTGATTAGTAGCACTAAGCATATGCAATTCTTTAAAAAGGCAAATTTTGAATTATTGAACATTACCATGGCTGATATTCCATTTAGCCAGAAAGGTCTACAGCTGCATTTTTTACACAGTATTTAAAAATAAAATCACATTAAGTAAAGATTGCCATGGTTATTTAATAACATTTTCTCCTTTGTCATAAAATGATCTTTTTCACAACCTTAAGTCCCAGGTTTATAGCTTTTTAGTTTTGGTGAAAAAAAAACCCTCATTGTGTTCTGGTGAGCTTTTCACAATACAGAAATGACAGTGAGACAATGAAATATGAGATAGTAGGCACGATTTCTTAAGCTAACACGGACTCCTGAAACCTCCTATTTTATGATAAAACAACTTGCGGTAGCACCAGCTTGGCCAAGGCAGCATGGAGAATGAGCATTTTTTCAAAGTAATTTGAAATCTGAACTAACGTAGTTATATGCCTCTGAATTGTTCTAAACTCTTGTTACAGTTGAGGGAGAAAGGTATTTTTAGGATGTGATTCATTTTATCCTGAAGTGCACATCTAAAACAGATTAAAAATACTATTAAAAATGCTAGGAATACTATTTCCCTACAGGAGAACTAGAATGAGCAACGCATGCAGCTGTGTATGCTCCAGATGTCTATAATTACCAAAAAGAATTGCTCAATGTCACAATGTCATTTATAGCATGTCAGTGGATGCTTGAGCGAGGAAAGGATGAATGAATTTCAGAACCCAAATAACTTTTTTTCCGCTTTCAATGTCCTTCAAGAGGATTTCAACATCCTACAGATGGATGTGGGGCTGTAATTTTCACATATTTCATTTTAATTCAGGACTGTGGTTCTCGAATTCGTCCAGAGGAGTCCTGTGGCCTGCAGCCTCTATCTCATGAATACCTCTCGGCAATTTCACAGACCATGTTTAAGACCTGTGAAGCTGGAGACACAAAAGGTTTGTACTTAATCCTCTTTTTCTGCAAATTACCTCACAAACCTCTCAAAGGTAAAGCTAGAAATTACGTTTCCTCTTTTCTGTGGACAGGCACTGACCCATGCACAATAAATTTAACTCATCACTTGTAATAGTGACAGATTTTTAAAATCAGGATAATTAGTTTATGGGACAATTGATTGTTTAATAAGTTTCTCAGTGGTCATCCACCACGGCTTATATTATTGTCGTGTAGCCATTAAAATGCATTCAGATATTTCCATCAAGACAGCTTCTCACAGCAGTAAATCTGCACTAACTCATGGAATAATCAATAGAAAGTAAAAGAAATGTGGGAACTGCCCAAATGCATTACTTCATGTAAAACAGAGGCATATATTTGTGTTGTATTATATGAAGGAAATGCACAAAGGAGATAGTGCTATATCTAGCAGCGTATTTTAATCATACAAGTTGTGAATCATAAAGAAGCACAATCCAACCTATGCTACTATATCAGGACATAAAGTTCCTGACTAGAAAGCCCCAACCAAATCCACAGAAGACTCCATAAAATGTTTCTCCTGATATATAACGTGCTTCTTTTGAATACTCCATCTAGCTAAGTGAAGCTGAATGTAAAATATCTTTTACAGACTTATTACGAATAATATACATAATTAAATTGGAAAAAAAAGCTTCAGAAGATGTAGTCTCAAAGGGCCAATGCTAACTATTTTAGCTGAAGCACCACAAAACACAGGCTGATTGAAGTAGTGTTGAAAGCAATGGGGGAAAAGCAACTTATAATTGCAATGGAAAATAGGCTTCATTTCCAAACTAATATTGATTGTTTGCAATCTGTCACTGTTAATGGAGTTAAATCCAGTTGGTGGCAAGTGGTGTCCCCCAGGGGTCAGTATTGGGGCCAGTTCTCTTTAACATCTTTAGCAATGACCTGGACAAGGACATCAAGTGCAGCTTCAGTAAGAAGATCTGGACAGGATGGATTGATGGGCCAAGGCCAATGGAATGAGGTTCAAAAAGGCCATGTGCCATGTCCTGCACTTGGGTCACAACACCCCTATGCAGTGCTATGGGGTTGGGGAAGAGTGGCTGCAGAGCTACTTGAAAGAAAAGCACCTGGGGGTGTTGGGCAACCCGGGGGTGTTGGCTGAACATGAGCCAGCAGTGTGTCCAGGTGGCCAAGAAAGCCAACAGCATCCTGGCCTATATCAGAAACAGCGTAGGGAGAGAGACTTGGGAGGGGATCGTCCCCCTCTACTTGGCTCTGATGAGGCCCCATCTTGAATACTGTGTCCAGTTTTGGGGCCCTCACTACAGGAAAGACACTGAGGTGCTGGAGTGTGTCCAGAGAAGGGCAACAAAGCTGGTGAGGGGCCTCAAGCAGAAATTTTATGAGGAGTGGCTGAGAAAAGAAGGCTGAGGGGAGATCTCATCGCTTTCTACAACTACCTGAAAGGAGGTAAGGGGTTGGGCAGGGGTTGGTCTCTTCTCCCAAGTCACTGGCGATGGGACAAGAGGAAATGTCCTCAAGTTGTGCCAGGGGAAGTTCAGACTGAATATAATGAATTTTTTTTACACTGAAAGGATCATCAAGCATTGGAATGGGCTGCCCAGGGAAGTGGTTGAAGCACCATCCCTGGAGGTATTAAAAAGATGAATTGGCATAGTACTTAGTGACATGGTTTAGTGATGGGTTGTTTGTTTTTTTATCAGTTAGGTTGATGGTTGGACTGGATGATCTCAGAGGGCTTTTTCAACCTAGACAATTCTATGATTCTATGATCTTTTAACACGATTTTATTTTTGAAGGTTAAGAATGCATTAACTAACTGCTGTTAAGTTACAATAGGAAAAGTTTATAATAATTGGATTTAAATGTATACATTCATGTGCATCATTTAAAAAAATCTACGTAAAAATCAAACTTACAACCATTCTGTTAGCATTAAATGTCAGAGCTTCCTATAAACATGTTTGTCTCCATATATCCTTGTTCTCTATTTTTTACATTTGCCACTAAGCTTCAGCATATGCCAAGATGGATCTATTTTTTTGTAATATATCTAGAGAGCCGTTGAATATA
Organism: Jacana jacana; assembly: GCA_013400555.1. Taxonomy (NCBI): domain Eukaryota; kingdom Metazoa; phylum Chordata; class Aves; order Charadriiformes; family Jacanidae; genus Jacana; species Jacana jacana. The sequence continues at coordinate 14,755 of VZTM01028816.1, forward strand.
AACCAAACTATTTGAAAGAAGCTTTTCAAAAGGTACTTACCACTTTCAGCTGCCAAAGTTTAAATTTTTATTATTCAGATGTTTCAGCCCCTCAACATTCATTTTATATAGTTCTACTTTTCTATTTTATTACCTAAAACCAGATCAGCTCATAAATGTAGGGGATGTTAAGAAGGAAATTCTATAAAGTGAATAATCTCAGATGTTGTAGACATTGCCAGAACTTTTATGTATTTGGTTTTAAAGAAAAAATACAATATCAGGAAAAAACTGCCCAGTTTTCATATAATTTTTAGGTATAAACCATTGCCCAAGCCAACTTTGAGATCATTTATGAAGAATTCTACAGCAGTGATCAGCATCCAGGCTTTTCTTTAGGATTTTTTGTTGTTGTTTAGGTTCTGCCTGCTATTATTTGCTCCACATCAAATACAGGTGTAGCTGAGGGTGGGGTGGGCATCTTCTCCATGGGGCAGATGTAGCAGCAGCTGTGCAGGCTGCAAACCTGGGATAGCACCATGGGATATATTCTGCCTTTAGATGTACCAGTGTGGGCTCCCGTACAAACAATTCTTGGTGCTCTTATTTAGAAGGACTTTATCTGCTGAGACAGCTCAGCCTGCTGCTTACCAAAACATATTTGCTTGGGACTTTTGCTCAGTGGAAGGCCTGGCTGCCTCCCTGAAAATTCCCTCGCTCCTGAGGTAGCAGCTGACTCTTCCAAGGTTGCTGGGATGCTGCAGAGTTCCTCCACTCAGCCTCCCACTTGCTCCCTGAGCCGATAAAGGTTAATAGGCAGCAGCTTTAGGCCTTTTCTGTGGTTTCTTGTTTAGCAGCAATCTATCACAGCCAGTAAAGCACACCAGGCTGGCTGCTGAGTTTCCCTCTGTCTGTGACAGTTACAAACTCTACGTCTGGGTCTACTCTGCAAACATCTGCCGTTGGAGCCATTTGCTGGTCTGTGGTGAGAAGCCTGGCTGTGCTAGCAAAGCCTGATAGCACTGACACACAGACCTGGGGGCTTCTGTGCTCTTCCTTCTGTAATGCCTTTAACAAGAGCAAAAGCAGGTTTTGCTGGCAGAGTGACATAGACACTGTGAAATATTGTCAGGACGGTGCACTTGGATGGGTTAGAAGAAGTGTTCCTTGCATCAATCTGAATATAAAGGCTACTCAAAAGCTTTCTGTCTTCAGGAGTTAAATTCCTCAAACTTCCACTAGGGTTTTGGAAATGAATAGCTTCAGAAAACCAAAATAACAAAACCATTCAACCTTAGGTAAGAGATGCCAAAACCTCACGAATCTTTCTAGTTTCATGCTCCTAATCACAAAAGCATTTTTTTGGCTCTAATAAATCACATAGATTATCCATCTCACCTTACTTTCACCTTCTGAAATGTGTATGTGTAGTCTAGGACGGTCCTCTGAATTCACACAAATTAAAGAAATCAGTATTTCCTAGGGAAAATCTTCCTCTCTCTTGCTTCACTTTTCTATCAAGGTGGTCTCAAAGTCTTGCTTTAACCAGCCACCCAACTTTTAGATTTCCAGTTGTACATAACAATGAGTCTTGTCTTTACACACTTCTGAATGTGAATACTCTCTTCTTGCATTCAGCCTCTTCACCCTCTTTCCCTTTCTTGTATCCCTTCTGTGAAGAAAGGACAAGCTCCTACAAGAAAGGCAACATGAACTGAGAAATAAACCCACAAACAACTGTCAAAATTGAGCATCCACAGCTCTTTCAGGGAAAGGAAAAACTCCCACCCTGGTTAAATGAAAAGGGCATAACACAGAAGAAAAGAAGAAAGAAATTCTTCAAAGGGCTGGGGAGCATTTAATTTAGGGAAAACTCCTGTGACAAAATACTCAAAAATATCTCACTTGCTGTATAATAAAGCTACGCACAAAAATACAGAGGAGGTACTGACATCCTATTGCTGTTTTCCAGGGCAGTGGATTGTCCCTTGCCTCAGCTGCTCTGACAACAGGACCTGTGACTGGAGAGAAATAACGTGGCAGCCCCATGGCTGCCGATACTCTGTGCTTGCCAAGCCTGAGCTCCAGCGCTGTGTGGAGGGCAGAAGGGTATGTAACAGGTTTTGCATTTTGATATGGTTTTATTTAACTGGCTATTTAGTGTCCCGAAGCTTTAAAAACAATGCTGTGATTGATGTGTAGGAAAAATCCCTTTTTATTATGACTGGGAAAAGATTTGGATGGAAAATCCACAGGAAGGAAAACTGACCATTTTCCATAATTTAGCCTTATACACAGCCACAGTTGTCTGCTGCCATTTCGTGTAGGAGCTTAGGTCACACCAGTGGAGTTTCAAGACCTACGGTGTAGATAGTTACCAGTTAGACCTGCAGCGAGTAAATAAGGATTGTGAACGGAGAGTGGACTTGCATTGCTGTCACAGTTTTGCCTTGCGCTTGACATGCAAGTTGGGTTTCTTCTGCTGCATACCTAATGCATGGCGTTGCTTGAGCACACTAATCTTACCAAGTCTTCTTACACATTCTTTTCTTGTAGTGAAGCTTCTAAGGTGATTGCTTGGAAATACAAGGTCTCCTTAATAAGCATGCTATGACTGTAAAACTGTTGAGAGAGAGCTCTGATCTGAGGCTCAGGTACCTTACTGAGGATACAAGTATCCAGAAAGTAAGTAATTAATTGTTATAAAGATTTTTATAGTGTATTGTCCAGGTAACAAAAGAGTAACTGAAAGTGGCATTTTGATAAAATCCAAGAGTATTTCTATATAGAAAAATGCAAAAAGAATAGGCTTTCAGTTAACATTTTCTCCTTCTTTTCTGGTTGTTTCTTGTCCTGCACAAAGTCTGTCCATTGCCATTTGGCTTTATTTCTGCCTGTGGTTTTCTCCATTACTATAAAGCTGTTTCTCGTAGCATACTTTTCCTAAAAATATGGGTTTCTATGACAAAGAAGAGGCTTAATTTGCTCCTTGTGTACCAAACAAGCAAGCCTGGATTGACCACAGCAAAAAATACATAATTTAATAGCTTTGCTTTGGTCTTTAATTTCCATAAACATCAGACTGCTTCAGTAAGCAAACATCCATTGGTCAGAAATTGAAGGACAGCAGAGGAGCTATATGCCACCATGGCAGGGGATTGCCAAGGCATTGCTGGGAGGATTATGCTGACATTTCCACCTCCTTAACCTGACCATTCATATTCACCAGTCTCAAAAACAGGACAGTGTTTGTTATGGGCCCATTAAAACCAAATATATGGAATTAATATTTGTGAGCTTGATTCAAATTCCACTATGTTGTGACCCTCTGGGGTGACCGTCTATTCAAGTGTCAGATGAGAGCCAGATCCAATTTGATCTACATTAACGCCATGCAAGAAAATTTCCTGTAAAACTAATCCCACTTGTTTCCCATTCTTCATCTTTTGCAAAAGTCTTCCTTCGTTGTTTGATAACCTTCACTGCTCTGTAGAAATCTGCTGAATCACTCCTATTGCCTTTGCACACGTCTGTTTAACTGATGTATTCTTTTTAAGTAGTTACTCTAACACATGTCCCCCTTTTGATATATGCCTCCTGTATCTTTCCCGGTGATGTCATTTTTGTCATGACTTTGCAGGAATTTTAACTTTGTGTGGCATTTTGCAACACCACTTTTTGCTTCTTTCACCAAATGAATAAATGTAGAGCCTGAACCAACTCCTTCGTGTACCTAGAACTTAAGAACTGAGAGAGACTTTCTTCACACCTAAGTCAGATGAGTAAAAACAATTCTCTGCTTGGTTGATAAGGTCCTGATTCCACCTGTGATTAAGGCAAAGTTTAATATCACTTTACACAATTGAAGCAGTGTAGCAGAAAAAGTATATTTTTCAGGTGCTCACTGAAAGGGACTCTTGCTGATCAGTTGGGTTGTGTGCTATTATGTGTTTAAGCAACCTGGATCTTTTCTAAGGGAGCTATTGAGTATCCAGCAAGATACAAATCTTGTGAAAAAATACACTTTTGTTATATAAGAGATTTTGGTAACATTCTATAAACATTTATATTTCCTAATTTGTGATATTAATTTCAAACCACTACTTTGTCTTTAAACACCACAGAGATCAGTGACTTCTTAAACTAACGACATCATAGATTCCATAATAAAATAAGCAGAAGAAAATGTATGCAGACCAAAAAAAAACCAAAACAAAGTAACCTGTGTGCAAAACGTAAGGGTGAAAATCATCAACTGAATTAAGGACACTGAGTTAATTCAGAATGCTGTTTGATTTATATTGTCATTCGCTAAGAACAACAGAACTCATTTAGTGTCCACAGCTCAACATGGGCTCAACTAAGATGAGTGCCTTTGTATTCTGGAATTTTTTAGTATGCAACCACACTGAATATCATGTAATTCTGGTCTCTGGAATTCAAAATCCTTTACAAAAGAGTCATGTATCATGATCTACATCTGAATTCTTGCTCAAAGTTTATTCTGAACTAAGGCAATAAAACCTCCATACACAGGTCTTTGGGTCAAATGACATCATATCTTCCATCAAGACACTAACACCTTTCTATGACTGATTTTTGTTTGTGAATACCTTCATAAAAAGGTCATGCAAGGGTTCACCAGGAATCACAGTTAAAGCAAGTAGTGTCATTTGCGATTCACTAGGCTGAAGTCTCTGATTTTTGTCCTGGAAAAAATATAATTTGGTTTCAGGATTATGCCGAACTGGCTTTACTTCTTACAATTAAAAACATTGTAAACATTGTGATAAGACATTATAAGCAGCATAATTGTCTGTTATTATATCTTTTCTTCTAAATAGGAGGTGAGAATCTCTATGGCACTGTCAAATTCCTACTATGATAACTGCAGGCTGTTTTTTTCTGATCCCCTATTAGTTTTACATGAAGGAAAAAAAAAAAAGCAAAAGAAAATGAAAATGAGAATGAAAATGAGAATGAAAATGAAAAAATAAAAGCCTCCTTGTGTTTTTACTTCTAATGAATGTGAAGGGAAGCATGTAATGAGTTAACCACTGCTGTGCTGTGTCCCTGATCTGGGTGCACCTCAGCATCTGATGAAATAAGATGAAAAGCAAATGCTCTTTTTGGCTGAAATGCAGTACATGTAAGATCCACTGTAACTTTATGTACAATCAGTCTGGTTTTCTCCTGTTTCACAGAGCAACAGTAATATGCAACATTCAGAAATATGTCTTGCTGACTAATTTCTTTTATGGATTTGTCAATGTTTCTGAAATATGTTTATGGTCACCCGAAAAAAGCCCATCTTTATTCTCTACATCATAAACAAGCCTTCAAAATTGCTTTCTGATTTCTTTTTGAACTTCCAGGCTGCTTTGATGTCATATTAAAATTTATTTGTTTTTCAGATCTCATCTCTAAATTATCATCTTCTTTCTCTATAACAGAAACTAATTTTCCCTGGCTATACCTTCCAATTGATTTCATATCATCATTAACTGTTCTCTTAATTTGGGGGCATATAAAACCGTGTTAGAGCTAAGTTGTTTTTGTTTCATAAAAATGTAAGAATGTAGTGAAACATCAACCCTCAGATTGGTAGAGACACGAGAAAAGATACACATCCACCAAAACAGTTGATGAGGCCTTATTTTGCTTTATTATGTGTTAGACAGACAAGTCAGTCATATGTTTGCATTTCAGACACAGTAAACAAGAAAATTTTGGAGTCTTGAGGCTAAGGTGATTCTGGCTGACTAGATTTTCATTCAATCCACTCTTAATATCTACAGTCCTTTTTCTCCATTTTAAACTCTAAATAAGGGTACTGAGAGGCAGGCTGTGCTGTTCTTAGGGAACCCCACATATATGTCCTAATTTAATCAAAGAAATAGGCAATCATAATAAAAATATTATATCTGTGTTATATTAGCTCAACAAAACCCTCTGTAACTGTGCTTAATGAGTTTTTGCTGTAAGATTTATACAATTCCATTAAGATATGAAGCTTTGTTTTTTGTACAAGAACTTTAAAAAAATGGGTGAAGGAAAAAGGCTTGTAACAGGTAATTATTTATCCAATTAGCAGCATATAGAAAGCTGGCCTCAATAGCAGGGGGATATGTATTTTGTTTATTATCAAGAAATACTAGTCAGAGTTTAGTCTTATATAAAAGTACCATTGAGTCATGTGTAATTAAGAACAGGAAATATGAAAAGGCAATATTTGCTGAAGTACTTAAAATTCAGCTGTTAAAACAGGAGTTTTAACTTATAATTTCTTAATAATATTTTAAAGTTAAGTAGTGTTTTGGACTTACAGGTGTTTAAATTTCCTAAGTGTGGTTAATTTCTAATGATAGGTCTGGTTAAGAAGTGAATTCCATTATGCTTACACAATCTTTTAAAGCCTGTAAGCTATAATGGAATTTTTCACACCAAACATTTGCAACAGAAGACACCGAAAACATCTGTTGGCATGGAAGTGTTGTTCTTTGTCTGGTAAAATTACAGACTTACATATGCCTGATCCTTTAGTCATCCTGCAGACAAATCCCCCATTGACCTGAACAGTACATGACTAAGCCTTGTGCCAGACTATAAAGAAATGCTCATATTCTACACACCTGAGCCATCATTTTGCTCATTCTTGTCATAGACCTGAAGACAGAATCACCCCCAGAGCCCGTGGTTCAAATTGAAATAAATACTGCATGGTGAACACAACTATGGTAATTTATGCAACTGTATGGCAACCACACATTCAATTACATTAAATAATTATTCTAATTCATCAAAGCTCTTGGGTTAGTTGAAGGACATAACGTTTCTTCCTGGGGCTAAACAGCACTTATTTTAGCCTTTGAGTTATCCAAGCATTTGTTGAAAATGAAGCTGACCTGCCAAAGGCAGGCACTTTGAAAGATGCTTTCTGATGGACTACATGCCACAAGAAAACGTGCTTGGCCAGGTCTGCAAAAGGGCAGTTTAAAAAGCAGGTAGGATTACCTACAAATCCTCTTCTTCCACCTGGATTTCCTTTCAGAGAGAAGAAGAAGAATTTGTTTATATTTTCAGGATTTCCATGTCTCACAGCATGGTTGGACCAATAGTTAAAAGCAGATTATTGGATGCAGAAGAGGTCTTAATGAACTGTTGCTCTGCGTGTACAGATTGCTGTGCTATGCATCCACCAGCCTAATTACAAGGAATGCACACCCATCTTTCTAGCTGAGGCCTTTTCTCGACTTGCAGGAGAGCCTGCCCTTCAAACTCCAAGCAGTCTCCGTAGCGTGACTGCTGATACTTTCCTGTGACAACCGCAAACACACTTCAGAGGTCTCTTTCAGGGCTAGAAGGCAGGGACTGAAGGTTTCACATGCTGCAGCTCTAGTTTTAATGGCATCTCTTTCAACAATGCTGTATTTTCACTGTGGAAAAAAAAGTAGCTGGAGTTTAATAGATCTGCATGATTCCAGTGATACAGTCCTGTTACGGACTTGACCAGTTAAAGACCTCTTGACTGAAAGCTACTATTGTTGTTATAACTGACTGACATCTTTGAGGAGAACCTACATTTCTACTCTGGTTTTCTGTGTGACCACAAGCCCACTTTGGTTCATTTCTCTCTTCCCCACTTCAAGTCTTAACTATTCTCTTAGCAGACTTGTCTCTGAGCATTCAAGTTAATACCCCCAGTGAAACAACCTGTATTCCTCACCAATGTGATACTGCCATTTGTCTCATTCCGGACTCATCCTGCTCAGCCACACCTTCTCCTAGAAATAAGTATGCATTCCCAGATGGACACCTAGACACCCAATAGCATTAGCTGTGTCTGATCTCATTTCCTGACTTTCTGCTTTACCTCCACATAGCAAGCTCACCTAGGAGTGAAAATGAAGACGTTCTGAGCCCCAGAACTTACTCCTTCAGAGACAGACTGTCTTATCAGTCTTGTGATAACATTTGAAGAAATATACCTGGGCCCTAGCAGTTATTTATTTTGTCCAGTTATACTGACTGCTCTAAAGGAATCTGTTCTGACTCCTTTCACCCCCTTCACATTCTCAGAACATCAAGGAAACAACAGTAATACTATTCCAAGGCCCACCTGATATTTTCCTGTGGTATATATTTAGAACGACACTTCACACTTAAATTCCTAGAGAATACACAGTGTTGGCAAAACTAGACATCTATGCATTGGCTTTGGCCACAGTTCTTCTCTCCCTTTTTTCCCATGAAAGGTGTTGTTCTGCTATTTGAATTCAGTGGTAGATGAAAGCAGACCAAATCCAGTTAGAAGGAGAAAATATCTGTCAGAATCTTAGTTTGGGTAGAATGAAGAGATAAAAATGTCACATGTGCCAAATCAGTGTAATTAATAGCTGAATACGCTCCTTTGCAATTAGAAAACCCCATGTGCAGTGATACCAAAATGGTATCATATGTTATAAACAAGAAACAATCTAGCATATTCTATCAACTGCTCTATGTGTGTAACTCAGTAGAGTCTGTTTGTTATTCTGCTAATGATGTTCTGCGTTTTTACAGAAATGTTCTCACCCACATTGCAAGTTAATGATATCCTTGCCTGCTAATTTCTGAGAACTGCTTTTTAAATAGATACACATCTACATACTACAGTGATGGACTTATGAAATGGAGATTAAAGAGACATGGATGCAGACAGACTGGAGAGATTAGGAGATTTTGCAAGATAAAAGAATTGTTTAAAACCTCAAGTTAACCTACTTTGGAATTAGGACGTATTGTAAACGTGGACTGTCTTTCTAATTGTGAATGACTGTGTGCATGTTTGTGTCTGCCACAGAGGGAAAAAGAGAATATCCAACCAGTCCTTCCAAGGATCCANATGCTCTTGTGTTAATTGGTTTGCTACTTTACCTAATCTACCAAGGGTTTGTCTGCAGACCACAATGGGCAAGGCATGAGATGTTCAAGTCCTTGTCATGCCTGTTCTTGGCTCTTGCTGCAGATCAGGAAATGTTCATCTGAAACTGCTTCTGCTCTGCGAGAACTGTCGTTGATACACTGTTGTGGCTTATTTTTACTCACAGTAGGTTCATAGTGGGAACTGGAATCCATCCCTGAAACTGTGATATTCCTGAAGGGAACAGATGCATTAGATGAGAGAAGATGCTTTTACCATATAAAATCTCTAAGAGAAGCTTTGGAAATGTACTCTTAAACATGCAGTCTGAATTTTATTTGCATAACCAAACATTCAAGGTGGAAGTGGTAAAGCATCAAGTCCCAAATCAAATTAAAAAAAAACAAATAACAAAACCCCAATTTACTGGGTGCCAACTACCCTGAGTGCCAAAGGAGGTAGGAGAAGCATCACACTGCTGTGTGAGGAACAGGGTTGTTGCTGTGTTATGGCTCTGTGGGGTTTCTGACTCCCAGTTTTACATTTATGCTCCTCTATTTGAGTTTCTGGACGAGATGATTGTGGTAATAACTGATTACGCAAACAGTTTCATTGGCAAACCGCAGTGAAGCTGGGTTCTCTTCCCCCTTGGACTCTTGTCCTTGCTAACATGTTCTCTTCAGCAGGAGGAAATGCTAGTCCTATCTACCAAAAATAGGGCAATTACATTAAAAACTCCCCACATGTTAAGTTCTGTGGTCTCCACATACAGAGATGTTTGATTTGTCAGGGGAGTCTACAGAATGAGTAGGAGTAAGCCCAAATTTGACTTCTTCAGTCATTTGCAAGTTCAGAGTAACCCAGCAAAGACTGCTGATACTTGAAGTTCTTCTGTCATTCTAACAGCACTTCTAACTCCCATCAGGCCATGATGCGTCCTGGTGGCCACATCACGCATGCCAGGACTCTATTCAGATTACCTGCCAGCAAAACAACCCCCTTTTTATTCCCCTTCTGAAATTGCAGAAGGTTCACCTCTCAAAAAGTAAGGAAGCAGCTGCATCCATTGATGTGTGAGTATGTGTTTGTGTCCCTTTGGTGGAAATTCTAATGATTCATATGTATAGAAGACAGACATTAATCAAGATGTGGTGTTTAGGAGCAAACCCTGAAAAACTGGAGGAACAAAAGCAGGAATAAATCATGAAAGGCTCTGTAATAGTCATTGGAAGTAAATATAAACTTAATCAAAATAAATTATCAGCAAGGATAAGAAATAAGAAATCACATCACACATATTTTGCTAAAAGAGAACTTCAGTATTGAGATGTCAGGACTGGAGAACTGGCAGCTCACAGATACTTCTTGAACATTACGAGAAAGGTTTAAAAACCTCCAGACTAGCTGGATTCTTTTCTTAGCTTTCGTGTCTTGGAGTGTACAGCTTCTAAGTCATATCTTTTTTTCTATCCAAAGATTCTTTTTATAGGTGACTCAACTAACAGAGGGATGATGTACTACCTAATAGAAAGAGTGAATAAGACTCTTCAGGAATGGCAAAAGACTCATGATATTAAATGTTATCATAATATCAATGAGGGGAAAACCTTTATCAGTTACTCCTACTACCCCCAGTTTTGGATGAATGCAAACCAGAGACCAACTTTTGAAAAAGCACTAGAACAACTGCTGCAGAGGTACCGTACAAACTCTGTTGCTGGCTTGTTTGTATTCTCGTTATGTTCACAAATGTGTTTAACACACTTGACAATTAAATTCAGTAAACAAATTAAACATAACCTGTACAGACCGTATTGTGCGGTTGAAAAATAGTAGAAAATGACATCAGGTCTCTGGTCAGGCTGCCAGATACAGATCACTGAAATGCACTGCAATGCAGTTAAAATGTTTGCCATCTGTTTTAAGGCAACGTGTGTTGTTTTTCCTCTCTGGGTTTCAGATCACGTCCCCTGGAGAATACAGACCAGACTGTATTAATTGTAGGTGGCGTTCAGTGGCTTAATTCCAATCACCTGCAAATTATCCAAAAGGTGTTGAACAGGTAATGTTATGTGCTTGGTTTTATTCCAAGTCTTGACATGATAAATGATGAGAAACAACCAAAACTTTTAAATACAAACATTTCATTTGTTTTCTCATGGCTGTACACTAAACAGACTTTGAAAACATAAAAATGAAGTGGTTTTTGATGTGTCTGTTGAGTAAAATATGTATCTTTTTTTAATTTTATTTGCCAAACAGGGAAAATCTGTCAAATATCCTGGTAATTATCAAATCCATAGGCATGGGCTTTCACCTTCCAGTAGATGGAATACATTCTCTATCACAGGTAAGATACAGTACATTTAGAGTGCATTTTCCCAGAAGACTTGTCATCTCAGCAGTGATTTTGCTGTCTGATCAAACTATGTTGCAAACTCTGCAGAGCAGGCTTTAAGTGCATCAAAGAGAGAATACTGTTTATATTGGCTCATATGGCTTGCTCATGCAGATTCAAACCAATTTGCCTCATTTTGTGGATTCCACTGCAGCCAGAGTGCTGCTCAAGATGCCATGCTTGGTCAGATGTCTCAAGAACCAGAAGAAAATCCAATATTAATCCTGCAGCCAAAACCGAGAAATCAAGCTGGGGATATGCAGATTGCTCCTCGTACCACCTCGAGCACTAGCCCTCCCCTGGGTTCCTCCATGGTTACTGCTGGATCAGACTCACTGCTCTGACTGACTTGCACAGCTCCCCATAAATCTATCGTAACCAACTTATGAAGTCAGAACGTTACAGAGCAGCTGGAATATACTAGTCACTCTAGCCTGTTATTTGTATCTGCATAGGGTGTTGCAGTCAGTTAAAATCATGTCCCAGACCCTCAGAGCGACAGATGGGTTCATTTCAATGTGCTGTGTAACTCATTCCATTCAGCATTTTTATTTACAAACTGGATGGTGGTTTTCTATTGAATGTATACAAAGTGCATGGATGCGATGGGGCTGGGAAGGGCTGGAGGACAGAAGAGAGTAAATGATGCCTTCCAGCGCTGTGTGTAACACTCCAGCTATTCACAGGTGTTGAAAAGAGAAAATTATTAGCTTTCATAGTTTACGTACAGCACTCCTATCACACTGAGGACTGGCACCCACGTCTTTTTGCAACAATAACATGCTGCTGTATTCAGTGTGTGACTTAATCTCCCCCTTCTTTTTCCTTTGGAGACTTCCCTGTCAGATTTTGCCCATTCTTTCTTTCTGAGTCAGTACTATCTATCTGCCTTGTCTTTACTAAGTAACTTATATTGATTCCAACCATTTCCTTAATTTATCCAAGTGGCCAAATTAGGAAAAAAGTTAGGAAGTGGTTGGTCTCAACATGAAGAAATGTTGTTGTAGCTCCTGCCATAGCTTTCAGGGGAGTTCAGTCCTAGGAGGAAGAAGCAGAAGTTTGATCGAAGGTAGGTGAGGCAAGGACAGAAAGAGTATTAAAGGCTTCCCAGGACTGCCTTTTTCTGTTTCCCATCCAGTAGTTTATAAAACTCCAAAAATCAACTACAGAACATAACTGACATTCTTTTCCCTTTCAATATTGGAATCATATGCCAAATTACCCATGTGGTTTGGGTGCTCTGGACTTCTGGATTACCCCAGCTGCTCTCAAAGCTCTTCTGTCTTCAGTGTCAAATCCACTGCTTTGGCAAATTTATGGCTAACCTTTTTTTCTATTCCTGGCTTTCCTGCAGTATCTTGAAAAATAATAGTCTGTTCTTCAGTGTAACCGGTTCTAAGGTGCTCATGGCCCTAAACTCCTTTTTAAGCGACAGTCTCAATGACTTTGATTTGAAGTTGAATTTTTCTTTTACAGAAACAATGTCACTATTTATTAAAGACAACTTTATAATAGGATTTTTTTTCTGAATTGCACCTTATATTAGCTAAGTCTATATTAAAAACAGTTACCATAATTATATTTAAAATAACACTGAATTATTTCTGTGAAGAAAGCTACACAACTGTTGAAATGTAACTATAGTTACCACTAACTTAATTTTAACTTAGCTCTTACTGAATCAACCTGACTTATTCCATAATTAGGAAACAAACAAAAAAAAAAACAAAAATAATTAAGATTTCCTTGTAACTATTTCTGTGCTGAAAAAAACACTCTAAGAAATTTCTGCAAAACCCTATAACAGTCTTGGAATAATAGCTACAGCTTTTATATATATATATATTTATGTATTTATACTATAATTTATAGTAATTCATGTCTGGAGTATAACATAAGAGCTTTATTCAAAATGCAGTTTTGCTATCCATTTCAGTAGCAAAATAAAATAACCCTTAAACAGTCATTCTGACAAGGAATTGCAATATTTTCTCTGGACTGCAGGCAGAAGTACAAAACTTGTGGAATGAAAACTTGGTTATTCTGGACACAGCAAAAAATTTTGGATATGAAGTTGTTGACACCTTTGTCATCACCATGGGGCGTTACAAAGAATTCCTGCAAGGGAAGTGTGGCTGCCATTTCCATGAGGTAATAGTTGATGCTTATGTCATCCCCAGGTATTTAAGAGATATTTTGACTGTCAGATGCCTAGAAACAAAATACTGTGCAACAGGATTTGCATTTCTGACTCAAAGTTTGCCCTGAATAAAAGCCGCGGAGGCGGCAGTTTGTGTGGCAGCACTTGCCCCTTGCTGCTCTGAGTCTGATGCCACCTGAAGATGGGCTGAACTGCTTGAAATAAAAACAACCATGCAAAGGCAACCTATGTAAAAGGATGTTGCACAATTGCTGGGTTCTTATATTATTTGCTATGTGGTATATGTATCTCTGCTGCTTCTGCATGGACTCACTTCATCTCTTTTTTCTTTGCCATACCTCAATCTCACAGGTTTTTTTTCATAAGCCTTCCAAACCAAGCAGGTCAGCAGACTCCCATCAAACCTGAGGTACATTTAAAATGGAACTTATAATGGAAAGACCAATCTTACTGGTGTATATGTCTTTCCATATTTCTGAGAAAGAGTTATCTGGGATAGTTATGGTGATTGACTATACAAACAGTAATCTCATGCTCATAGTTCTTTTTTGTCTGAAGTCTATAGAGATTCTGTCTTCTGTTTTATAACTGCTGGACTAGTGAAACAGGGACATGGTAAAATATATGAGTTGGGCAATTGAGAACATATTCTTCTGTCCATTTGAAGTTCTGGAGAGAAATCTTCAAAATATATTACAAATGACATGTGTCTATGGATTAAATCAAAAATGAATAAGCACATGCATTATTCTATTGAGGCTGAAAATCAGCCCAGAGACTGCCAAACCAGTGAAAGTCAAGAGTCTGAAAAAAAAGTTATTTAAATTTTTTCTGGTTTCCTTTAAGATGTATTTTGAGTATGTGGTATGTCTTCTTATAGTGAGTGCTCTTTCCCATCAGCAAAGGAGGAATCTGGTTTAGTTTGGGATTTATGTGCAGCAAATGAAGAAATGCACCCCGGGTTTTGTGCAGGCAACCCTGAGTGAAAACAGAGAGTATAATTTTTGAGTAGTCAAGTAAGCAGGTACCCTCTGCCACAAGGTTGGTGACAGTCATTTAGCATATGATAAAGAACTGTCACCAAGGCCACCAGACTATTCCTGTAGCTTCCAAGTCCTTCCTCCTACCCATGGCACCAACTTCTTGTTATGAAAGGCCAGTTTCCAGGTTCCCATTTTGTGTGGTCAGTCTACTGAGAATCCAAACATAACTTGCATTGCCCATGGACATTAAATTACTTTCTTCGAAATCCAGAAAAGGCTTTCTGGAATAAAGGAGACTCATATCTTTCCAGCTGATTAGCATCTGATTCCCAGTAAAAAATATTTCTTCAGCGAAAACTGGAATCGTGCATTCACAGTATCCCCGTGCCTTAACTTGTTGCTAGATCTAAGGACAGAGAAGCCTTCTAGTACCTCTGTAGAAAAACTCATGTTTAGAACAGTAAGGCATTGCCTGTGATGCTACCGGGATCTTCATTCTTAGGAGCTGAGTCTGGGCTTTCTCTCTAACAAAAGACTGGGAAACTACCACAGTTTATTCCATTAAAGTCTGTTTATGACCATGAAACCTGAACTGTCATATCTTTCAGGAAGACTGCATTTCCTCTGTATGATCAAAAGAGAGATGACAGGTGTAAGTTCTTTCATAGAATGAAATACAGAATGACAAAAAAAATTGCTACCAGAAAGTTAAAACTGGAGGAAAAAAAGGATGCAATGAAAGATATCTCTTTGAAACCAAGAGTTAAAAGAGTTAACGAATTTATGGTGTTTCACAGTCAGCTGGGGGTTTTGAGCCAGTAAGAAGCTATTAGTTGGGAGATATCTCAGGAGTCCTAGTAACTCACTAGAATAATGATACAAGCAATTGGATGTGTCATTTAGAAGACAAAACTCCACAAATTAGTTCTTATAGAGAAAATCCTAGAACTTTCAGGTATCAAAAGTGCATAGATATTTAAACAATCACCCACAGAAGTGAAATGCTAGTGTTTTTTCAGCATGAATTTAGGAATTTGTTTTCTGTCAAAACATTACTTCAAATAAGAGAGACCACCAAAAGTTTTTCTGAATCTCTCAAGAGAAGGATAAAACCCTTCTGCTTATTTTGCCAAGTCATGCCTATTTTTCTGAAAGCCTTACTCCTGG
>VZTM01028816.1:32249-59126 GCA_013400555.1 Jacana jacana
TACTGAATCAACCTGACTTATTCAATAATTAGAAAACAAAAAAAAAAAAAAAAACAAAAATAATTAAGATTTCCTTGTAACTATTTCTGTGCTGAAAAAAACACTCTAAGAAATTTCTGCAAAACCCTATAACAGTCTTGGAATAATAGCTACAGCTTTTATATATATATATATTTATGTATTTATACTATAATTTATAGTAATTCATGTCTGGAGTATAACATAAGAGCTTTATTCAAAATGCAGTTTTGCTATCCATTTCAGTAGCAGAATAAAATAACCCTTAAACAGTCATTCTGACAAGGAATTGCAATATTTTCTCTGGACTGCAGGCAGAAGTACAAAACTTGTGGAATGAAAACTTGGTTATTCTGGACACAGCAAAAAATTTTGGATATGAAGTTGTTGACACCTTTGTCATCACCATGGGGCGTTACAAAGAATTCCTGCAAGGGAAGTGTGGCTGCCATTTCCATGAGGTAATAGTTGATGCTTATGTCATCCCCAGGTATTTAAGAGATATTTTGACTGTCAGATGCCTAGAAACAAAATACTGTGCAACAGGATTTGCATTTCTGACTCAAAGTTTGCCCTGAATAAAAGCCGCGGAGGCGGCAGTTTGTGTGGCAGCACTTGCCCCTTGCTGCTCTGAGTCTGATGCCACCTGAAGATGGGCTGAACTGCTTGAAATAAAAACAACCATGCAAAGGCAACCTATGTAAAAGGATGTTGCACAATTGCTGGGTTCTTATATTATTTGCTATGTGTTATATGTATCTCTGCTGCTTCTGCATGGACTCACTTCATCTCTTTTTTCTTTGCCATACCTCAATCTCACAGGTTTTTTTTCATAAGCCTTCCAAACCAAGCAGGTCAGCAGACTCCCATCAAACCTGAGGTACATTTAAAATGGAACTTATAATGGAAAGACCAATCTTACTGGTGTATATGTCTTTCCATATTTCTGAGAAAGAGTTATCTGGGATAGTTATGGTGATTGACTATACAAACAGTAATCTCATGCTCATAGTTCTTTTTTGTCTGAAGTCTATAGAGATTCTGTCTTCTGTTTTATAACTGCTGGACTAGTGAAACAGGGACATGGTAAAATATATGAGTTGGGCAATTGAGAACATATTCTTCTGTCCATTTGAAGTTCTGGAGAGAAATCTTCAAAATATATTACAAATGACATGTGTCTATGGATTAAATCAAAAATGAATAAGCAAATGCATTATTCTATTGAGGCTGAAAATCAGCCCAGAGACTGCCAAACCAGTGAAAGTCAAGAGTCTGAAAAAAAAGTTATTTAAATTTTTTCTGGTTTCCTTTAAGATGTATTTTGAGTATGTGGTATGTCTTCTTATAGTGAGTGCTCTTTCCCATCAGCAAAGGAGGAATCTGGTTTAGTTTGGGATTTATGTGCAGCAAATGAAGAAATGCACCCCGGGTTTTGTGCAGGCAACCCTGAGTGAAAACAGAGAGTATAATTTTTGAGTAGTCAAGTAAGCAGGTACCCTCTGCCACAAGGTTGGTGACAGTCATTTAGCATATGATAAAGAACTGTCACCAAGGCCACCAGACTATTCCTGTAGCTTCCAAGTCCTTCCTCCTACCCATGGCACCAACTTCTTGTTATGAAAGGCCAGTTTCCAGGTTCCCATTTTGTGTGGTCAGTCTACTGAGAATCCAAACATAACTTGCATTGCCCATGGACATTAAATTACTTTCTTCGAAATCCAGAAAAGGCTTTCTGGAATAAAGGAGACTCATATCTTTCCAGCTGATTAGCATCTGATTCCCAGTAAAAAATATTTCTTCAGCGAAAACTGGAATCGTGCATTCACAGTATCCCCGTGCCTTAACTTGTTGCTAGATCTAAGGACAGAGAAGCCTTCTAGTACCTCTGTAGAAAAACTCATGTTTAGAACAGTAAGGCATTGCCTGTGATGCTACCGGGATCTTCATTCTTAGGAGCTGAGTCTGGGCTTTCTCTCTAACAAAAGACTGGGAAACTACCACAGTTTATTCCATTCAAGTCTGTTTATGACCATGAAACCTGAACTGTCATATCTTTCAGGAAGACTGCATTTCCTCTGTATGATCAAAAGAGAGATGACAGGTGTAAGTTCTTTCATAGAATGAAATACAGAATGACAAAAAAAATTGCTACCAGAAAGTTAAAACTGGAGGAAAAAAAGGATGCAATGAAAGATATCTCTTTGAAACCAAGAGTTAAAAGAGTTAACGAATTTATGGTGTTTCACAGTCAGCTGGGGGTTTTGAGCCAGTAAGAAGCTATTAGTTGGGAGATATCTCAGGAGTCCTAGTAACTCACTAGAATAATGATACAAGCTATTGGATGTGTCATTTAGAAGACAAAACTCCACAAATTAGTTCTTATAGAGAAAATCCTAGAACTTTCAGGTATCAAAAGTGCATAGATATTTAAACAATCACCCACAGAAGTGAAATGCTAGTGTTTTTTCAGCATGAATTTAGGAATTTGTTTTCTGTCAAAACATTACTTCAAATAAGAGAGACCACCAAAAGTTTTTCTGAATCTCTCAAGAGAAGGATAAAACCCTTCTGCTTATTTTGCCAAGTCATGCCTATTTTTCTGAAAGCCTTACTCCTGGCCAAGCCTTTTCCCAGGACCTGGGCATGTGTAGGGTTAACACAGAAGCTCCATCCAGCTTCACAGGTACAAAGGTGGGCCACGCCAGCAAGAATAAAGAGGAAGCACTAATTTTTGCTGTGAAGAAGGACAGCTGTGACATATTTTCTTTCATGATCCTAAAAAACCAAATATCTAAAAATAAGGTTTCCTTCATCAAACACCCACAGTATACACTGGAAAACAAAATATACTGTTCCTAATGAAACCTAGGAGTAGTTTAAACAAACTGAAATTCAGTGGTGATGATAGTAAAATTCAAGTGTAGGCTCCAGAGTGTCCTTGCGGTTTCTGCTGGCCAAGGACTAGGATAGCAAGCCTAACTATTTTCTTGTAGCCAGTAGATTTTATTTGATTCTCTCAGCCACAACAGTCACCTTTACATAAAGCAGAATAAAAAAGTTAATAACTATGAGGCTTTGACATTCTTTTTTCCTTAAATATTACAGACAGAGATATATCAGAGACAGTCTACCAGATAAAAAATGCATTCCCAAAAGAGAGTAGGGAGACAACCAGCTATCACTGTTTGGGACTGTGGTCCAGTATGAGGCTCACCGAGACTGAGCACAGGTTTGTGAGCATTATCAGACCCATCTGACCTCACGTGCTCTGTGTCAACCTCACAACTTGTTTCCACCTTGGGCGCCCCAGCAGCTCACGTGCTTTCAGCCCATTGCTGCAGCCTCTGTCCTGCTTTGGGACCAAACACAGCATCTATGGTTAGTTAACCAATCCTTTAATCTCCTCTGCTCAGTACATGAGAGAGGCACAAACACAGCTCAGTCCAGCTGGAGCTGGAAAAGAGGGAGTAAGTTGCAGAGTAGATATTTCTGCAACGGATAAATAGTTCCATGGAGTAAATGCCTTCCTCCATTTCACCCAAACAGCTATATTGACCCTTTTTTATCTAGAACCCAGATGCTGATGTCTTTGTGGGTCATTGCTGATGCTCACCATTTCCACAGAGCATTTAAGTGAAATGCAGAGCTTCAAAATGAAATATTTCAGATGCTTTGTATGGAACTGAGTGGAAGACAGCAGAGCATGATCAGCCGTCAACATTTTTTATGCAGTCCTCCATCATTCCGTATTCCTCCATCATCCCATAGCTCATGGGCAGATTTTACCTTCTCTGCTGGAGGAATTTCAACAGAGAGTATGTGTTTCTGGTGGGGATCAGGGGAGAATCTGGCTCATGGAGCTGTTGTTAATGAGGCCTGAGAGGCCATTGTGCCTGAAAGAGGCATAGCAGTGCTGAGGAGAATCCATCAGCTCCTCAAAATGAGACTTGTTCCTTGAGGAAAGCAAAAAGAAAATCCTTGAATGCTTTTAATACCTCGTTAATTTTAACAGTTTTGTCATCAGTTTATTTCTGCATCCTGTCAAGTGGAGTTTCATCAGGTGCTGAAGCAGTTTGCACAAGGGAAGTGGCATTTTGCCTCCAAGGATGGAGCCAAGAACACTGTGTAAAACTGCAGCATTTTTCATGTTTTATGAAACCAGATGAGATGGATTAAATCTACTGCTTTGTGCTTTCACTTATTTCTCTTAAATAGTGACCTCCTAAACTCCCAGAAGACAGACACCCATCTGTAAATGCCATCTAAGCTAAAGCACAGGCATGTGGGAATGGAGGGCTGGCCATTCTTTGCAGTCAGAAAACATGAAATGAAATGCATTCAGCCATTCCCACTGAGTTCTCACTAGCTGGCCAAACAGAAAGCTATTTCCCCTGACTGTTCTGACAAATTATGTGAGTTCCCACCAACCCACTTCAGAACGCTTCAGGTGACCCTGATAACATAGAAATCTGCAGCTCTGGAGACACTACAATCTTTGCTCAGGTTGCCAAGGGATCTGAACTCACAAAGGGATTATGTCAATCTGGGACAAAAAATCTTGCATAACTCTGGCACTTTCTGCCCCAAATTTATTTCTAATTTCAAAACTGAAAGAAGGAAGATTTCGATTAGATATTAGGAAGAAATTATTTACTCTGAGGGTGGTGAGACACTGGAAGAGGTTGCCCAGAGAAGCTGTGGATGCCCCATCCCTGGAAGTGTTTAAGGCCAGGCTGGATGGGGCTTTGAGCAACCTGCTCTAGTGGGAAGTGTCCCTGCCCATGGCAGGAGGTTTGGAACTAGGTGATCTTTAAGGTCCCTTCCAGCCCAAACCATTCTACGATTATATGCACACATGCAGACCTAAATTTTAGTTACCTCATTCTTCACAAATGCTTATGGAGAGATAGATTGGCCAGAAGTTATAAAGAACTTTATGGAAACTAAATTTTAAATTCAGATTTATTTCCTAATTTAATGGCAATGAAATCATGGTCACAACATAGAAACTGTCAGCCTTGGGATTTGGGTATCTTAATCAGTGGCTGGCTGCTGGATGAACATTAGATTGCATTCCTGGAAGATTATGCCTAACAGGAATGCAGTTTGGGTGATTGGTTCAAGGTGGCATTGTTTTGAAATAGTTGTAAGATCTAAGGCACTAATTTAGAAAAATGAACCTGCAGTAATTGCATGAAAACAAATAGCAGCCCCTGGTTTAGCTGTATCAAATTGATCAGAGGATATATTAATTTTCTACATGGATAATTCCTGGTCTTTTTTTAGTTATGCCAGCTCCCTCACAGACTCTCTCCCAGCCTTTCAAGCGTTTGCACATGGTATTCCTTCACTCATAGTTAATTTTCTATAAATTGCTTCCTTTATTATGAGCTTCGCTACATGTGAACATAAATGCATGCACTAATACATGAAGTCTGCTTTTTCAAATGTCTGCTGTGATTGATACAGCAGGAAAATTGATGGGTATCAGAGCTATCAAGTCAGCATACATTTACTCTTTTAAAACTAAGTTAACCATCTGGCTCCTGTTCTGATTTCTCTGGATTTGCCAGTGTTTGCGTCAGTGTTCTCTGTTTGCCTCTCTGGAAGTTGCTTTATCAGTTACTGTGTATTCAGTGAGATGAGACCTTCTGCATCTTACATGAGACCACCACCCAGTCATTAGGGTCCTGACAATGATGCCTTTTGCGTTCTCTCTCGTTGGTCTCACAGGTTGTTTTGTCCCATGGATAATTTTTTTATTCCATACAAATCGAACATGGTAATTCAAGAGTTTTATACATATTTGGGGGTCCAACTAGATTACTGAATCACATTGTGGTTATGTTAGTGTGAAGCCCCTGGGAAAGGGATGTTAAATTGCACTGTAACTACCTTTCTGGAGAATGACATGTGTTTTCGTCTCGACATGGAACTGGGCCAGGTTTGCATCAAGACCTGAGAGTGAGACATTCTCGTGGGGCTCACAGCTGAGACACAGCACATGTTCAAGTGCTTGGGATCTGAGCAGGATTTAAATCTTCCTGCAAGTCAGTGCTGTCCTGAATTTATTTTTTCCCAGGATAAATATACAGACAAGCTGTTACACATGAATGTTGTTGTTCAGATAAATTGAGCCTAATAAAAGAACAGTCTAATACACAAAGTCATAACAGAATCAGCCAACTGTGTAAAATAGGCCTATGCATGTCTCTTTCAATGCTTAAGTGGATAAGATTTTGTGTTTTAATTAGTATGTCACCAGTTGGCTCACTAAAGTACTGTTTGTGAGCAACCTGCAGCTCAAGGTAAGAATATCAGGACTGCTTTTTGGAGAACTGTCTCGGTATTTCTGTACCCACAGCTGTGTATCCTTCTAGGTGCAGGCAGAAAGCACTCACATATGTCACTTCTTTTGCAGGTGGTGAAATCCAATCCCTCTGAAGAAAGCCCGCACATAACAATGACATTATCAAGGCACTACACATTGGGGAAATATTTCAGCAGTCAAAGCAAACCATTGCAACTGCAGGACTATGCAGCAAATTCTCAGTCCCCATATCACGTCCGAGGTCCAATAAATCAAGTTTATTCTGAAATCCTTCTCAGCAGGCTGTGCAAGTAAGATGGAGCTTGTCAGCTCATAACCTTGCTTGGATGAAGGGGTGGGACTAGAGATGTGCTACTACCCAAGTGACAATTGAAGGACTGTGGTGAATATATGACTTGCTATTCATGACATGCTTCCTTGTATGGCTGTGCATACACCAACAGAGGCTGGGACTTGTGGTGTTTCTCCTAAAACTTTATGAAATCAAGATATTCCCTGGCAATGCTGTGGTGTCAAAATGGAAGACAGGGGGACGCAAAGGAGAGAAGGGGAGGAGTTACTTGAACTGTTGCCAAAGGCTAGAACAGCTGTGTATTAATGATAGTAAAGAGGAAGAAATATACACACTTGAATGACTTGGAAAGAACTGCTTTAGCTCTTCAGCACTATCTAGTTTTCTATTTATAGAGACACTGTAATGTTTGAATGTATTTAGAAACTGGCTACATTCCATTTTAAAGAGTTCTATTTTATGTGGATGCGTTCCCTTCCATATCAAACCTTTTTTATTTAGACACTTGGTTTATACAATTTTAAAATGTCCATTAGCATTTTATTGATGATGCCAAGTTTTGAACTCTGAAAGGGTTTTAGTGAAAACACACCCCTTCTTTGATGGAACAGATGTCTACTCTATTTTTTTTTCATGTTCTAAAGCTAATATAGAGACAGATTACTCGGACTTGAGACCGATTATAAACGTCTCGATGTAACATGTAAATATAGCGGATACGTTAACATAACCTTATTTATGGTCCCAGTTTATGAGAGTGGCTATATGCAGGAAGACTTCTTAGATATGTGCTTCAGCATCTGCCTTAGCCTGTAAGCCAAGCAAATATTCTTCCCACATGGAAGTGCCATTTCTTTTATGATTTTGTATAAAATATTTGCCAATTTGTGAAAGCAGTACCACAAACAAGAAAAATCCCCTTTGCGAGAACACACAAGAACTTTGGGATCTGGTTTTTAATCCCTCATGATTGAGTCCTTGATGTGATGTGATGTGAGCAGAATATACTGGCTGCATCTCCTGTTTGGCAGGGACAAGACCTTCTCCAAACACCAGGTTCATACTGAGACCCACCCACATCCCCAGTGGTTGCAGATCTAGGCTGGGTGAAACCCCAGGGAGAGGCTTCACCACTGCAGCCCATTTGCTGATCTCCTGCCACCACGTTGACAGCACATTCAGTCACAGCTGTGGTACCCTGGTGGGAAACTAAACATGGTCCAGCCTTAGCAGCCAGGTGATGGCTTAGTGGTGACAGAGAGCAAAGGCCCTTGATGCTGTTTTTCCTACAAATTATCCGGTTATGGACTTTTATAAATCCAGTCACAGAGTTGGAAATTAGGTCACCAGTCTTCCCCACTATGCACTAGGGAAGGGAATCAGAACCAGGTAAGTATGAGTCTAATGAAGGATCTGCCCAGCTCTTTGGCATACTTCCCCCTTCACAATTCTATATATAATCTTCCACCAGCTTCTACTGCCTTTGGGAGAGGAAGCCTTAAGAAACATTAGGGAAGAAACTAATTGCAGCACAGAACTAATTGCCACCTTATTGACCTTAGTAGCACACAGAGGAGCCGCCCTATACAGAAGTAGGAGTAGAAATTCAGAACACCACAGTTAGGATTTGCCAAAGATCCTTAAACTCAACACAGTCTGTATCCTCATCCGAATTAATGTGAATTCTTCCTCCTTCAGATAAGATATGTGGAGATACGATGGCAAATCATCATGCAATATGGAGTTTGCCTTCCCTAGATGGTGGGAGGATCCTCTTAGAAGAGGATCTGGCGTATCTAATTCAGGAGACTTTCCACTATATTCACAAAGCTCCTAATTTAGACAATGACAATACATTTAGCCAGACAGTGTGAATATTTCTGTTTCTCTGTAGTATGCTGCTGCTATGCTTACAGCAAATGTCCCTGAATTTCTATGTAAAGCTTTCGCTGGCATGGAACTTTACATGAAGGACGGGTCAGGAACTGTGCTTAAATGCTGAAGATGTCGGCATTCGGTTTTAAGCAATACGGTTATCTTAGAAATATAATTGTGTGCAAATTTTGTAATATATAATCTTGGGTCTGGAACTCCAGTGCTGCACAACCTTAAAGTTGAGGGATTTAATATCATGTCATTAATATCACTAGATACAAAATGCAGCCAGATATCTTTGGTATTAGGATGATCAATGACCGGTGTATTACAATTCTGCTTCTTTTAAGAGTTTTTTGTAGCTCATTTAAATCCAAGTGCTGTTAATGTTAATTTTCTGTGTAGACAAATGTTTTTAAGGCATGAACTGGGTTTTAATGGTTTTGGTTTTAGTTTTTTAAGTCAAAGTCTACTGCTGAAGCATCAGCTATAATGATAAAAAGGAAAGAGCTGACTTTTTTATATTGTAGCTGATATCAGTAAATGTGCAATTCATCACTGTTGGTTTCACCACAAAATGGTTTACATGATGCGCCCTATACCCAGATGTCTTAATGTTTTCTAAATCTTAATATTTTTTCATATGTATCAAGTTGAAATTCTCTTGTGTGTTTTCTATTTTTTCCATGTCTGTGTACATATATATGTCTGCACAAAGTGGTTGGTACAATTCGCAAATTGATCTTTATTTAAACAAGTTATTTGAGTAAGAATTTTTCCAATACTATATATGATCCAGGTATTCTTAGGAATAAACAAAGGGAATGCAAAGTAGTTCAGGTATCAAGGTACATTTTTCATTATCTAATTTTAAAATATATCTAGCATCTATAGATATGGGAAATAAGAGAGTTGAGATTCACATGGAATCACCACTTGCTCATGCATATGAAAATTTACCCATTAAGATGGTAAAAGAATTATCATGTCCAAATTCCAGTCAGAGCACCTGTGTTGCTATCAATGTTTTACTTTAGAGTTATCACATCTACTGTGACATTTCGCCTGAATAAGCATTAAAGGGTTCCTACAATATTAAGACTGATTTATGATGTAGTATTCTTTTCTCCATAAATACACCTTAGTCACATTACTCACTGTTAAAACAGCAAAGGACCTAGTTGTAAGGTGAGTCACACCTCCTAATACAGACATGAATAGCCCTGGAATT
Organism: Jacana jacana; assembly: GCA_013400555.1. Classification (NCBI taxonomy): domain Eukaryota; kingdom Metazoa; phylum Chordata; class Aves; order Charadriiformes; family Jacanidae; genus Jacana; species Jacana jacana. The sequence goes on from VZTM01028816.1 coordinate 42,000, forward strand.
GGTGGTAGGACTGAAATAATCAGGCTGGGGAACGAGTACACTGAGAAGTGGTGTTTCCTGCTAAACATCTGTCCAGCAGCACCCAGAGATCAGAGCAGAACCTTTAAGCTATGGGTAGAGACTGAATCTGTGTTGCCAAAAATAAGTACCCTGGACATACAAAGCAGCAATCTTGGCTGTTCTTGCACCCCTTTGAGCTTCAGCTGAAGCTGCAGCATGGCATACCAGTGTCCAATGAGGTCTAGCTCCTTGTCTCTCATATAAGTCCATAGTTGTTGCACCCTTGCAGAGTAGGTGGCCACCACGATCAAGTCCTTCTCAGTGAGTATCTTTGGAATAAATGGCTATAACAAAAACAAAAATCCCTGTTTGTAGGGAAATGCCTTGACAAGTCAGCTCTGTCCTTGGAGATGCTGTTTCAGATAGCCTTAGTTGACAAGGAGCTGAAAGAATGAACTACAAATACCGTTTTTCTGTTCATTTGAAAATGCTAATCTTTAGAATAATCTCTTTCACACCATTAAATAGAAGACCTTTATTTTTCTCTTCTGTGACATATTAAAGGGACATCAAAGTCAATTTATTTGCTTAGTGGGTGTGGTAGTGGGGCATCCAATTACCTCAAGGTTGAAATAACCACTAATAGTTATACTTCTGTTGCTGCGCTGAGCCAAAGAGAATGCTTTGAAGAAGCAGATATGTGTGATATTAAGTTGACTGCAGTCCAGGGATCTTTCAGATTACTTTTTTAGAGTAAAGCAATTTTTCAGAGGTGCAGTGAGCTATTTGGCATAGAGTCAAAGTGCAAAACAGGCCTCCGTAGGCTCACATGAAAAATACAGTCTTACCATTTTGTTTGCCTGCTAGCCCTGCATCTGGCTTGTTTTACCTTGTTGTTATGACTGCCTGTACCTGCTCTGTTCCACACTAGCCTGCCTTTCAGATGACCTGAGAAGATTCTGTTTTCATCATAGAAGCAACTTTTGGAAATCCAAGAAATTATTCTTGCAGATTTGGGCTGAATCTTCAAAATATCAATGACTGTCAATTCCAACAACAAGAGATCTGCTGAGTACAGCGCGGGTAGAGGTGCCTCTTCTCCAAGGCAGTGATTTTCTCTGGTGAATCTAAGACAGTTGTGTTCTGGTAAGTACTTAGGGCACACTAGCACTTAGTTCTTTGTGGAGCTTGCCTTTACTGAGCCAAACTCCATCTTTTGAACTCCACTCCCATCTTTACCTGTGTAAATATTCAAAACACCAGAATAATCAGTGTATAATGCAGGCACACTTATTTATTGGTGCTGGTGCGTTGGTTGCAGTTCTTAGTGGTGCCTTCACACTATTCATTGAATGGAAAAGCTCTGATTACTCAGTAGAAAGGTGCTGTGCATTTTAACCTTGCTCACCTGTGGTTTGGTGGTACTAAAAACAGTGTTGTGTGTGTCTGTCTAGGACAATTCCTAGAGCCAGGTAGAGGTTATCCTAGAAAACAGTCCAAGACTGTCTACAGTCCCAGAAAACCACTCAAGTCATTAACTTAAAGGGCAAGATGGGCTCATAGGATCACAACAGGGGCTCCTGCAGCACCAGTTTGTGACATGAAGGACTTCTCCCATCTCTAGGTTCATTCATCTGTCTGCTTGACCAGCTCCTTGGCAGCTGTGGGCAGCTCTTCCTGCAACCCCCCCAAGCATGTTCAACAGCCTTGGCAAGGTACATCCTGTTAAGTAGCCCTGAACTGGAGATAAAGTGTATGTTTAAATGAAATCTGAACTGGGGTGTCTGTGAAACACAGCACCTCCTCAGCATCTCCATGACTTCCTCTAGAACTGAACTGCTCTAACGAGGAGCACAATTCCATCCCTTTCAGCTGAATCTCAGCTAATAGGGTCTTTTCTCAACTTTTGGCACACTTTTTCCCCCCTGCTTGCTTGCTTGCATGAAAAAAAGGCAGGGATCACCCCTGCATGCTCCCGCCTGACAGTGAGAGGAGCTGCATTCACGCAATCACTGCAGCAGGCATTTCCCTCATACACCTCGTTCTTATGGGGACAAATTTCCCACAGCAGATGGTGTTCTCAATACTCTGATTTTACTTTTTTCCTGTCCTGAGCAGTGAGAGGCAATGCGATCGAAACAGCCAGTGCCTGGCTCAGCATCAGGCAGCCCCGTCAAGCACCGGCGCTCCTCTCAGGATGCCAGGCAGGGTCTGGGTGAAGACAGAACCGCAGAACTAAAATCCTTGAGAAAGGAATCAAAATGCCTCAGATACCTTTTGGCAAAGTCAGGGCAGTTACAAACAGCTCACTACAGGTCAAGAGGGTGAAATGAAAGTTGTCAGGAGCCCTTTAAAGTCAGAGAATTCTGTAGGATATTGCCAGGGTTTGAAGACCAGACCTGTATTTGGCAGAGTTTCTCACTTGCTATGTTCTGAAAACATCATTTATCTTTTCTTTTGTACTTGTTATTATCCACATCCATATTTCCATTATGATTTTCTAGGATTAAGGAGCTTAAAGTAATATTCTTGCTCTGCCTGGTAATGACTATGCAGCCTCCCCACGTGGTAGTCAAGTTGTCTTATAAATCAGAGAAGTTTTATTATTTCTGCAGGGATTTTTTTGATTTTACTTCCACTTATCAGCTGCTCTAAAAGAATTGTATATTTATGGTTAATCCTCTATGGGTTTAGTTATAATAGCTTAATTTCCTTCAATATATTCAAAGACACCTGCTGATCCCATTTTATCCTAATAGGACAGAAAACAGTTTAAACCATGATCATCTGACCTTGCAGGTCATTAGACAACGCAGAACCCAGCATGATCTAGCCCACAAATGGCTTCTTTTAAAATAATCAGATTCACATCTTCATACATAGTAATGTGATGTTGTCTCTTACTAAAGTTTTTACTGGAGTGATTACAATTTGAACATGATTTGTGTGGTCTCGTTGAGGTTTTTTTTCATCTCAGGGTCTTTGTTAAGCTCTCTTTACAGCAAATGGTATCTATTAGTTACTGTAAAATCTGTTTTCAACATGTTTTGTGCATTGTGTCCTGCCCAGTCATTCCAAGATACATACATACAAGGGGTTTTACTGCTGATGGCAAGAAGTTACATCATAATAGGTCTTACCACTCTACCTATTACTGATCCCTAAATTTCACATTGCATCACTTCCAAGCAGTAACAAGGAATGAGGGCCCAGTAACTCCGTAATGCTGGCTTTCTTCATGGCTCCTCAATCTCTAGATCAGTTGAGCACTGATGGATCTATCAAAATAGCACACCTTCAGCCATGTCACTTGTACAGCAGAGCCTGCAGACATAATCGCTCAAAATGCGCCTGTCAACCTGCCATGGTCAACCCAGAAGTGAAGGATGACAACTTGTAGAGACTATTCTCAGGCACCAGAACCTGCATTCCTCCTTAACTCTAGCTATTTAACTGACGCATTTTAATTATGAGTGTGGTCATGCTAGGCTTCTTTATACTCATCACAGAAGGTCCAAGGTCTGAATTATTCTCTAGAGGTGTCTACTACTTCTACAATATGGCTGGCCACACAGGGAACCTAAAGTAAGTCTCAGAATCATCTGTTGGGTGCCTAAAGATGAATGTCAGCTCAACAGAGGAGTAGCAGATAAACTGGTGAGCAGAACATTTAGTGGTAGTATGGGATATGCATGTCTTTGTTTGGAAAAATGCAGAACAAATTTCTGTCTACTGCCTTAGAAGGGGGCTGGGTGGATGTCTCTCTTCCCATGAGAAAAGCCAAGCTGACAGGTACTTAACTCCAGAAAATATTAGAGACTATTTCGCAAGTTTAGAAACTAGGTCAGAGACAGGTACCTGGCTGGTATCTGAGAGCTCCAATTTCTGGCTCTTATGTCTGTACTAGAAATGCATGGTGAGCCTAAGTACTTTAGGGGCTGCTGACTTCACTGTGTAGTAAAAGTATCAAATAGGAGTTTGATTAGCTGAACCGAGTGCCTGATGGTGATGAGCCAAATACCTTGGTCACATAGCACATTTTGGCTCCATGAAGAATTTAATGCCCTGAGCATCTCTCCGTGCCTCACACGCACAAACACGCCCCCAGCATCACTGCCATGGTTTATAGCTGTTCATGTAATTGCTCTCTAATACACTTCACTCAAAACAATGCAGGCTAGAAGAGACCTTTGTGAATTAAAGTGTGTAAACTAATCTGGGTAATCTTAGATGATGTGGGCTGGGCAGCTGTTAGATAGCAGCTATGGCAGTAGGTGAATGGTAACATCCCTGAAGACATAGAGGGGAAAGGCCAATCATGAACCAACAATCCCTCCACAGGTAAGTTGCACACAGAAAGAGCATCTTTCCCTGCTGAAGTCCTGTTGGTAGATTTGTCCTGTAGCTCCTGGGTTTTGAATGTCTGATGTCAAAGCAATATTGTTAAATTAATATGAATAAATCCTGCTACAAATACAAGTGTGTAAATGCAACAAAAAGGATCAAAATCAGGAACTTCTAAATCTAAACTAGATCTGATTGTGCCTAGGGCACCCTGAGGGACTATAATGAGTCTAATGAGTCTATAAATCAAGTTAACACCTGCTCCTCACACTTTTTTTAATTAAAATTCAGTAGAGATGCAAGTCATTTTAATGAGTGATCTGTGGCTCCACAGGAGACAGTTTGGAGTGGAGGCTGCCTCCCCGACAACGCTGCAGTTTACGCAAGGCAATTACCTCACTTTGTATCTGGCACATCACCTTCAGCGCTGCTCCAGCCCGGGCTATCAGGTTTTTTCCTTGGATTTTTTCCTGGGGCTTTCTGAGGGACAGAGTATCAACTTTTTCATCATTATTTGTCCCCTCAAGTTCACAGTTGTTCCTAGTTTGGACAGAAAACCTCCAGAAAAAACCCTGTCTAATTGAGAAGATAGTCTGAATTGACTGTGGAAGGTCAATTCAGGTGAGCTGACCTGCCTGTAAGGTCTCAGTGCTCAAATAACAGAACCACCACTGCGACTGCAGAGTACAGTCCTGCAGCTACTGGGAGAGAGTCAGTGCAGTGGCACACCGCAATCTGCCATAGGCAAAGTGACCAAGGACTTTACACCAGCCGAAAACAGCACTTGCACATCTAGTAAGGCTTTCCTTGTCCTGACGAAGCTCTCCCTGCTGTGGGCTTCCTTCCCTTTCTTCCATTCAGGAAAGTAAGACCTCGCCTTACTCTCTCCACCACAACCAGGGCTCTGCCTCCTTCTGAGGCCTGGGGAAGCTGAGATGATTCTGCTGTTTCCCTCCATCCCAGCCACACATTTTCTGTGATGTTTGTAAGTGAATACACCACACCGAGGGTTCGTTTCCTGGTTCAAGGTTGTTGCTGTTCCTGCTGAGAAAAGGCTTTCTACGCAGAGTGTAGAAGATCTAGGTAATGAAGACTGGTGGGGAGAAAATTCCATTGGTACATTTAAGGTTTTGACAGTAATTTATCCACAGGCAAGTTGCTGAAGTGAAAAGTATGGCTAATGTCCAAGTGGCAGCTCACTTCAATATAAAATGAAAGAAAAATCAAGGCTTGATTTACAAGGGCTCTGGTAAAAATGCTATGACATAACACTGGTAGATTTTTTTTTCCCTATTTGTGGAAATATATTCCCTATATGTCTTAAAATCTTTCACCAAGTCATACTGAGGGACCTAGCCTTACTTTTCCAGTTTCAGATGGAATATTTGCAGTTTTTTTCTCACCATATAACAATATTAATGGCAGCGCAAGCTATGCTCAGTAGAGAGAAATCTAAGGTCCAATCCTGTCTTGTTCATGTATTATACATTATTATTTTTAAGAAGATATCCGGAAAAGAAAATATCCAGCAGAAGTGCTCAGTATCTTTCCAGGTTGTTATTGACAGATTGAGCGACAACTATTAAGAAAGTACCAAAGCAAATGCCGTGTCACAGCCACATATTCAACTGCTGTTAATGGGCCTGCTTCCTGGATCCATAAATGTTTTACAGCCATCTATTCAAGAATGTAGATAATGCTGTTTGGTATTGTCTTGCACGTAGTTCTGACATGTGGACACACTACCAGAATCTTTTTTCCTCATGTCTAGACTCCTTCCTCCAACTGTTCACTTTTTTTAAAAAGATCCCCCAAAAGAGCTTCCAGATGGCTAGAAAAACACCAAAACTCTGAAGCCTAAAGTTTTTCAGATTTGCTCATGGTTTACTTGGATACACACTCTGTTCTGTATGGACATGGCTGCATGCAAGCAATTCAAGGGCTCTCCTGGCTCATCTAGACAAGTCCTGCAAATAGATAACTCCCACTCTGTTAAAAAAGCATTCCCAGCCTTTTCATTTTTCTTGCCTTTCATCAAATATTCCTTTGTAAAACTGTTCAGCCTTTCTTTTCCACTTCCACCCTTTTGCCTTGCTTCTTGTGGAGTCTCACGCTTCCCCTCTCCCCCTCCCCCTATCTGTGGACCGTTGATCAACTCCATTTTCCCAGTCTCCACACACCACCTGAACCTGCCGACTAGTATTCAGTCCTCAGCTGGTGAAGCTGTGGGCTCCATCAGTTTTATTTTGGTGGACAAGTGGTGAAGGCTTTGTAGCCAGAGAGAGCTGTACAGATGACTTGCAATGACCTCCATATCTCAGCAAGCCTCAGAACTCAGCATGCCTCTCCTGAGCCAAGACTCCTGTTTACAACCAGTGTTCACTGCACGAAAAAAATATGTTAGAAGAATCTGTGAGAAGATAAAAACTTAAGTAATGTGGGAAACCATTTCAGTTTTCCATCTTCTCTTACAAGAGCTCTCTTTTCCTTCGTCCCCCTGACTTTATTCGCCAGCATGAGAATTCCATTAAATCTCTGATCTCTTAGAAACGTGTCCTTTTATTTTTCATCCCCCATGCCTGTATACATTAAATTATATGATTTACACAGCCATGTCCTCCTTTTTACTCTGTCCTAATGCAGTGACAGCTTACTAAGGGAAGGAAAGTGTTGTGTTGGTGAGTTGGAGGCTCCTGACTTAAGTAGGTGGAACTGTATTCCTGTAACAGCAGATTCAGGATTTTGGTGAGTAAATTGCACCGACTCTCACACTCACACGTGCGTAAGTGGTCTCAGGAGCCTCACTGTAAAGCAGTCTACCTTGTAACACATCACCTCGGCACACAGTTTTAAGTGTCTTAAAGCTTATTTCTATAAAAGAGTCGTTTCCATAGCTCCTGGCTGCTTTCTGATACTCACAGATTCTGCAGCTAGGGAGTAGTTTTACATCTGATTATTTTTTTAAAAAACTAGATTGCTTATTTTTATAAGGCAGGTAAATTTAAAGTTAATATACAGCCTCTCTATAGCCACAAATAATACAATGAAACTTTGTCTTCCAGTATTGCTGCAGGGGTCTGATCCAGTAGACACTTACTTACTGTTCAGTTTATATGACATAAATATAGTCTGATATAGTTTGATTCAGCAGACATTTTTTTGTATACTTTATTTATACTGTACAGATAGCACATTTTATTCCTTGAAAGTAGTCACAGATATAAAATAGAGTCCATATGGAATATTTGCAAGATCTGGATTTTTATAAGCAGATCTGAGAATATGTTTCTCCCCATTTTGAATATAGTATTTGAGTGTGATTCACTTAATGTTTTGTATTTAGGCTTCCCTTCTAAATATGCTGCATTGAGTTTTGCCATTGCCAGTTTCTATAACAATACAAATCATCTTTATTGGTAAAGATAAGTAAAAACTATTTACTCTCTGTCCTTCAAATTCAGTTTATATTTTTGTTTTGACTCAATCAGTATATTTTTACCACTCAGTTTCTACATTTACCAGGAGGAGAACTTAAACGGAACCATTTTTCTTGGCGTTGCTAATGATAGTATTTTCAATCTCAAATATAAAAATAATAATAATACATCAGTTCTTCAAAAGTATAATAATGACATAAAACTTGTGACAGCTACAATAAATAAAAAATATATTGAGTTCTCTTCCACATATTTTTGCACCTGAATCAAGCACTCAAACTTCCTCTACAATTGTGAAAGCTTTTAAATCACATGTCCATTAAGCCATACTGCAAAACACAGGGCAACTGTCACCAAGTCAGTCTGCAAACCTTTCCTGTTGAATCACCCAGATTACTGGCCAGCACACGAGGGTATCCTGAGGGTTAGGTAGCCAAGAAGTGCACAGAGATACTGGATTTGCATGATAGCCAAGTCAACTCTCTGATAATAAAAATAGAAAGCCTTATCGCTTTCCTCCCTTTTGCTCCAACAGATATGAGAAAAGTGTAACAAAGCCTTGGAAAACACACGATGAGGTGAAGATAGTGACAGTCATTTCCAGTAAACAGGCTCCTTTTCCCTTCTCTTTTTTGGTGTTGGAGCAGGCCTGTTATATATCATCATGGGGTTTGTCCACGAATGAAAGGATTCTCTTGGAACCCTCGCAGATAACACCCACCAGGGTGCGCCTGAAGAGGGTGTATGTTCCATTAAAACACAGATAATGAGATGTCTGACACTGGAAAGGAATTCTAAGTAACCATATATAGCTTAGGGCCAAATTTCATAATCCCGATGTATTTCCTAATAAATTCTGTAGAAAGAACCAGAGATAAAATAATAATAATTAATAATAATGATAATAATAATATCAGCAACAGTAACGAAGCACCTGTTAGGCTCTTACACACAAAAGTACCAAGCACAGCTGGAACAGAGTGATGGGATGGAGCAGATTCTACTGCAACTTCTAAGGATACTTAGGAAATAAAGTAGATTAATATTTACACAAATGAGAAATTAAAAGACTTGATAGTTCTGCCTGTTGTCCTTGACTAGCTAAAGGGCAGGAAAAATCTGAACCGCAAAATAATTAAATTTTCTGAGCAATAACTAGGATTGAAAGCATTTGCTATGAGCATAATGAAACTATAAAAATATGTCTCATTTCTAGACAGAAAAAGTCATTAACTTGGTGTTGATGCTGTAAATAAATTGTTCGTTCAAGAGGGAAACTTGATAGTGTGTACACTGTTAAAAAAAGATATTTATGGCACCTCAGCACTTAATTTTACAGCTGTGTTTGTGAACTCCTTTAAGTTTCATCTGAGGAATCTTTTGCATACTGCAGGAACTGCAACTGGCAAGAGTTCCCAGCTCTCCAGGCAGCAGCCCTGTCTCTGTAGGGTGGTCAAGGAAAGACAGGGAAGTTGCCCAACTCCACTCTTGGGGTCAGGATTAGCCACTGCATTTTGAAGGAGCTAACTCTCCCTTCAGAGCTGCTGGCATTTATGGAGTCCTGGTATCACCCACATCCTCCAGGGCAGCATCGGACCACATACCACCCACTTGGCTATTCTAGCAAAGACTAACTGGCCGTACTAGCTCCTGAATGGGGTTGGGGTGGAGGGCACCTTGCCCTGCTCTCTGGGATGAATCCCAAGGCACCTTTACTACTGTCCATGCCGTGCTAAGGGATACTCCCCTCTGCTCTCATAACTAGGGGAAATTATAGATGCCACACTTTCACTGGTGGTCACTGGAGATTTTTTGCAGCTGTTGAACAGACCAAACAACCTCAAAAGACAAGTGTCAAAGTTTTCAAATAAATAATCATTAGCACAATAAGAAACTACCTGTAGGAAGGCCATAAAATCATGAAAAGCGTCCCCAAAAACCCAAACTGTTTCTCTTTTTCCCCATTGGTCTTAAATTTTCCGTGATTTATGTCTATACTATTACAAGGTTGCTGAGATGTCAAACCCCAGACATTTTGATAACTCACCAGTTTAGCAGAGAGTTCAATTAGTTGGGGACATCCTAAACCCTGTAGACTTTGGCATCTTGCCCGTGGCTACACACATTTTAAACCACAACCACCCGGCCTTATGCAACAGTGGGTAAATATCACAGCTGCAGGGATATAACAAGGGTGAGATTTCCAAAGCCAAAAGCCTCTCAGTGACAATGGTGCTAAAAGGTTTAAGTGGGTTCAAATACTCCACAACCAGGCCCAGCCAAAAAAAGCATGTTAGAGAGAGAGGAGGGGATCACTAAAGTGAGGAAATAAGGTGGCTCAGGAAACAGGTAAAATGTAACACTGATTTAATAAGATTTAGTAAGATTCAAGGAAGGGTTTGATGTTTATCAGCTAACCCAATCAGAAATTTTGGAAGTATTATAAAACCTCCTGCTTCAAGACAACTTGTGACCTTTCCACATTAAAATGATCTGTTATAAAGTAAGAGATTACGTTCTTACTAGGTTGTTTCATGCACCTTCGATTTTAACCTCTGTTGTGCTCCTTGTCAGTGAAGAGAGGCGATTTTATGTGGGCTTTGTGTTACACAGAACATAACTGCTTGCATTTTATTTTGTTTTCATCAACGAGAAAGTGATGAGAGGGAAGAAGGCAAGATGTGACGCAAGAATTATTGAAGGTCTAAAGGAAAAACACCAAGGTAGAAAAGATTAAATTAATGCACTGAAACAGGTAAGATCATTGAAATTTGCAGAAAAGATGGGAAAAGAATGATTTAAATCCGACGCCTGTGATTTTTCTAAACATTATCAGGTAACTTGAAAGACTGTGAACTTGAAAAATTAGGCCATTCATCCTTTCCTTTCACCACCACATCGCAGGTAGCAGGTGAGTACTGTGGTTGTCAACACACCACCATTCTCTCCCATTTCTTCCTAAGCTTCCTCCTTTCGAAACTGCCCTTGTAGGTAAATTGCAGACGTATGATGCAAGTACTCTGACAACTGGACCAAATGTTATACTGATTAGACACGCATCTGTACCTCAATGAAGGAGAATTTAATAAATCAAGACTTTGTGTTATGTCTGTTACAGAGTAGATTCTTCTGTTTCTATTGTTATCCTCATTCAAAGGATAAGTGACTCATTAGAGAATTAGCAGTCAAAAGATGTAGTCTTACTTGTGGATGTGATGGTGATGATGTGCACCTGACTCCAGCACATTAATCTTTCTGAATCTCAGTTCTCTTGTGGCAGTAGTTCTGTGTGTGTGAATCATGTCACACGATTATGACATATAGCAAAATTATCGCTCCAAAAGAGTTGTGTGGAAAGTGTTAAAGCAAATTAGAAGCTGGTGTAGGAACAGGAGCTGAGTTGCACTACTTTTATCATAGAATCATAGAACAGAATCATAGAATCATTTAGGTTGGGAGAGACCCTTGGGATCATTGAGTCGAACCATCAGCCCTACTCTACAATGTTCTCCTCTACACCATATCCCTCAACACCACATCTAATCTACTCTTAAACACAGTCAGAGATGGTGACTCCACCACATCCCTGGGCAGCTGATTCCACTGACTGACCACTCTTTCTGGGAAGAATTTTTTTTCTAATGTCCAGCCTAAACCTACCCTGCTGCAGCTTGCAGCCATTCCATCTTGTTCTATTGCTAATTGCCCGTGAGAAGAGACCAGCACCAGCCTATCCACAATGCTCTTTCAAGTAGTTGTAGAGAGTGATGAGGTCTCCCCTCAGCCTCCTCTCCCTCAAACTAAACAGTCCCAGCTCCCCCAGTCGCTCCTCCTAAGATTTATGCCCCAGGCCCTTCACCAGTTTCATTACCCTCCTCTGCACTCACTCCAGCACTTCGATATCTCTCTTGTTGTCTCTCTGTTGAGGTGTACAGAACTGGGCACAAGATTCAAGGTGTGGCCTCACCAGTGCTGAGTACAGGGGGACAATCACTTCCCTAACTTCTGCTGGTCACACTATTTCTTATACAAGCCAGGATGCCATTGCCATTTAGGGGACCAGCTCCCCCTCCTTTCCTCTACCTGTTGTATACCTCAAATACAGCCACCTGTGGGGAGCGTGCCACTTCTGTGCACACAATGAATGTGCATGCGCGCGCACACACACACACATGCAGAGTACCTTATCCTGCCTGTCTCAGAAGTTACCTATAAAGCTCCCACAAAGCAATAATCTCACACTCAGGGGAGTCTGATTTTAAAACTAAATAAGGAAGACTCCCTGCCTTCCCCTCTTCACTAAAGTCACTTGGGTTCTTCTACACACTCAAGCTACTGATTTTCACCAAACTCCCTAATTTCCTCCTAGAAGTCCTGCGACACCAGCAAGTAGCACCAACCCTCCTCTAATACCCTTTATGTGCAAAATAAAAAATATAGCATTTAAATAATGTTGCTTGAAGTACAATGGCAAACATTATGCATTTTTTTTGTCAGTGAAAGACTTCATTTTTCATAATCTTGTGCCTCCTAGAGCATTTCCTGTCCTCCTCAAAACAGCTGGGGAAATTCATTGATGGCATAAAGGTGCTGTGTTATCAAATACAATTGTACTCCTAATTTTCATTTTTAGTAGTAAGTAGGTTGTGGGTGTAATCAGAATTAAAAAGGGGATTCTTTTCCACATCTTTCACACCCCTCTTAGTTATGCTTTGAAGCCTTATCAGCATTCCTTTGACACATTTTTCTTAATATTGGTATGCCAAAAACATCTCTCTGGAGTATCTTTAGAAAATACCTACATTTAGGTTCTCCAGGTCAGAGAACAGAATTTGTTAGCAGTGCTTCAGAAGAAACCCATATCTATTTCCAGGATCCTCCAAAATATAAGCAGATCTCAAGTGCTTGTGTAAGTATCAGTAAATCCAGGACACTGTCTCCAGATTTGTGACTGCAGGGAACAGAAGACTCCGGAGTCAATCTCAGTCTTCCCCTCCCCAGCCCTGGCTTTCTGGTGTCACATCACCAATAGCCATAGACGGCCAGGAGATGTGCTCAGCAATTGCTTCAACAGCTGTCACTGGAGTTACAGGCTCCAGAAAACTTGCTTGGAGGCTACACTAACTTGCTCCTGGATTTTTGGTTAGGAATGGGAGGGATTGTGAGAGTTCTGCTCTTTCCTGGCCTTCCAGGTCTTACTCCTTCATTTTTTCACATATCCATGCACATAGATAATGCAGTTCTGTATCCTGTACTGTGCAACTATTATAAAGATAATATTATGGGGTAGCTTTGGAATCATTACATGTCTGTGAAGTCTGTTTATGAGGTCTCCATCTGCTACCGTGTTGTTACTGGATGCACTTTAATTGCCATTCTGGTCATTTGTGAATTCAGCATGCCAGGTCTCAGTTAGCCATGGGCGTGTGTGCTTTCAGGCTCTACATACTAAAATTGAAAATAACACTAAAAACAGCAATAATGTCAAACCTCTGGACAAGAGGCAGGTGGGATCTTGGGGGATTATGTATGGGAGAAGGAATATCTCTCTTTTCCTCACTTCTCTTTCACTGCCAGTCTGAGCTTGTCAAAAGCCTAAGACTTGTTTGCTGAGATGTACTCATAGAGTGATGCTGCAGAGTATGGGGGCACCAACACCAAGAGTGTAAAGACCCCATCCCTGAAGTCTGGGGTCTAACTGCACATTCCTCCTCACATCCTTTCTTCCTGAGGGTACGGCACTCTGACAGCCCCCACATTGCACCCACCGCCCACCCTGTTTGAGCACCGCCACTTTGCTGGGAAGTGGGACAGGACCGTGGCTTGGTCCAGCCTTTCCCTACTGCCAGAGCAAGGTGGCTCACACAAGCAGCACTGCCTGGGGGCCAAGGAGGAAGGGAACTGGGCAGAGAAAAGAGACAGGGCTGGGTCAGGCCTCCCAAGGCACATTTGCAGATGCTGCAATAAGGTGCTATCAGTTTCCAGTAACCCTGGCGGGGTGCAGAGCTGTGCACAGAGAGCTGTGATACAGCTGTGCTATCGGGGCATTGCCCCAAACTGCATGACTGATAAGTGAGATCATAGCAATTCACAGCCACTGACGGAGTGGCAGCGACCTTTACACCGACTTCAAGGCTCTGCTGGCACGTGACACCAGCCTGGGTGCTTTCCTCAGAAGAGTTTGTCACAGCCAACACTTACAAACCCTGATGACAGCACCTAACACTGACAGGGTTCCAGTTTGTTCAGCTCAAAGACTGGGCACGTCCCCATTTCCCAGGGCTGATAGAAGCCATCCTGCAGCCAAGCACTGAGGTGGACTGAAAGCACATTGTTGCATTAGAATTTATACTTGGTCACCAAACGCGATAAAAGTCATAGCTGAAGGGATAACCTGATGTAGAGAATATGGGAGATTTTTCTGTTTGGGTGGCAGGTTTATCTCCGCTCAGTTTTTTAAGACAAGAAGATGATTCCCCCGTTGGTCAGCAGGACCCACACATACCAGTGGGATAATGTGGTCTGCTCTGTCATACTCATGTCTCTGCTGGGCAGCAGAGGTTCCAGGAGAAGGAAAATAATTTGAACAAAGCTTTCAAAAGTGGTGGCTTGCTTAGGAAAGGTTAATGTTGTATATACTTGCACCTGCCAAACAAGATGGCAGACCTTGATTATAGCGAGAGCACTAGTCACTAACTTTTTTAAGAGATATTTGGTCTCTCTGAGAAGCATATTATCTACCAAGTGATCTGCTTGTTCACACAGACTCTGCACGACAGTGTATTTTTCTTTATCTAACAGTGAATCAAATATGTATGTATCTGTATTTGACTCTGTCAGGTTCACATTAATCATCATTAAACAGTAAATTAGTAAACGTCCAGCCAGGAAATACCACTCAGCTTAGATACATTTCCTGCTTTTTTTGTCTTTATTGTCTTCTTTTTAAAATAGAAAAATGTGTGCAACAAAAAAAAAATAGCCACAGATAGCCCCACCTCAGCCAGAGAAAGTAAGATAAGCAGTAAGTCAAATCTATCTTCCCTGATTTATAGTAAATTTTGATCGCTGAGGCTTGGCACTTGACCTTGGCTTGGATTCTGGCTTATTGTCTCTGCATCACACTCCATGGCTGTCTGTCATGGAGTGAACGGTCTTGCAGTATCAAGGGCTCTGAAGCACCAGTGAATTAGAATTACAAACTCCAGAAACATTCGGCAGACTTCAATAAATTTTGGTAGATCAGCAAGCTATTTCATGTCCCGTTGCAGCTTTGCAAAGCACATAACTCCCAAAGTAATTTGTTTGCCCTTCCTTCCCTTCCAAGTAGCCAACTGAGCCATATGCAGACACAGTTCTGGACTGATAGAAATACTCCTGTATGTCCTGCTTTTGCCCAGTGAGGAGCATGTTGCTGGAGGCAATGAAGGAGGGAGATGGTGTAGGTGGATGGCAGGCAGGAAGCTGAGAGGCAGGAGAAGGGTAGAGAGACAGAGACTGGGGGATTTGGTGGAGAACTAGACTGCAAGAGCCAGGGGAGGAGGTGCAGGGGCTGTGGGCAATGGGGGAGTGGTTGTACAGGAAACAGATGGGAAGAGGGGCAGATGGGGGATTAGGACACAAATACATAGTAATCCAAACTTCTTTAAATCAGATGGTCGTGGAAAAGCATGGGTTGCTTCCAGACACTGCTAGAGATTGAACTGGATGATCTCAAGAAGTCCCTTACAATTTATATTAATTTTTTTTTCTAGCACCAGCCTTCCAAATAGCGACTGTTCCCATGAGCGTGAATGGCCAAAGGGTTTTTCTAACTCCTTAATAGTTATCGTAGCAAAAAATCGTAGAAAAAATCAGATCCCAGCACATGGGAACCCAACAGAGAGGTAATTTATTGTACCATATATAAAAAATGATACAAAAAGGATTGGAATTTTTGAAATCCATATTTTTCTAATTTAAATCTTACATTTTTATTAGCATATAAGATTCTGCAGCTTCTAGAGAAAACGTCACATATACGAATTTAGGACCAAAAGTTCCATAATAATTTCAAAACCAACCAAACAAAAAAAAACCCAAACCCCAAACAAACTACAGAGATAAACCCTGTTAAAAGAACTGGCAGGAAAACAACTAATTTCAGAGTGAATAAAAAATGCATATAGCAGATTGAGACTCACATAAGAAATACATGGCTGCTAGACCAGGGCTTTGATGTAACTTTTGTAGGTGGAGTCAGGAAGCAGCAATGAGGATAAAACAAACCATGTGTCCTGGAATAATTAGATAATTCTCTGACATGGCCCACACAGTTTTGGCTGGTTCAGGGCTGTTTCATGGACGGTTCCCTGTGTTCCAATGGTGTCCTCCATCCATTTCCCTCACTCCGGACTGAGTTCCTCTGCAACCACAAGCAGATGTTCTCCAGACTAAAATTCAAAACAAGAAAAAAAGCTATATTGGAAGGTTTAAATAGCTCGTGTTAAATAGCTCATGGGGTCATATGGCATCTGCCGAGAACTGGCAATGCTTTGGAGACCCTTTAAGAGCAGGCAAATGAGCACAAAGTAGGAAGGAGACATTATTTTATAGATCTAGATATACCACAGCCTATGCTCTTAAAATATCTCACCACATCCGTGGGGGAAAAGACAGGGAGAGCAGTACAATTATGTGATTATTTCTCAACACGTTGTACTCTTTCAAATGCACATCTGTCATTTGAGATGATTTATTGTGCTCTTCACTTGGAGCTGTTGTCAGTCAACAAAAGCTATTACGCTGGTTTACAACTGTGTCAAATCACAGTCCCCACAGAGCTGCCTTTTTATCCAGATTATTTTTAGTGCAGGTGTTTCGCTTACACAGAAGGAAGCAGCACTATATTGCGATCAAAGAGGTCGTGAAAGTCCAGAGTGCCAACACCAGCTCTTCATCAGGTGCTAGATGACTCATTGGCTTTCAATGTGTAAAATGAGGATTTATTATTAAGGTAGCAGTTGATAAGAGTGTCTCACTGAAGTTACCAGAGAGGACAAATGCTGTCCTGATGAATACGGATACTGACTCTGGAGCCAGTTAGTTAATACTGCTAAAGTGTTAGAAGAATATAAATAAAAAGTGTAGGGAATGTTACGATTTAATAACATCAGTTTGTGCCTTCTCTTCTTGCTGTAGATGAAATCACTGTAGACCTACAGGTTCCTCTGCCTGCAGCCCCACTCTGTTGGACCCGGCCCCCGCTCCCAGCACTTCACATCCCAGAGGAAAGGGTCAGCACCGCGGAGGGGGTGGCGACCAGCTGCACGGTTCCCGGACGGGGCACCGCGGAGCGCTGCGCACC
>VZTM01028816.1:68295-79581 GCA_013400555.1 Jacana jacana
AGAGGGGGGGGGGGGGGAGGGATGGGGGCTATAGGGTAAGTGAAGGTTTAGGGTGAAATTTAAAAAACATCATGAAGTTGGGCAGGGGGAAGGGGATGTTGCCTTCCCCATTTTGTGGGAAATAGTGGTTCCTCCAGGGAGGAGTAATTTGAGTCTGTATTGTCCTTGCTGCATGAGAAGTTTCAAGAGAAACTTACTATGAGTTAATTTAAAATTCACGCTTTCTGTTACATTTCCCAATTGCCTTGATTTTGAAAATTAAATATGGTGAGAAAGGTTAGTCAAATGGAAGAGGATAACAACTACTTGAAAGGACATTGTGGGGAGGTTGGTGCTGGTCTCTTCTAACAGGTAATTAGTGATAGAACGAGAGAGAATGGCTTCAAGTTGCAGTAGGGTAGGTTTAGGCTGGACACTAGGAAAGAGTTCTTCACAGAAAGAGTGGTCAGTCACTGGAATTGGCTGCAGTCACCATCCCTGTGTTTAAGAGTAGATTAGATGTGGTGTTGAGGGATATGGTGTAGGGGAGAACTTCGTAGAGTAGAGCTGATGGTTGGACTCAATGATCCCAAGGGTCTCTTCCAACCTGAATGGTTCTGTGATTCTTTGAAGATGGGCTTTCCACATTGTTAACCATTGGCCCATGTGAGTCTATAGAGTGGCTCCAGAGAGCATGTTAATGGAAAAGTGAAACAAAACAAAAATTATGATACCTTGTTCTTTTGTTGTATCTGGGCATATAACGATTTTTCTGTACACTTTTCCAAACTCTAACATGAGATGTGTCACAAGTCTAATTGTGACTATTAGGCATTCCAGAAGGCAGTATTATATTGATTGTCTACTGACTATTTGAGTTGTAGTCCCAGATAAAGAAAGTTACTGCTTGTTTATGGATTCCAGTTCCTTGAGGCTTGGTCTCCTGTAAACTGAGCCAAAATTCTTGTGTGTTGCAAAAGCTTAACACAGGCTGCAGATTCCCACTATTGGTCACATTGTTCTTGTTCAGCTGGGGCAAGGAAAAGCGGCCCATCTAAGGGCATTTAAAAGTTGGTAATAACTGTGGAATTTTTTGCTAAAACATTGAAAGTTATGAAAGTAAAATGAATGCAACTATCAAATTGTGTTAAATAGAGCCATTGTGCAACTGGAAACACTAGAAAGCCATGATAGTACCAGTATGCCTAAATTACAAGAATGGGGCTTGATCCTGTAAGTGAGAAGCACCTGAGATTTACTCCAGACTACCTGAGTTGAAGATACATCTGCTGAGCTATAGCAACTCCTTTGACAGACTTTGTCTGGAGCTCAAAGACAGGAGCATCTTTCTGCTCTTCCAACCTAGGTCTGCCCCAAGGCTCCTACAGGCTGTCCCCTGTGCTACTTCAATTGCAGAGCCACCCTGATCCCACAGACACTGTTCTACAACTTCAAGCCATTCTCATGGCCTTACTTACAGATTGTCTTGTGAATGTTTAGTGGTCTTGATGGTAGCCTCAGGACACCCTTAAAAGATGGCATATCTCCCTATCCCTGCTTCCCCCCCTGCTATTCCCCATGAGGGTTCTTTCCATTCCAGCGGTGGGAGAAGTAACACAGGACATGTTCTTTCAGGTCTTTAGGATCTTCCAGAATGAAAAGCCATCCAGAAATGCAAGCTTTCAACTGTTGTGATTCACTATTGCTGTGGTATCACTGTTACAAAGCGCAAATGCAGAGCACTTCTGAAGGACAGGCTTCTCATAGTGGGGGTCCAGAGTTGTAAACCTGATTCCTAACATGTATCCTCCCATGCTCTGGCTTCCCCATCACTGAAATGGCAGTTGCAGCTATAATATTAAATATTTTGAGGCTTCTGTGTTACTGATGTCAGGCAGTATTCCTAATGACTGAAAGACCACGTCCAAATGTCGTTCTCCCTTGGCTTTCAGGCTGTAGCAAAGCTGATGTCAGTGGATTGCCGTTGCCACGGTGTTTCTGGGTCCTGCGCTGTGAAAACTTGTTGGAAAACAATGTCCTCCTTCGAAAAGATTGGCCGGTTTTTAAAGGATAAGTATGAAAACAGCATACAAATATCAGACAGGCTGAAAAAAAAGCTACGCAGGAAAGAGAAAAGCCAGCGAAAAATACCAATTGGGAAAGAAGACCTCCTATATGTCAACAAATCACCCAATTACTGTGTCGAAGACCAAAAACTGGGGATCCCTGGGACTCAGGGAAGGGAATGTAACCGCACCTCGGAGGGCCCCGATGGCTGCAACCTCCTGTGCTGTGGGCGCGGGTACAACACCCACGTCGTCAGGCACGTGGAGCGGTGCGAGTGCAAGTTCATCTGGTGCTGCTACGTGCGCTGCCGGAGGTGCGAGACCATGACCGATGTGCACACCTGCAAATAAATAAGGTTAAGTACAGAAAACAAGGCCAAACTGCCCCTCACTGTTTGGTACATGCAACGAGGCAGCAGTGACTCTTACCGTGTGCGACTGCAGGGGGACCAGCCTCAGGAGGGGATGTTGCCAAACAACAAGTAGTCCAAGCGTTTGGCCTATGGAAAAGCAACTGGGTGGATAGTAGCCTGCACACAGGGACAGCTAAAACAGCCAAAAAAGGACTCTCAGTGACCCATCTGGACATCTAACTCCATGATCAGGGACAGACACTAAACTTTCCAAGTCTTTAGTAGCCACAATGTTGTAAAGATCCGTATGGCCGGTGGGTACAGTGGGGAAAACTCAAGGTCTTGTTAGCCAGAGACTGAAGAGTTAAGTGGGTGCGTAAACACAGTAGCTATAAACCTTATGTCTGTATTTTTAAAGCTGGGACTAGATGATCCATTTCTGCAAGCTTTAGGGAAAAACAAAACAAAACAAAACAAAACAAAACAAAACCCCAACAAAGATGGGGAAATGTTCTGCTGTTGACCATGAAGCACTTGTTTTGCAGCTGTTGAGAAAGCTGTCTTCTGCATGATATGCAGTAAAGCATCTGGTACCAAGAAGTGTGTGTGACCACAGAGAGCTGGTCATCACCTGGGTGGACAAGGAGGGTCCATTGGCGTGGAGCAAGTTGTGTCCAGAGAAGAGGGGCTGTATCTCAGCTTGGTGAACATGAACAGTGTACTGAATAGCAACCTTGGGAGTTTTCCTAGGCTGTCTTTCAAACATACGAAGGACAGGTCTGAGGAGGGACAAAAGTACAATTTACTATTTGAAGGAAATTAAACCCTTTGCAGACATTTCCTCAGTATCAGAACACACAATTTGCAAGTCAGCTGGTCATCACCCCACTGTTGGACTGTATGCAATAACCTGCCACATTCAACCATCTCGCTGGTGGTTCACTGTCATTTTTACAATTAACCATACAAGATTCAGCCCAAAGAAGTCTGCCACAAAGCGAAAGACTTTTTGAAACATTGCTTTCTCTTATAGAAGCAGCAGCTAGAACCTTTCATTAGGGTGCATCCTAAGTAAGTTCAATGCACAATGTAATTTATGGATTGGCTCACACTGCTAAAATATTTAAAGTTGTATTGATAACATTTCCCCCCTTCTCCATATGTTTGCTCAATTTTATTTTACATCTGTGAAAGGTTGTTTATTTTTATGAAATGATTTAATGCCTGGCTTAAAAAGCATCATGTGAAAGGATTTCTGTTGTTTAAATGTGCAAAGACCTATTTTTGATAAGACAAGAAAGTTTATATTTTGTAAATATTTAAATTATGCAAGTTATGTAAAAGGTTTCCAAAACTACTGTGATAAGATTACAGCCTTGAAATTTGCTGGTTATATATTTGTTACTATTGTAGTTGCCTTTAATTGATTTTTATTTGCATGTGCAGGGGGAAATTAGAGAATTACATAAATGTTCTCTTTTTTTTACCATCAGGGTGGTTATAACTGTTGCAGTTAATACACACTGATGAGAAACACTTACTATGATTTTCTAAATGTTCAGCTAATTAATATTCTGTATACTCTTTTTTTATTCTTTTAAATCCATTTTACAAACAGTGAAATTGTGGCTCCAGCAGTAAGTGCAGAACACCCACTGACATCAAGGGGACTTGTAAAGGTTTACAGTCCCTTAACTTGTTCCAAACTGGCAGTCAGTTTTTACAAAGAAATCATCTTAGACAGTTTGGTTGAGACTTTCAAAGTTACTTTGAGGAATTAATTTTCTAGCTGCCAATTATTTTCCCATGAAAGATGGTGAGCAGATTCCCTGTCACTCTTTATTGGATGAGTAGGTCAGGAAGAAGCAAACGAACCCTTCTGTGTTGTACTTCACTGCCATGTGTGTTGTATCTTAGGAATATCAGTTCAGCAACCACAAAGTCCTTTATTTGCTGGGCTTGTTTGTACCTTCCCTCTGCATTTGGCCAGTTTGTCTCTGTTGACCTAGCCAGATAATTATCCTGAGGCTACAAAATCTGCTGCCTGTGGGAAGGGAGTTGAGTGTACCATTTGCTGTCACAGGAGGATTCAACACCCTCCCTGTGAAAACTGGTATGGGGAGGACACAACCTGGTGGAAGACCCTGAAGAGAAGGTTGCAAGCCACAGGTTGTTCCTGTCTTCCAGCAACAGAAATAAACCCACAGTCTCCACAGGCCATGACACAGTACCTATTGGCAACATGGATAGGACATGCTGCTAGTCACTGTTGACACGAAGGTCACCCTACATCAAGCTGCTGGCAGAGGTTAAGTCCCTGCATGAGGCTACTCCAAGCATTGCCTCCACTGAGTTTGGTGGTGAGGTCACCTTCATTTTGTTGTGTGGGACTCCAGCAGGAACCAGCCTCTGGGAATTCAGTGTGGAGGCTAAGATTTTTCTCTTGGAGCAGACCTGATCTGTGTCTCAAGACTGCCTTAGCTTTTGCTGGACCTAGAGGTTCTTCCATGCCTGATCTGTAAAGTAAGGAAAATCACTGATGCACTTCTTGGTATGCCTTCACTTGTAGCAGTGGAGAAAACAGGGATAAAATGGTCTTGGACTCCTGGGTCTAAGGTTGAATTTGCCCAGGAGAAAAATCTTAGTAGGCTGTTTCTGTGAGTTTGAAGGGGAAGGGCACTCCCACCAGTGTTGCACGGAGATGTGGGGCAGTCATGATGCAGCCAACACAACCAGGGTGTCTCTTGCCTGGTTGGCTAGCCAGTATGTGAGGCTGTGGTATTACTGAAACATCATCTATTTCCAAGAAAATATATTTTTGTTCTGAAATGTTGTTAATAAAAGATTTTTTTCTGGTTTATGAGGGGGAAAGAGTTTACTTTTTTTTTTCAGTGACAAAAGGCAGCAAAGAGAAGTGGCAACCTGCATGGTTTATGAAATCTACAGTGGCTGAGCCAACAAGGTAACAGGGGTTTGAAGCTTCACTGGCAGAAGGAGGATCCATCTTGCCTCTGAGAAGCTGAAGAAAGGTATTTCATGGGAGGTGGCATTACCCTTTTTGCACCACATGGTGAGAGCAAGCACATGTGGTCTGAGGAGCTGCTTCTCGCTTTCCTGCTGCACCAGCATTGGGGCTTGGAGGTAAAAGCAGAAGCAAAGCTGAGTGCACTGCAGAGACTGGAGCAGGAACCCCACTCTTTACCTATCACAGTTGAAACTGCAGTTTAAGTTAAGATCCTTTGTAACTTTTCTAAGTCACATCCATAAAACTAGTTCTGGATGGGCAGCATCTGTAAAAGCCATTCTGGATCAGGATACAAACACTGTTTTGTAGTGGCATCAGGGCTAAAGACATCTATTGCAGTACTTATTCCTCAAAACTGCCTTAGCTCTTTCTGCACTCTGGAAAAGTGCTTCTCGGTGAGACTGAGAGGGAGAACCATCTGTAAGGCAGCATGCCTCTGCTTTCAAAGAGAAACCTATGTCTGATCTATGTGGTTCAGCTACTTTTGCAGGCATATGGCACTGGATGAATTTAAATCACTGAGTTTAATAGGGTGGGGTTTTTCTTCCCAGTGCTGGGTGGGACTGGAGGATCAAGGTTGTTGACTTTGAAAACAGAGTGTTACATACTCTTGCATAGCTTTGCAATAGTACATATTTTCTGCTTGAAAGTAGCTACATGTGTGCTTATCTGAACAAGCAAGATTAGGGAAAAAAAAAAAAAGAAAAAAAAAAAAAGAAAAAGAAATTTACAGTTTGAGTAAGGGAAAGGTCTTATCTCACTCCTGTTCCCTCCCAGTGCCCTTCTATGCATGGAGCAGCAGTTTGTGAAAAGTAGCAAACCTATGAAAAATGCCACAAGTTTACTTTTTGAAGAAAGGATAATTGTAACCTCTCCTGAAAGTGAAAAAGTTATTTGCCATTTTGCAAACAGAAATGCTGTGCACTTCCGTGCTGCATATTTTAAAAGCAAACTTTTGTTGTTGTCTGCAGTGCTGAGATAACCCAGAGGAGATGCTGCAGGAATGCAGCTGGTCAGTCTTTCCGCACACCAGCCTGTGCATACATAGGCAGCTGAAGAACACCGTCTTGTCCTTGCCTGTTGGAGATCACCTGTCAAAGGATGGGTAATAAATGGAGATTTATGGTCTCCATTGCCATCAAAATGTCTTTGGGTTGAATGAGAGGTATGTGAAATGTTTGTGTAAACTAAAGAGCAACAATTAGCATTGGTCATTAGAAGAAATGATAAAAGGACATCCACTGTGGCTGGGGTTTCTGACAGAGCTGAGATGCCTGAGTCCATGGAAGGATGAGGTTTCACAAGGCAGCAAACTTGACTTCAGGGTGGCACCACAAACAGCTAGGTCATGTGAAGTGCTGGGGCCATACCAACTCATTCTGTGGCTAACAAAACCAAAAAGCATGTAAAAGGACCACCCCACTGTGGCAGACTTCAGGCCAAATGAAGCCCTGTGTCATGGTTTCAGCAAAAATTACCAAAACCAGACCGACAGGTGGCCCTTCCTCCCCCATAAAAGAAGGGAGAAGAAGAGGATAAGGAGATTTACAAGTTCAGAATGAACTAAACTACTTTAATGAGTATTAATACTAAAATTAAAACAAAAACAAAAGGAATAAAATAATTAAATAGATACAATATATACAAAACTGTATGAAGATCCCAGGATAGCGATCACGTCACCAGCAGGCATCAGGAAAAATCCCAGACTGGACTCGGTAATCAACAGGAGCTGGATTCCAGGTTGGAGTCAGGAGTGCTCAGATCAGGGTCAGAGGCAGATGAACAGACAGGTTCCTCCTCAGACATTGGCCATTAAAGGAAGAAAGTTGACCCTTTGATCCCTCAGCTTTTATACTCAGCATGATGCCGATGGGATGGAATACCCGAGTTGGTCAGTTGTGGGTCACCTGTCCTGGCCGCTCCTCCCTACAAGTGTGAGCCCTCTAGGCTTTTCCGCTTCCCACCCTCCACCCTGGCAAATAACAAAATTACCTGACCTTGGTTGTTCTAGCAAGAAGTATAAGCAAGGGCCTCTCTGCACCGTCCCTTGGGATAATCAGGTCTTATCACTGTGAGAGTGAACAGTTTTCTGAACTATGTGCTGTTAATTTCAGAGTTTAGTTAGTTAGAAGAAGGCCCAGCTACAAAAGTAAAACTACTGAACAGAAAATTGGTTTGTTTTTACCTCAAACCAGGACACCCTGTTTGTCTGAGCCTTCTACCTTAGGGCAGATGTTACATAGGGTGGAATATCAGGAAGTATCAGAGTGGAACAAATGTTGTTATTTGTTCTAGC
The DNA here is from genome assembly GCA_013400555.1 of Jacana jacana. Lineage (NCBI taxonomy): Eukaryota > Metazoa > Chordata > Aves > Charadriiformes > Jacanidae > Jacana > Jacana jacana. The sequence goes on from VZTM01028816.1 coordinate 76,018, forward strand.
TAAAGATGCTAATTGTGAATCCTTTCTTTATTGCATTCCATCTGTCCTGCCAAGTCATCTGCACCCCCCAGAGCCAGTATCAGTAGTAATGGGGAATGCAGTACCATGGCTTTATTTCACACAAGGATTTGCAATAGCCGATTTTAGGATTTTACACACTTAGACAATTTTTCCTGTTAGTGAACCTACACAGGCAGACAACAGCTAACAATGCCTAACTGAGAAACAGGGCTTCACAACCATGGGTGCAATGGGCATCACTAAGAACGGTGGTAGTAGCAGTGTTCTGGTTATAAACAGGGATATGAGTTCCTCAAACTCACTTGCAAAAGCAGTGGCAGACCTAGATATATAAAAAAAACAACCAAACACTCCCCCCCTCAAAAAACCCAAAATCAACAAAAAAGAATAGGTAGGTCTCCTGATCATCAATCTAATGCTTTGTTACCTGGTCACTGCATTTGTTTCTCAAGCTGCGTAGTTTGAAAACTGTCATCTGCCAGGTGGGACTGTACAGTTACCATCCCAATTGTGACTACTGGGCAAGTCCTGCTACAGCGCCCAGTACAGTTTTTCAAGAACAGGCAAAGCCTAAAATAATCAGTGGGCTAAAACTGCATTTCCTAAACATGGCCTCCCATGGTTCGTATTTCTGGAAGTCAAATAGGTCTTTTACCCTCACACAAATGAGAAAGTCATCCTCAAAGGGAATGGTGCCTGTGAACTCCATGTTAAATACTGCAGATAATTAATGGTAAAATACCCTGGCCTGTGTCAGAATCTGCTGTTGTTACACACCGACAACTGTGTAATTCCACAGGTATTGCTGTTAAATAACTAATGGTTTACTCAGCAGAGAATGAAATGGGAATTAATCCCCTCTGGCCACTGTGTCAGCTCTACAGGGTGGAAGTACAGCGGCAGAGAGGAACAGGACACTGCAATTCATTTCACAGCCAACAGATAACACTGACTGATGATCTTGCTGGCCCAGGCTAGAATTTGGGTGCCAGGGCTGACCAAGGATGGATGGCCTTTGGCAGAGGGGAGGTATCGCTTCGTTTGCACCACAAAGATGTGTAACAAATAAAGTGTCAAGGAGAATGAAGGCAGACAACATGTGGAGTTTAGATGCACTAATTGAACTGCAGAAAGACAGAAGGATTCATTGCAGGGTAGTACCATGTACCTTATGAAACCTTCTGCTGAACCTGAGCCTGCAAGCAGGAGCACAGCTTGTCACAGGCTAAAAGATCACAGCCCATCTCAGGGTTTGGCCATTTCATTTTCCTCTCATCCTGCCTGTGTTTATGACTATACAGTGTAATTTTAAATGAGTCCCAGTTTTATTTGTTAATATCTCAAGAATCATCAGCTTACCATTTGTTTGTTGGTTGTTTGGTTTTGGTTTTTTTCAATACCAAGTTATGTGTGCATCAGGATACCTTAATTAAAATGTTGAAACTTCTGATTGGGTAAGACTTCTATAATAATTTTCCCCACAGCCTTGAAAATTTGGATTTGATTGTGAAACAGAGCGAAATAGAATTCATGAACATTTCTGTTTTCCAGAGAAAAAGCTTGACACCCTGCTAGGGGTTAAAACCAGACCACGGTATCATTATAAGTGGATGATGATTTACCCTTTGGGCTGAAAGGTACATTGTGCCTCCTGTCAGTAGCACAAAAACCAGCTGACAACTGAAACAATGTCCCATTCTTCTGCATGGACCAATCTGCCCCATAATCTAGGAAATTAATTTGACACTCTATTGTGTCTCAGTGTGCTAAATAATATTTTGACATTAAACATACTGAGTTTTCAGAGGATCTATATATCATTGAGCAAATCAACGTGCAGAGGAACACAACAGCAAGATACTATTCAATTTCAGTTTAAGATGTAGGGTTTTTTTTAAAAAAAAAACCTAACAATTTTAGCTGATTATGCCAATGGCAGCAAAACCAGAAGTTACCTGAAATTTAGAGAATGAGGTTGTTAAGTTTTATACTTGTTGGTTTTGGAGCTTTCGGCTGTAATTTTGTGGCAGGCTGGCTTTGCCCACCAGGTTGGATGAGCTAAAGCTCCCTACCTCCTGCCCTGACCCCAGCCCACCGATCAGTTCAATGGTACGGTCCACACAAACTCCACAAACAATAGATTTGGCTCTGTTTGGAGCATCAAACCACAGCAAGGATGTGGAAGTAAAAATGGAGGGAGGTGACCAGGAGTAGCAGCTCCTTGAGCCAATTATGCTGCCATCATCAAAATATTTTCCAACTGTGGTTCCATGTGTTGCGTGCATTGAAAATTCCAGGTTTTTAACATAAAGCAAACCAACAAAACCAAAATCCACACCGCACGAATGGATTATTTGACAAAAATTCTGTAAACAAAGCAGCTAGTGAAATAACCCCATTTTAGTGATTCCTGTGCAAGAGAATCCTATGCAAGTTTGGTAGAATCAAACTTTTGGGATTATGCAATGCTACAACCACCTCCTGTAGAAGTTTTATGATCCCTCACAGTTTGCTAACGTAGAAGGAAAACAAGCCTCAGGTAAACAAGCAAGCCATGTACAGTAAGAAGGGTTAACGCTTTAGGGCAGGCACAGTTTACGTTGATCAATGATTTTATGTATACTGCAGTAAAAGTGCAACTACCCTTTTTAAAAAGCCCTCCTTGCTTTTGATCACTCAGGACTAAACAGCACTAAGGCAAGACAGAGGAGTATTGTATGTTCTGCTGAGACTGTAACCGGCGTAATAGTTTTGACCACTTAAATTACCTGAAATATCAATTGGGCTCAACGTTTTGTTTTTTCCATTTGCTCTTTGTGCCATAACTACAATGCTAAGAAACTACTCTAGACTTCTGGCATTGGGAACAGAAATAACCATCTGCTTTGGGCTGCCACCAGGAATCAGACATTTCCCATAGAAGATGGAGTGATTTCTGTGCATTTTACACAGAAGACAATGTAGCAGGACTACTATAGTTCTCTATACCGATCCCTATTTCTCTCCAAATATATTCTAAAGCCCTGAAAGTTTTAATTTCTATGTACTTCAAAAGATAGATGACAAGATAATCCAATTGTTGGATGAGGGGAAGACAGTGGATATTGAATACCTGGACTTTTGAAAAGCATTTGACACTGTCCCCCACCAAATTCCCATGAAAAAAATGGCTGCTTATGGCCTGGATGAGTGTATGATCTGCTGGATCGAGCACTGGCTGGAAGGACAGTCCCAAAGAGTGGTGCTCAATTGAGTTAAATCCAGCTGGTGGCTGGTCACAAGTGGTGCTTCTCAGGGCTCAGTATTGGGGCCATTTCTGTTTAATGTCTTTATTGATGATCTGGACAAGGATATAGAGAGCACCATCAGGAAGTTTGCAGATGACAGTTAGGTGGGAGTGTTATCTATATGATGGCAGGGAAGCTCTGCAGAGGGACTTGGATAAACTGGATCGATGGGCCAATGTTAATGGCATGGACTTCAACAAGGCCAAGTGCCAGGTCCTGCACTTGGGCCACAACAACCCCATGGATGGCTACAGGC
>VZTM01028817.1:0-46392 GCA_013400555.1 Jacana jacana
AAATCGCACAATGCTGTACTACTATACTGTCAGGTAATCTACTGCCTCTTTAAATAAATCTAAATATTAGGTCTAGGAGGGATCAACCTGAGAAAAATGCTAAAATATAACTGCTAAAGTTAATACTTACTTAATACTTGCTTTTCTACAAGACTTAAAATGAAAAGGCTTTCCAACTATTATAAGATGTACAGTCTTAATCTACATTTCAATAAGATATTTAAAGGCAATGCTGAAACTGTCAAGGACCCTTTCTTAAGCCTGAGAGAGGCCTACAAAGGAACGCTGACAGTTTCGTTTTCTGTGACACGGAAGCATTATTTTATCAAGAAAATGTTATTATATTCGTATTCATTTTAGCACGCCTCTTTGCAGACTCTTCAAAACCTCCACATGTATTTGGTGGCACAAATGCTATAGGTGCACTTGTGTTGTCAGGAGCCCTTACGATAAAGGTAGATGAAGCGATTAGCACGAATGTACATTCTTCTGTCGCGTTTTATACAAAAAGGCTAAAAGTGAAGCTAGAATGAAATTTCTCACCCAGATGCCCATAAACTGTAAATGTACTCTGGAATGTGTCATTCAACCTGTTGTTTTCCAAAAAAAACAGTAGAGGTTTTTTTTTGTAAGAGATCCTCATTGTTATAATTTAACTATCTATCGTTAGCATTAATAAATATGTTAATACACTTTTTATATTATTACTTCTAAAATCTTTGTCGTAGACATTTTAAAAATAGCACCTCAAGCATCTGTATAAATTAACTCTTTTATGGATAACGTGGCTCTGGTTCGAAAAGAAAAAGCTTTTATTCTTGTGAGAATGTATACGTACAGACCATAAACAGTTTCTAATTAGTCACATGTGGGTTCCAATGCAGACTTGTACGCCATAAACCAACACTGAAATGTATAAGGAACTGTCAGTCAGATCAAAAGTCAATCCAAAATCATCCCATTTGCAGAGCTGAGATGCTGTCACAGTTAGTTAGCCATAAATGTTTAAAACAGCAACCAAACTTTTATTCTAATTGAGCATGAGTTGAAAGGCTGCACACTTTGATGTCTTTGCTTTTATCATTTGTATATAGCTTAAAACAGCAGGGTATTTTTTTTTGCCTCCTTCTCAGAAACAGGAGACATTACTTCTTATTGAAAATATACAGGTAGGTCAGGCTGTATTTGTGGAGCCAACGTATGGTTTTCAATCATGCATGTAATCACTTACAGTGCTAGTGGTGCACTCAAAAAGCGCAATTACAGTAGTTTCTCATTACTATTTAATCTTTTCTTCCTGTCAATTGTTGACCAAATCATAAAAAAAAATAATATGCACCTTCAGAATATCATCCAGAACGAGATCCTACATGTTAGGGACCCCAGTCCCAAGGACTTCAACAGCATCACCATTTTTCAATCCTTTAATTTTTGAGGAGGAAAGAGGGCAACACAGCCTGTTCTCAGGGAGCGTATTTGAGCAGATGCCTACAATCTGAGAACATGTTAAGAGAAACTTGAGAAGCAGCAATGAAAAGTCCAGACCTAATCTTGTTATAGAAACACTCAGTGCCTGTTAGACAAGGGAAATTCACACAAAATTCCGGTCGGGTGGAGCAAATGAAGCAAAGGAGCCCCTCGCTGCTGTTCAAGGCAGAGTACAAGCACCCAAGACCAAGTGCCTCAGACTACACCTCCTACACCTCTTGTTTTGTATTTCTTTTTTTAAAAACAAACAATCCTCTTGCAACACAGCACTCACACTTTTCACTTCACTGGGGCTACAAAAAAGAACTTGGATGTTTCCAGGGATGGGGCATCTCCCACCTTGCTGGGCAACTTGGGCTAGTGTTTCAGAATCCTCATGGTAAAAAAAATTCTTCCTTATATCTAGTCTAAATCTACCTTGTTCCATTTAAAGCCATTACCCCTTAGTCATATCACAAAAGGTCCTGCTAAAAATAATCTGTTCCCATCTTTCCTGTAGGCTCCCCTTTAGGTACTGGAAAGGACTAAAGGTCTCCCCAGAACCTTCTGTTCTCCAGGCTGAACAACCCCAACTCTCTAGCTGGAGTTAATACACAGATAAATTCACTGAGCACTATCCATGGCCAACTGGCTTTAATTTCTAAAGAATAACAGCAACAGAACAGACCCACCAGCTCCTTCTGTCCTTCCTCCAGTACAGTCTAGTCTTCTATACCATTACATCGCGAGGGAAGAGGTTGTAAACACTGTCCTTGAGGACAGACAGCCATTTAACCAGCACAAATGTTCTTGCTCCCAAGAAACCTTCATCATTCCTAACGTTCAGCATTTAAATGCTAGCTCTTTGTCCAGAGAAAGGAATTTAACAGGAATTCATTGCAATTTGTAGAAAGAAGCTTCAGCATATTCCTTTGTGAATGAAAGGAGAAATTTAGCTGGGAATCTCAAGGCAGCTATTCCTTGGCCAAGAAACCACTATGGTCAGGACTGTATGAAAACATGCTAAGGCACAAAGTGAAGTACCTAAAAAACAAATAGGAAAGAACTATGGGAAAATTATGAATCTTATTTTCCAGATGAATAGCAGAGGAAAAGGAGACCTATTTTGTTCTCACTTTTTTGTTTGTTTACTTCAAGGAATATCATAGCCTCACTGCTTCCGACAGGAGATAAAGCAATCTTTGATGGTTTGTCCAAGGACACCCCAAAAGTCTGTGGCAAAGCCAGAAACCATGCAGCCAGAAGTCCATTCATAATACCATCCATATTCCCACAAACTGTTAGCCAAAAGGTGATTAAAGAGTCTTGTGAAATGTTTTTCATGTTGAAACAATGCCCAGTGTATTCCCTCCAGATATAGTGTGTCAGGGCTTCTCCTCTCCCTCCCTGCCTTGCTGGAGAAGGTGCCAGATATACTGGGCATATGATGGCAGTGGGAAATGTAGTCATTGGTACAACTTAGCTTTAGTCTGAAATTTTAAAACAAGCTGCAGGATCTGTGGGAACAGGGTATCTAACAGCGATTGCAGCCATTATTTTTCTCTTTTATAGTGCTACCTTTTAAACTAAGCTTGAGATCTTTGTTGTTGTCTAGTACCCTGTGGCACCGGCCTGGCGTGATGAGACTTCAGCAAGATACAGCACATAAAAGCATACACTGTTAGTGTGACGAATTGCAATGACAAGGTTGGGTTGGAGGTAACTGGTGAATGATCTAGTGAATTGAAAATGCCTGCGTGCTCCGCCTGGTAGCGGTGAAAAGAGAATATGGGCAGTGCCAGTTGTGTGCTACAGGCAGGAGCCTTGCTGAGAACACAGGAGAAACACACCATACCTTATTAACACGCCCAGCTTCTCAACGAGCTCTTTAGAAAACAAATATATAGCATCAGCAATCAACCATATTATTATTAATAATGCAGTTTAAATGTGTGGAGGAGGTGAATTTGGTATGAATCCAGCATTTGAATTATGTAGCATTAAAATGAAAATCTCTGCTTAGGTACCCAGAGAACACAGACGTTGCTATAAAAACCCAACACGCAGCATACAAAGGCATGCAACTAACTAACACCCAGCTCAAGTCATGAATAAAAACAATGCAATAATTCTTTGCACTCTAGAGCATCTTTCAAAAATGATTCCGCATGCATTCCCTGGTAAATACAACATCCTTGCAAGACAGATGAGGAACAGTACCCTGGTTTTCAGGATGGGAAACAGAGTCAAAAATAATCCCACACCCCAACATCAGTGGAAGATCAGAGTAATATTCTCTGGTCAATAAAGAGGCATCTTAGTGCAGTCGTTGAGACAGGTACCTCTTCAATTCCTCCCAAAGAGGAATACAGAAGTCCTTCTCCATTCTCTGGAACATCAAAATGATTCTATTGGGCTATCGTACACAATACCTGCCTTTATTTTTCTTTCATTTTTATCACCTCCTCTTATGTAATTCTCTTTATCTTCATAAGCCCATGTAAAACTGTACAGTATCTGTGATTAAACACAATCAGTTCAATCAAAAAACCTTAAATTTGTTGTCATAGAGCTCACGGTGACACAGTGTGGTAGACAAATTCACCAGAAAGAGCACACAATTTTTGATGCTATAGTTAATTCCCAAAAAATACAGTTAAAAATACAGTTAAAAATATAGGCTAAAACCAAAATGCAGTCATGACACTTCAGCATTTGCTCCCTCCAATGTGTAAAAAACAATATCTTTGTATAAAACAGAGCTTAAATGTTATTACTGTTATACCATACATAGAACATTTTTCTAGCGTGTACGTTCAGGGTCTGATTTCTAGCTTATCACACCACTGTAATACCTAAGAAATTTTTCAATAAACATCCAAGTATAAAAATGAGAAATCCACTTCCAACTTAGAGTTTCAACTGGGACATTCATTAGATCAGAAAAAAAACCTGACATACAACAATTCTTTTCTCTTGATAAGCCCTTCCTGGAGCACAAATAAAGTACTGCAACTCCAGGGAAGGTCTGGTATTTAACAACAATCTAATATCACGTATATGTGTGTGTTATATTTTCCCAAAGTTGTTCAACACCTTTACATTTTCTTCACCCAACAACCAATAGGCCAATATCCTCCTTAAAACATAAATGCTATGGTTTTTCCTCTATTTAACAACTACTGTGGGATTTAAATGACTTCCAGACGTAATTTTAATATTAACTCACTTTAGACTGAGGCCTCTACATACTTTACTCCTAATCTTTTTCCATTCTGCTGCCGATAACCTCATCCCAATATAAGATGTACCTTTGCTTGTGAGACTCAGTGTTTCATTAACTCTGTTCAGGTTTTTATATTGAATCTATGAGATATGAGTTTACCCCATTTTCAACACTAAACCTCTTTAAAAACTGAATATTCACCTAAAACATGCAGTCTGTGATGGTTAAATGATAGTTTAATTATTCCATGAAGTGCTTGGCCTTAAAAAAAAAAAATAATCTATTACTAGTTAAAATCTATCAACCCTGAATAATAAGAACTGCACCCACTGGGTGTCATGTACAGGAGGGGATGCACCTTTGAGAGGCTCTTGAACACCACGCATCACGCTGCTTTACCTCACTCGCTGCACACAGCGCACTTGAGGTCAGTGGCTGAAAGAGAGACCTACATTTCTGAACAAGGATGCAGTATCTTACTGCTTATTGGCAAAATCAAATCATTTGTGGTAAATTAATGGAACTGCACAGATGGGGGAAAAAAAAGAAACCAAAACCAACATAAAAAAAAAATAATTATGAAATGTTTTACAGCAGAGTCTAGCTATGACCACCCTGGAAGCCAGGAGATACAATACCAAGGAGACAACATCAGTTCCTTCTGATTGTCCAGGGAACAGTTACTCATCCAGCATAAATAGTCCATTTTTGAGGAAAGACCAGAAAAAAAGAGCTAGAAGCATTTTATTTCGGTATTCTTAGACCTGATTAAGACTCATATTTGGCAGCAATCTAAGCCCATATAACTTCTCTCTTTTCTTTTATTAATATATTTCAGGTTGATCTGGATAAGCCACTGAATTATTGTATAAAGGTTTAGATTCAACAGTTTTTTAATTCAGAATGTCCATTGTGGGACAAGCACTTTTATCTCCTTTATTCAAGAGAATTGTAAAACCAACAGTAAGGTCTTCCTGCCTTCTTGGCATTACAACTCATCCCCATTGATTAATGATGCTAACCAATGGCCACCGACAATTTGGCTGATACTTCACCAAAAACATTATTCAGAAGTTATACTCCCATATCTTAAAATTTGAATGATCCTGTCAGGCAGAAAGGAAGAGGAAAAACATGGCTTTCCCCGCTCCCCCCTCCCCTTTTGCTTTTCATATAGTTGATGAAAAGAAAAACATTTCCAGTTTTGCTGTGCTTTTTGCTGTAAGTTTGTTGCACATCTCTGATCATTTCTATTAAACATGCTTACTAGCTTCAGTGACAGTTTCTTTGGGAGGAAATCACGAGCCTTAAAAAAAAATAAATAAATGTGTGTACCCATTTTATTAGTTTCTTTTTGAAAATCGTTATCGTTGCTGCAAATGTGCCTCCACCGGAGAAGTGGAACACTAAGGAAACCATCCCAAGGAGGAGGATGTGAGGCATCTTATCGCAGCAATGAGTGGGAGTGCATTTCCTTGTAGTCGCTGTAATAGTAGTGGTAATTCTTAACTAAAAGGCCATAATGATAATATCTAGAAATGACACAGTGCTCTCTGTAACGCAACATGAATATTCCAGAGCGGGATGATAACCAGCTGCAAACAAAACAAATTAATTCATAAAAGTTATATAGCCTCGCTTTGCATCGCTTTAAAGATAAAGAGGTGAAGGAAGCTTCAAAACAGGGTTATTAAGCTGGTTTTTATTTTATTTTTTTTTTAAGCTTCTGAAGGAGGAAGAGCTTTGCAAGGGGGAAGCTCCAAAATTGCCATTTCAAGTGTTTTGTTTTGTTTCCAAAACATATTTGACTTCGGACAAAAGGAGGACAAGGAAAGCCTAAGTAGCTCTTTCAAGTAAAAAGGGCCGACCAGGAGGGCAAGAAATTTGGTTGAAGATTTCTGTTACATCCTGTACATCCAGTCTCCAGGCAGAACTGTGGTGAATGAGCCAAAACGCTGAACTCTATCAATGCCATTCTGGCTTTTGAATGAATGTGACAGTGAGAGACTGTGGGAAGCAACTTAACACAAATGGAAAATTTGCAAGTGAAGAACTATAATAATCGCCTCCCATAACAGTCAGATCAGGTTTTGAGAGGATTTTTTTTCTTTTGTGTTTCCTTTTTTTGCTGTGTGAGGATTTGGGGTTTTTTTTTCCTCTTTTTTTTTCCTTCCCCTACTCTCACTGAGTACAGTTTAGTTGGCACATTTTGTTCAGGACACTTATGAGAATGACTAACAACTTGCTGCTACTGATAAATAGGTTGGGTCACTCAAAACTACAGCATGGACAAACAGCAGAGAACGTCTCCGTGAACTCCACTGCCTGGCACAGACCTAGAAAAGACTTGGCCAGGTATGCAAAACTTATTTTTTCATTATTTCCACATCCCCAGCTGACTATAGTATACCATAGCAATTCCCCAGCTTTGAATAGCAGCTCCTTCCTTGCCCAGGCATGTGCCTCTGTGCAAGAGAACAGCTCTACCACAGCACTTCAGCATCCTCGTGTTAAGGGTAAAAGACACAGGGCTTGCTCAGCCCAGCAGATGTGCAAAGTCCATACTGGCTGACCCCACTTTCAGTGAACTATCATGGCAAAAGCTAAACTTTTGCTCATTCACATCTGTCCTGGTTTGAGGTAAAGCAAACCAATTTTCTGTTTTACAATTTTACTTTTCCAAGCTGGGCTGCTTCTAACTCACTAAACTCTGAAGTTAACAGCATATCGTTCAGAAACTTCACTCTCAGGGTGATAAGACCTGATCACACCAAGGGATGGTGCAGAGAGGCCCTTAATGTAATAACCTGCCCTTGGTTGTTCCAGCATTTGCCCCATTCGAGGGTCAGAAGTGGAAAACAATAGAGGGGTCACACCTATGGGGAAAAGAGGACAGCACAGATCACCCAAAAACTGACCAACAGTGTATTCCATTCCATCATGCTCAGTATAAAAGCTGAGGGATCAAAGGGCCAACTCTCTTTATGGCCAAGGAGGACCCTATCTGTTTGTCTGTCTTTGATCCTGATCCAAGCATTCCTGACTCCAGACCTGGAAATCCAGCTCCTGTCAATCACCGAATCCAGTCTGGGACTTTTCCTGATGTCTGCTGGTAACATGATGATCATCCTGGGAGCCTGGTACAGTTTTGCATATACTGTATAATTTTTTTTCTCTTTTTTAATATATATTAAAAAGAAAATTTATTATTTATATTTTCATTAAAGTAGTTTAGGGTTTTTTTTCTAAACTTCTAAATCTCTTTAATCCCTTCCTCACCTCTCTTTCTTAGAGGGGGAGAGAGGAGCCATCATCTGTCTTTATGATTGGTCAAAACCATGACAACATCCAAGCCAACCTTATTGCCAGATATTTATATTGCCAAAACCCTTATAATTTCCCACAGCACAGCCTTGTGCCCCCTTCCCCAGCCAAAGCTCAATAACAGAAATACTTANGACTCCAGACCTGGAAATCCAGCTCCTGTCAATCACCGAATCCAGTCTGGGACTTTTCCTGATGTCTGCTGGTAACATGATGATCATCCTGGGAGCCTGGTACAGTTTTGTATATACTGTATAATTTTTTTTCTCTTTTTTAATATATATTAAAAAGAAAATTTATTATTTATATTTTCATTAAAGTAGTTTAGGGTTTTTTTTCTAAACTTCTAAATCTCTTTAATCCCTTCCTCACCTCTCTTTCTTAGAGGGGGAGAGAGGAGCCATCATCTGTCTTTATGATTGGTCAATACCATGACAACATCCAAGCCAACCTTATTGCCAGATATTTATATTGCCAAAACCCTTATAATTTCCCCACAGCACAGCCTTGTGCCCCCTTCCCCAGCCAAAGCTCAATAACAGAAATACTTAGTGCAACACACAAGCAGTTTAAGTCTGAGCTTAAAGTACTCAGACTTATTCCCTTGATTGCAGGCCAGTGCTTGGACCAGAGCATTTCTTTTGAGATAGTCTTTTTAACCTGGCAGTACAACTGCACCATGAGCTTCCGGCACAATCAGACACAACATCGCATTCGAGAAAGCAGTAACTCCCTGACCCCAATGTCATCTCTCCTGTTGTCACGTTGTACATCTTCCTACAGTGCCTCTGTCACAGCACAGCTCTTCTTCTCTTTACAGTTGACAAGATGACGTCTAGACACAGCATAGTTTTCACTGCTACACTCCCTCTATTTGGCAAAAGCTAAGGGGAAATTAGAATTTTGCAATTTTTTTTCCCAATAACTACTTGAATTTAATGCCTTTTCCCATTAAGCAATTAGTAGGAACTAGTGCTAATACAGTCAAACAGATTCCAGAGCCTTTAGAAACTGGGAAAATTCATGCTGATATTTGATTCATCATTACATATCATTTCTGTCTTATTTAGCAAAACCAGATTAGATGTACATTAGCATACTCATCCACATGGAAGCAGCCTATTGCAGAAAAATGAGAAGAGCAGTACAGAAAGGCAGACGTTTCCCCCCCTCCCTCTTTTTTTCAGAGAAATCAACCAAAACCTCATTTTGCTACAAAGAGCCCTTTTCCTGAATCTTCAGCTTCATACCCAAAGCTTTCTATATTTCATTTGTACTTTTGGCTGTACGTTTACTTTCATAGTTGCAGGAACTCTTTTTGCATAGGATTCAGTCAAAATACCTCTGATATTTCATTTTCTTAATTGAAAAATGGAAGCTCACAATTAAAACATGAACCTTTAGAGGGACTCCTCATGGATAAAACCCTAGAAAGCACTTGGGAGCAGCCACTGAACTGTACCAGGGCAGGGGAAACCTGGTGTCAGAGAGCAGAACAGAGAAGGACACAGGAGGAGCCAGTGACTAAGTGTGGCAACAGAAAGACAACTTCCCAAAAGCCTCTGCAACACCACATCAAACATACTACAACTGAGAGCCACTTACTTGACCAAAAACAATCTTTGAAGCAAGAAATAGCATACAAGGATAAAGCAAGGAATCATTTCTGTCTTTTACAGCTATCATCAGTGTTCTCCATTTTAGACCATCTCCAGCTTCACTCCAATAAAACCTGGCTTTGCCAAATTTAAAGCCTTTTCGTCCCCATCCATTTCAACAAAGAAAACCTGGGCAAACGCACCACCAACTAACTCAGGACTGCACCACAGCCTCACACATCTCTTTATTCTTAACATGGTGAAGGCTGAATCCAAAATCCTCCAAACAATACACTGAACTCCACACGATGCACCAAAACCATCAGACAGTTAAAGAAAACACTGTGCTTACCTTGACAGACTGTCAAACTGCAAGCAACAGGAGGGGTGGGTGGCTCTCCAGTACCCCCGTGCTCAGGTATTGTGAGGGGACACATTGACACACAGTAAAGATTTACAGCCACCCAGGAGCAACACCTTTAACGGTGCCTTTACTGGTTGCACTGCAAGAAGTGACTGGCTGCCCAGCTGTGACCCCAGTACGAGCCCCAGGTGCTGCTCACCACCCATCACTCCCCCAGGTGAGAAGCATCATCCCCACACCCACCCCCAGCCTGAGCCTGCCCACAAGCTTTGACCTCTGATGGGTTTAATTTTGATCCCCAGACAATACTAAGCACTTTTGCAATTCCATTAGCAGTCAGGTCTGCAACCAGCAAATGTCCTTCAGGTGTCTGTAGAGCTTGAGAGGGCTGTAATTACCTTAGCTGTAACAACAAATCAAAGTAGTTTCATATTCCCCTGGTTTTTTACATTGTTTTCCACTAACAATGACCTACTTAAAAGCAAGAATAATCCTTTCTAGATCAAATAAACAAGCCAAAGGCTTTGCCTATGTATCGCTAACCTGACTCTTAGTTGTATAAAGAAGTGGGTTGTAAATGACGAGGGTTTAAGCGACCCCTCTCCCTGCATAATACTAGAAAGAGCTTTTTACTACATACATACAGTGAGGGGGCCAACATTGCACAACAGAGGTGAGAAGGTGGCAATGAGTTCGATGTGGGGGCCACAAAAATGACCCACACCTGAATCTTCAGGACCTCAGCCTCCTCATTATCCCCCGAGAGGACTGTGGGGTGACTTGGGCACTTTGTACCCCTACATTAAACAGATGTCTGGTAGTGCAGAGGTGCACAGTGTCCCCAGCAAAGACAGTGGCTGGAAATGAAGCAGTGAGGCTTGAACTGAGATACATTTTTCTCTGGACACCTCCCTGGGAATGCTCTTGACTGATGGTTCTGGTAGGGAGGGAAAACAGGGAAGGGACTTTCTCCTTGTTATCTGGAGAGCACACAGGCGGTGGTCTCACTCATTGCTCCCTTGTGCAGCCTTCTCCCTCAGCAATTTCTCCCCCAGTCAATCTCTAGGGTTGTTTACACTTTCCTCTTTCTGGTCCATAAAATCTGTTTCCTTGTGATGAAAAATTTCTCGCAAAATTTACCAGTGGCATCAAATACCTTTTATAAACGTCACACTTTTTAAAACCTCTAGGGGTTAAAAGTGTGTTTTATTTTCCTTTGCCACCTACCTCAAGTGCTGAGTCACAACCCAAACCATTTCCATGTGGAAACTCTTTCTTAAAGGGACAGCTAAATGTATAAAAGTACATAGTAATCTGCCAGATCCCTGCTGGGGCATCCAGTAGCAGAAAAATATTTTATATCAATCATCTCCTGCATGTTTTCTCCCTTATAGGCAATGGAAATTGTCTCCTTTACGTGTATTCTGTTGGGTCCCCAAGTCTGCTGGGTGTTTTCTTGCTGTGACTGATGGGTCACTGGATTTCCCCTACTCTTTCCCAGAGAAGTGATCCTTTCATGATCCATTTTTTTAACTCCTATGTTACAGTAAAGTATTTCAAAGTCTTTTCCAACTCCCTTTAACATTGTTTTAACACCAGCAGGAGAACAACTTCCATCTTTTGGTCAAGTTTTTTATATCCCTGCTCCTTCATAGCATATGCAGAAGATGAATCCTGGTATTTTATGGAAAATAAGTCCTTAAAAAGTTATTTCACTTATTCACAAAACCATTGAATGGAGATAATTTCAGGTACATCAGCCCTGCATTTTACTAAGTCCTTTTTCTATAAGCTATAGCTTTCTAAAAAAAAAATAATTAAATATATTTATAATACTAAAAACTGTTGTGACTACAGAGTATTTTAATTGAGTGGAGCTTCACAGAGTATTCTCTCAGACTGACAGAATTGGTCACTTACTTTCCTAACAGGACTCTCATAACACACTCCTTTTAATTAATACTACTAATTTGCATTAGTACCTCTATACAGTCTACCAGTATCACCCACTGCATTTCTGGCATCCTCGTCATACATCAGAGATTACCTCTGCTTGACCAGTTATCATAGTATGTAAAAGCTCCATCTCTTTGTCTGTCCTGGGTCCATCTCTGAGTTGAGTTTTGAGAGAGCTCTGCTCCAAGAGTAGTCTGAATACCATCCCTGCCCTCAGCCCAGATATGTGTGATCCCCCTTCGTCAGGAAGTTTTTAACCTTTTCAAAAGTTAATTCCAAATGTTCTGTTTGCTTTTCTGTGTGATTTTGGATGGTGTCAGTCTGGTACTTTTATGAGTCAGAGCCCCATAATTGCAAAATGCAATTAGCATAGTTCAGAGCATCCATAGTTTAATTTTATCTTTGTGCCTCAGATTAAAGACATATTTCTCATATTCTCTATTTTTACGTAGTGTGTTATATTCAAAACTCTGCAGCACAGTTTTATGGTTATCAGCCTACAAACCAAACTGCTTGGGTTCACTACTTTTTTTTTCCCCCTGGTGTTCTGGAAGCCACTTTGAATCACCTGCCCTGAAAAAGGTCCACTGTCTGGCGATACATCTCCATCTGCCTTTACCCACCAGAACTTGTTTATCGTTTCTTCATCCCTCCCAAAACATCCTGCTCTAAGAAGCAGAAGCACTTATAATACAGTTGTGAAAGTCAGAAAGGCAGTCCAGAATAGGCTTAGTTTTCCCTCTTATAAATAGGACCTGATTTTAGGAGATGCTAATACGAAGCTGATATGAGAAACCACCCAAGGCGTTTTAAGATCTGTCTTCCAGCTTTTCTGACTCACAAATGCCACTTGGATGAGTCCTACAGGAAAAAAAAAAGAAAAAACCCGAAGGGTTTAAGAAACGAACCTCAGGCAGAGGCCATTGGAGTGATGATGTGGTTGGCCAAGTCCCAGCATCCTCATGGACCACACCAGCTCTGAGTGCCTGGACCACCTCCCTCCTCCAGGAAAGTGACTGCAGCAGGAGTCACTCCATTCCTGCTTTGCCTCTGCTCAGGCTTAGGGCAATATGATTGATAAACCAGCTTTGAATATCCCCAGGATGGTTGTAAGGATTTGGTTTCCTTCTTAAGCGCAGGCAATGTATGAGCACGAAAACTAACAGGTAGAGGGATACAACTAAACTAGACTTTTAACTTGCAAAGCCCTATTAGATCCTTTCAAACCCTCAAATATTAGTTTTTAACAGGCATTTGAATGTTTAAATGTAGAAAGTAGGTGAAGAAATTTTGCCTTAAAATAATTTTAAAATATCTAGTAGCGTGCTCTACAAATGCCCACTTTTTTATTACTAATAAACAATATTTATTACTAATAAAAAAACAACTTTTTATTACTAAAAGATTTTCTAAAATTTTCTAAGAATGTGAAGTGGGAAATGAAATGTAAGAAAAGGTAAATGCCAATGCATAGTTATGAAAACACACACTTTGAAAAAGCATCCCACTGGTTACCTATTTTATCAAAGATATGAGGACGGCACAAAGCAGATGGATAATAAAAGGATACCACTTAACCACTTAGCTAATCTACCCAAATTGGAAAGACGATGTTAAGACTCAGAGGTACTATTTGAATAAAAGCATATGCACCATGCGGTTCAAAGCATTGTATAAAATGTCATGTTAGAAATGCTAATATTCTAATAAATAGATATAACCCATCTCACATTCCTTTGGATTTAGAGCTTGGTGGTATTATAATATGCTAAGTTAAACACCCAGGCCCACGGGCAGAGGTGGCACAAACGGTTGTGGAAATTGCACGTTGGCAAGGGTCTGCGAGATCCTGCAACTCACAGCAGAGAAGGGAAAGCACAGGGCGAGGAACTCATTCCAGTAGGGAGTAGTTGGGTGGAAGCACGGGGAAATAAATAAAGTTCTGTAAATGACTGCTATGCAAATTTGCCATGTCTTTTTTAAAAGGCGGTGAAGTGCATGATTTCTATTTCTCAACACAAATAACTGTGGCAGATCCTGGGTGTACTGTGTTCAGGGGCCTGGTGCTGGGTGAAAAAGCATGGGGGTATTACTATTTTGACTGCATCTAGGATATAAGTGGTTGTTCAGGTAAACAAGGCCAATACCCGGAGCGAAGCCCCACAGTACTACGGCCAGAAAAGTGCCTAGATAGGTATCATACGATGACATTCGATTAAAGACGGTTGAATATTTTTTCAATCACTCTTTCAAAATTGTAACTGAACGTCTTGATTCCCATAGACATGCATTTTTAAGCTAAAAGCACACATCCTCCAGGAATATTTTATTGTTTGCTCACAAACACTATTTCCTGACCAGTAGTAACTTGAACAATGGCTATTCCATGAAGAAACCAAGATGATGGGAAGAAAGGAAAACTTCCAAGAACTCCTGCCAATCACTTGCAGATTGTGGTGTAAAACGGCCCTTACTGAGGCTAAAATTCATTTCAATAAATTAACTGAGCAAATTGTTTCATTCTTCTTAAGAGTAAAAAATCAGCAACGCCTGTATCTATACTGTAGCTGCCTGGGAATGTATTACAAACTGAAAACCAGCAGAATTTGCAGTGGATCCTGCAAAGTATTGGAAAAATAACAATGCTCAGGTTATTTTTTTACTTTATTTTCTGTGTTGTCTTTTTATCATCCACAGTTTCCTGCCATGGCTGTAATACTATATAACTCTGTATAATATACATATATGTAGATACACGCATAAGGACATAAAAATTTGCACATCTCTAGATGTGTGGCGGAAGATTTTGTTTTCTTCACCTGAAATAAACATCACACAAGTACCTCGGGGTTCAGCCATGAGGCTTTTCCTTTACAGTGCCACTAAGGGTGGAGGTATGCCTGACCGCTAACCCGACAGCTTCCTGTCGCTGGGGACAGCAGGTTCTTTCATCTCCTTAATGGACATTCCTCTACAAATGTCTGTGGCCTACCTGACTATAATCCTTTAAATTTTAATTCACTTTACATTTAGCCGAGTCATAAATACCATTTAGGTACCAATATTCTGCTTTATGCAATCCCTAAGGTGGTGCTTTTATTTTAATGAAGCCATTTGTGACTTAAGAGGAAAAAATATTCCATCTTTGATTGAATATATTTGTCAGTTTTATTCCCGACTGGCATTTTTATGTGAAAACTTGAATAAAACTAGGGGATAGCTGCTTACCGACTGGGATAAAAGTTTCAGTGTGTTTTTGCCTTCAAAATTAGCTCAATAAATGGTCTTTGAAATTCATTTTGAAAACATCAAAGTTAACCTCAACTATCATCAAAAATAAAATCCAGAATTAAATTACATTACAAATGAAAAATTTCCTTGGCTATTTGATATTTTAGAAGAAATTATACAATGGCAGATAATAGACCTTGTGTTAAAAGTGTTATTTTTAGTATCATAGAAAAGCAGTCACTCCATTTTTACAATTATGTGAGAAGCTGAATGTTGGCAGTTCGTATCTAGTAAGTCCCTGTCATTTCACTGGATGAGAACTTGCATTTAAGTGATTCTGGTTTCGTTTAATGTGGTGCCACAAAATATAAGAGGAGAATTATGGCAATTTCACACAACTGAGCGCAAAGTTCCTAACTTGAATGTGCATAATACCCTCTTCCTTGATGATTTGCCTTTCCTATTTCTATAGTTTTGATTCAATGGGAGTTACAACTGGAAAGTGCCCTTCCCTTGTGCTAAATGGCCAGAGGTGAGGGTGTCCCTGTAGCACAGAAAATTTAGAGTTTATCATATCATGATTATCACAGAGCAAAATGAGAATTTTGTTAATTAGAGGTAGCTGTAACACTTCATTTCCAACCACGTTTACAACCACCCAGATTAAAATAAGGAAATCATTTTGAATAATTCCACATAGAAGTTTTCACAGCATAATGTTCAAATAAAATCTACCTGATGCTCCTGCAACAGAGGTAATTCAGCCCCAAACACCTCATGCTTCAGGTACCTCCTCCAGCTCGTCACCAGGGTTGTTTTTATACTGGTGTTGAACAGTCAGAGACAATCAGGGATGCTGGATCTCCAACTTTATGAAACACTGCTAGAATAAGGACAAGCACAAATCAGTACTGAGACAACCAGAATAAGAAACTCTGGTTTTCAGTTTCCTTAAAAACATAATAAATTGTTTCCTTATCCATCCCTCAACAGAAAGTGCAACAACAGAAAATGCTTTCCCAAAAAGCTGCTGAAAAGTGTGCTATCAGAAACATTCTGAATGACAATTCTAGCTTTAGCCTGATCCTCATAAAGTTTCACTGAGGCAGGTAAATGGCATTATTGCCATTTAATACGTAGTAAATCACACCATATGTCCCAGAAGGCAGCGGGCTGCCTCCCTTCTGTTGAAATCAGGCTGAGTTAAGCATCTGGAAATACTACAAATACTTAATATTGCTTATAAACCAGATCGCAGCTCTCCAGCATTATGGGAATGCTGCCTATCTCAGGGTGAACACTATCTGAGAGAGGAAGAGAAGATCTGGAACTTAGAGCTATGAACTCAGAGCAAGCCATTCTTATAGTTATTAACACTAGCAATTGTCTAATCCTTACCAAAACCCCCTCTGTTTATTAGAGGGGTAAGGAATTTTAAAACTTTTAAGTCTGTTTGATAAAAGTTGCAATGAAAAGACAAGTATCCTTGAATACTTAATATTTTTGAGGAACTGGGTGCAGGTGATTTATATAACATTGTAAAAGGTTTTCACATCAGGACTTTATACGCTGACCTAGACACTTATTGACACTTAGGGGTGTGCAAGCATGTGTACCAACTAAATTCCATTGCAGTTACTTTTACGTGTCCTGCAAAAACTGTTGTGTGGCTACTTAGAAGTGTACATTTGAAAGTCTACCAGCCTTTTGGTTTTATCTTGATCCCAGCCTCCGGCCCTTCCAGCTTTTTTTGGGGAGAGGCAACACTGTGAAAACTGACCACCTCCCGCTTAGCCAAAAGGCTAAGAATGAGAACTGGTATATACTAATTTCCATGGCAGGACAATATGTGAGCCCTGTCCCTCAAGATCTGGGAGGCTGGAATACCTTATTTTGGCAAACGTGACCACAGCACCACCCAAGCATTATTATCTTGTTTCTATTAGCCATTGAAATGGAAAAGAACATTAATGATGCTTTTTACCTGCTTCAGGAAACACCTATGAAAGCCATTGGATTCAGCAGTAGAGAACTGATTCCACACAGTCTCCCACATTTCGTTTGATCCACAGCTCCTGAAGTCAGTGGGAAAAAATGCAATTAATGTCCAACTAATTGATGGATTGGGTCAGTACTCCAGTTTTTTGCATATTCAGATGTCTATTTTTTTCAATTCAGCCAAAAAAGTAAAAGCTTTGGTTTTGATTAATCAAGTGCTAATGAATGGTGCCAAATTCACAAGAATAAAATCCTCTTTTCATCACATTTCCCCGAATCCCATAGTATCCCACTAAGGCTCAGATCCAAGGAGGAGTGACTATGGCCCAAGTCTGCACCCGGGGCTGCGTGGGCACCGAGGTTTCTGGTCAGACCATGGGAAGCTGCTGTCTATTCCAACATTTAAAATGAATCCAAAAGTCTCTAGCAAAAGGGATTTAGGTCAGTATTTACATATTTGTCCAGTGACATTATGGGTGCTGTCAGCTAATACAACAAATGCGTTTGTTGTTTTGATTGTTTATATTTCGGTTGCTTAGGGTTTTAGTTCTGTTTAGATTGTTGATATCTAGCGATACATATACTTGGGATAAGGGCAAAGTCAAGGTCAGTGCATTGGCAGACTCATTTGAGACCTTGCAGTCTGGATGAAGAGTTGCTGGAGACCCTTGGGGCAGCTCTGATACCAAGGGATGGACTCAGGAAAGGTTTGTCTCGTTACAAACGAGACCAGACATCAGGTTTTGTCTGATATGGATCTGGATTTAATGAGAGGAAGGAAAGTCTGCAATGGAAGTCATGCAAGAATACCAGGCAGCGCTAAGAAAACAATGAAGTGTTCCTGCATAGTCAAAACAACAACAAGAAAAGTATTTATAAGAGTAATTATTAGTGTACATCACTGATTTTTTTTTTCTTCTGTTATGTTTTCCTCTGCTACAAACTAGAGTTAGAGATCTGACTGATTTCCAATAAAACAAGGATATCTAACTCACCAGCAAATTGCAAGTCTTTATAGAGGAGAAAAGCGCCGCTTATTATCCCTACTTTAAGGGTAAAACCAGATACAGCCAAAGTGATCTGATTAACCTGAAATCATTCCACCTGGCAGGCATTTAGGTGTAGCTGGTCACCTCAGAACTGAGTCCACACATTAGGCAGTGAGTACTACTGTCCGCATCTCCCATTTAATCAGTTACCAGGTTTATCCGTTAGATAATCATAGAAAGGTTTATAAGAGGAGATCGTACAATACATAGAACTCCAGTGTAGCCAGAAGCTTTGATTATCACTTTACCCTGGCTGCTCTGTCTCATTTACTCTTAGACCAGATTTGAGCTAACAGCAGAACATACACAACCATGCCAGGTATTGAAATGACCCATTGTTTAAAAAGAAAGAAAATAAAAATTTATATATACAGTTAAAAGTGCAAGAAATATAGTGTTTGCCAGTCGAATGCACATGCAGGGCTTGATAAATAGTTCCAAAGCCACCTTTCCCATACACTCCACCTACAACCACCCAAACTCAGAAAACAACTTGTGGCCATATCTTATCGCTGTGACCACATGCAATTTCCTATTGGCAATCAGAACCAAGTAAAGACAGCAGGTTTTCACTTTGTACAGTTACTAAATGTTTAGATAAGTATCCACGGACCAGGGTTGGTTTTGTCAAAGATAAATAGATCTGTTTTGAAATTTGATGAAGTGAAGAGTGCAACCACCAAGACCTGAAAAAACACTTATATCCACAGCTCTTCTGGCCAACCCTCAATTTAAATTAAATTATAACACAGCTTTCTCAAACCTTTTGTTTGTTTGTTTGTTTCAATTTATCTGTTTTATTTTCCTGGTTTGTAACCCCCTTCATTCTTTTTTACCGCTGCTATGCATAAGGATGAAAATTTAAGAGCTTTTTCACACTGACTCTGAAAGCTCCTCTTGTGGTCAATGTTCTATGCATTGAACCATTTCTCTTCCTGTACTTCAGCATACGGATCATTATTCTACCTTGTGTGCATTCTGTTGCATTTCTTCACAGCCTTGGGTTTGACTGTACTTTAACCACTTCTGAACTTGGACATGTTTTTTTCTTTCTGCTCTCTGTAACTTATTTTTACATAAGATCTTGGTCCAAGTGGTCAGTCGTAGAGCTTATGCCCCTGTAGTCCCTGTTTATAGTTTCAGAGTTTAAGGGTAGAAGTAAACTTTATATCTTTTCTAATCTCTTTGAGATCACCAACCATCGCATTACATTCCCTCCAGACGGCCATGCATTGAAGCCAAGAATTTAGGTTAGAAAGAAACATTTTAGGCCCCAAGAGTCTAAGCCACTGTACGACTTTAGGGCAAATGAGCTGCCAGCGGTCATTAGGAAAACCCATATGATGGCCTTGTACTACAAGAGGAAGCATGAAGGGTAGTTCCATAGAAAAGAACATAAGAGGAAAGGCGCATTTTTATGTGCTTACTGTTAAAAAGGACATTTTCATCCTCCAATTAACATTCTCTCCCCCAACATGTACAGAAGCACCACTATGTTTCTTCTACGTAATGCTTGTATAACACTTCCCAAAGCATCGTTCACCGTAAGCAGTATCAGTGTTGCCTATTTGGCAATTTCAGTGCTAGAATTAGGATTTCCCAATGGCTGCCTGAATGAGGCTGGTTTGTGTATGACACTTCATAACCAAATGAGACACACACACACACACACTAAGCTAAGGTCATCCCCAAAGTCTACTTTATCTGTCCTACACAAAATTAACAGTGTGTCTGAGTGCACTGTAACATGCATGCCACATCACGTGCCACCTTCTCTTGAAAGCAAACAAATGGAGTAGAAATCTGCACCCAAAAATTCAGTCACTTCAAATTTTAACAAACATTTTCCCTAATTTCTGCCTACACCAGAATTCCTGTGACAGGAGAACCCTTGTTTTAGAAAATGTGAAGAAAAAAAAAAAAAAAAGAAGAAACGTGAAAGCTCATTTCTACTTAATGTGAACCTACCTAAAATTTGACAAATATCCCAGTTCTTTGGAGATATTGTATTACAGAGCTGACACTAATGTGTTGTGGCATTCCTGTTGGCATTAACTTTGTCTGGTTTTCTTAAACCCGTTTCCTTACAGTACCCCTCCCAATGCCCCTATCCCTGGCACCTCAGTCCCACAGAAGGCAGGCTGTGGAATCCCTCACCAGTTTGACTTTGGCTATTTAGGACCTCAAGGCACCCTCTGCACAGTTGAGGCAGAATTTATATACCCCATACTGAAGAATCACTAAGTATCTGCTGAAGGGCTCTGCCCAATTTCTCCATTCTTGGGCCATCTCAAAATCGGGTAAAACAAGTTAGACTTTTTTTTTTTTTTCCCCCAAATTGAAGACAATGTATTTTACCTTCCAATTGCCACAGGCTATGAGGGTGCACCAAACTGGTTTCTGGGGCTCAGCCAATGTCTGTCAATTTGTCAAGCCACGGTAACTCAATCATGTAGCCAAACCCCTAGCAATAGTCACTCCATTATGCTAAATGCCTTATGCTAGGAATCAAGATACGGTTAGAGATATTAATGTGCCTTCTTAGAAGCCACGTTTGGCTAACACAGAAATACTGGGAAAACCTGTCAGAAAACCTTTTTCTTTTCCTGCACCTCGATGGTGGTGGATGCAGTCAGGGATCTGGCTATGACCCGGTGTTACATCTCACCACCGATGGCGGTGATTCCTCTAGGAATCCTAGTACCCAGGATCTTCTTGCTCAGACAAGCACACAAGACTGAAGCAGGGCACTGACTGATCGCTTACAATTACTGCTTTGAACTGAAGCCTGGAGACCACGGGAGAACTCTGCTACACAGCGTTTCCCTCTAGCCATGTCCAGATAAGTTAGAAACATGTTGTGACCTTTTACATTTATTTTTCCCCCAGAAAAAAACCACAACTCTTTTTTTTTTCCTCTCTGATTTAACAAGCATGCTTGAGGTTCCCTATTAGGTAGGGTTTTCTTTTTTAATTTTACTCTACATTTCACTGTATATTATTATTTACATATTATACTAAATTCCAAAGTTGCTGCTCATCATTCAGGCTAGTAAAAGTATTCCATCCCTATAAATTGTCCGTTTGTTTTTGTCAAAGCATGTACCACACTTTATAGCTCTGGGTTTCACCTCATTATTTCAAAATACACTCCTTAATTGACTAAGATAACGCAAATAATTTTCTTATTGATATAGTACCTTGTGTGTAGCCACAAGAGGAAGGCAGGTCAGGATCTCTCCTACACGCTGCAGCAGCGTGGCGGTGCCAAAACCAGCATCATGGGTACTTAGAAATGATATTGCTGTGCACTAGGCATTGTAGCCCATCATTTTCTTTAAAAGAACGTAAATTCGTCCAGCTCATGATTTATTCTACTCCCAGCCCCCTCCATCTGGTAGCGAGGAAGCAAAAGGCTTCTTGGGGGTGGGAGACCGGTGTGGATTCTGCATCCCAGCCTAGACAAGTCCTGGTTTAACTTTTGGCTGATGAATTTTTGAGAGGGCGGTGGGTACCACCAAGCCCTCTGGGGAATATCATGGAGCTGGGCAGGTCTAGCGCAGCTGTAAGAACAATTTACAGCGCCAGCGTCCCAGGGTTATTTTCTTGACACGCTGCAAAATGGCAAGAAACTGAACCCTGGGTAGGTCTATAAGTGAAGCAGTATTTACTTCGAGCCATTTCAGTTAATACCTGTGAAAGGATTAGCACTGTAGACAAGCCATTAGTGGCAACAATGATTATCTACTATATGTCATGAGGTGTGACAAAAAACTAAAGTGCAAAATTAAGCTCTTTACTAGCTTAAGGAGATTTCTGGTTTAGGTGTCTATACAAGGATAGAGGGTAGGCCCTGTTTCACTTTATAAAACAAACATTAAGGATCAGGAAGACATGGTGCAAGATAATCACAGGGCCTGAGTGACCAGTAGATAGTAAATAAATGTTACTTTCCAATAGACTGACAGTAAACAAATACCATGAATTGTTTGGAGCTGATAAAGAGATTCTAAATCAGATATCCCTGAATGCTATTAAATATCAGCCACCAGATCTTTTGGGAAACTTACTAAAAGGTGATTTCAATGTAAAATCAGCCTCTCTGGTGGATGGTAATGGTGTCAACACTTATTTTATTTCTATCTTGCAGATGCAGGCTGTAACACACAGCAGACAAACTGGCTCATGTTTGCTTTTTGAAAGGTGATGGGGTAGAAAGCAAGTACCCCCTCACCGTTTCCTTATCCTCAGAACCCGGCCTGGAGTAGGCTCCATCTGCCCTTGACATTCGCTTTGAAAGGGACAATATTAGTCAAATCTGATAAATTCTGGACTAAATGTGATTCTCAGTAACCTGACTGCTGTGTTGGGCTGCAGATGGGAAAGAAACACGACAAAGATTTCTCCCAGCCTGTCTTCCCAACATCACTGGAAGCTTTTCTGCTCTAAATCTGCTGTGCTGGGGTTCCTTTGCTGTAGGATATCTCCTGCCAAGATAGGCACTTTTAGGATGAAAATATAATCTGGAGTAAAAGTGGTGTGGATCAGAAGCAATCTGCTACCCTACCCTATCTAACAGATGATGACAAGCTTTAATTCATCCATTGATGACATGATTGGATCCTACAAAACCCTGTTGCCATTGAAAGGGCAATAACAGTTCCTTATATGTAAATAAAACAAAATAAAATCTAAATAATTAAACAATCAAAATCTAGCTGAATAAAAAATTAGTTAAATGGTATAATGGGTTATGAAACTGTATTTCTACATAGGTGGTCAAGACTTTGTGGGTTCCCCCGGTGAGTGCCCATAAATCCACAATGCACATATTAGCATGATTTAAAGCCTGAAATTTGTGAGCTTGATGCAACTGCTCTGTTGCTGTCTGCTCTTGCACTGTTTGGGTTAAATCAGCCCCAGTGTCAAATCTTGAATCTCTGTCTCTGACAACGGAGATTTCACTTGGATAAAAGCACAGATTGAGTTCTTACGAACACCAAATTATTTAGATCTCCAAAATACATCACCTTGTTGCTGGTAATATGGCAAGTATGAACCTGGTTATTCAAATGGTGCATGGCTTCCTGTGGAAATAAATATACAGGACACAGCTAACCCAACAACTTTGCAGCTTGAGGTTCAAATAGAGCACTTAAAATACACAAAAATTATGGCCACCCTCACCAAATCAATAAACCTCTGACCGTATAGCATTCTTTGATTTTGACATCTTCCCTCAGGGTATCCCCAGCCCCCACATCTTCTCCAGTCTAGTTGCACAAATACTGTTAATTTTTGTCTCACATCATCCTAAATGTTGTTTCCCCACTTTATGCGCAACCACTTCTCATGGCTTCAACTGTAACATTGCCTGAAGATAGGAAAAAAAATAGCGCTTTTTAGCAGTAACACTAGTACTGTAAACCTTCATTAGATCTTTAAAAATCCTGCCCTGGTCTGGAAAAAAAATCCTTATTACATCCTCAATGTTTTCCAGCAGTTATTAATGGGAATAAGCTGGGCTGCTTCCCAAGATACCCAGCTCTCACATCAGCATCCCACACCAACAGGAAGGGGCAGCCCAACACCATTCAAAAAAACAAGGTTTTTAAGAGCCACACCACTTCTTTTTGTCTGTTAGAAAACTGTATCCAGTGTGCAGAGAGGTTTTAGCCTTCAGAGTAACCATTCAAGAGCGGTTTACTGATGATAAAACTGGCATCTATCACACTTTTCAACAGGTGAACTATCTAATAAGCAGCAGAATCCCTGTGCTAAAGAGATTACGCTCTGAAACGCTGAATGAAGTAAAATGCTGCGTTAAATTTAGCAGGTGCTCGGTCTCCGTTTATTAAGTGATTATTCCCTGGGCTGCTCCTTCCCTCACTTCTGCTTTCAAAACCTGAGGCTTGCTTTTGCAGTGAGTCTTTGAGCTCCCTCTTCACTGAAGACATTTCATTGCTGCTCCACCAAAGACCCACAACATCAGGTGATTGCAGTTAAGAGGTATTTTGAAAACTGAAGTTGTGCTTGCCCAGGCTCTCCACACAGGAATGAGTTTCACTCCCTGTCTGTGGGAATGTTCGAAGGCTCTACGACATTTAAGACTCTCAAATTGGGGTTTTTTGGGGTTATTTTTGGTCTGATGGCTTTATGTTGCGTGGGAGGATAAACTCATGAGTCTTAGAATTGTGTCAATTGGAGAGGGTAGGAAGCACTTCTAAGGAATTACAATGTTTTCTAAATAATTCTAAATAGATATTGAGAAAACTGTATTACATAAAGTGACTGAATCTGCTTCCATTCCTGATGTTTTTCTTTTCTTTTTAAATCTTTCATGCACATTTATAAGAAGTTAGCTTAACTTTGCCTCAAATTAAAAAAACCACCTGAATTTAATTCCTTCTGTATCCTCCAATATATAAGAGCAGAAAAGCAGATTTAGATTGGGTCTTAGGAATAAATTCTTTACTCTGAGAGTGATGGACCACTGGAACAGGTTGCCCAGGGAAGTAGTTGACGCCCCTTCCCTGGAGATATTCAAGGGGAGGCTCAACGAGGCCCTGGGCAACCTGGTCTGGTTGGGGGTGTCCCTGCTGACTAGATGGAGGTCAGACTAGATGACCCTAGATGTCTTTTCTGGCCTGGACCATTCTATGATATATTTTATATATATCATGTATAGTTGCAGTTACATAGATGCACTGTGTAGAAAAACCTCTCTCAGAGCAGTCTATCTTTCCAGAGACAAAACATAAATATATATGATTTACTGATTCAGATATCCCTATTTTTTCATTAAGCATTATAGTGTTTATTTAGTATTCATATATACATATATTAATTCTTTATTGATAACTCAGTATGACCCTAGTTTTCCTTTTTCTCTCCTGAGCAAAGTGCCCAAGGAATTACCCATGTGGGATGTATAAATACAGAGTAGCAGATTTACCTGTAGCAGAACACTTATTTGCCAGTGATGAAAGCCAAGGGGAAACAAAAAGACAAGAAGATAACATCAAATTTAATCTCAATAGCTATTTTCTTTTTTTTTTGCATGGGAATTTATCTGAAGGAACGTATTTTATGGCTGTCATGAGAGGCTTCACCTATAAAAGACTGAGGTGCCTGTATTCATGCAGTACATTTGCTGCACCTTCCACTGCCCACAGCAACTCCCTACATACAAAATTTTCTTTCATTCGGGTTTTTGGGTTTTTTTTAAACATTCTGAAAAGCAGCATATAAAAAATCCTGTGTGTTCTTTAGCATTGCTACAGGGGTTAAATTGTTAATGCTTTACTTTCACTCTAGTTTTTTATCAAACTTTCTTTTTTCTCTCCCTGGGGATAAACAAATGGACAGCTTTCCTCTCTAGTATTCCTCCTTCCATTACCATCACAGCAGAATGCATCTGAGACTATAATAATTCAGTGATGAAATACAAAATGTCGCAATGCCATCTCTCTTAAAGTGAACTGAGATTTTGTTATGCCATTTTAGGTGCACTAATAGCTCCTAAAGTCCCATGGAGTATCTTAATGTGAATTTAATGAGCTGATAGCATATAAATGACAGTACTGTGAGGGTGAAGGTGACATAACCTTTTTCCTTCTATTTGATGTTTGTCTTTGAAAAAATACAGATCTTTTCAAAACGTACTGCATTATTACAAAGCGCTGCATCATTCAGCAAGGAGGCTACCATTGTTTTATCATTTGAAAGGCCCTTTTTGCTCTCTCCATGGCACGAGAAACAAAAACACTTTTTAGTTCACCATTATGGTAATTAAAAATCTAAACATTTTACATTGCAGCGTAGTGTAAATACGTGGCTCTCTGGTGGTCATGGCCATGATGTTTTGGGCACATCCTGTGGCAACCCATCATTTTTATCATGCATTGATGCCAGCCCTGGTAGCCCAGAACCAGTAAAATCAATGCGTGAATCACACCAAAACTATCCATCTTGATTTCTTGAGTTTCATCTTTTTTTTTTCCCTCCTATCAAGGATAATGCTAAGAGGTCTACTCATCATTGCTGACTCCCAAACTCCGTAAGTCATTACCGGAGCATTGTCATTTATAACCAGTTGCCTCCCCTCGCTCAGTGGTGTCACACCCCATTGTGCGCCCAAATCCCAATCACCTTCCGCGTGGTAATGAGCTGTGATCCCATCAGCGCTGGCTTGAATCAGCCCTGACACTGCCACGCAGGGTGGAGGAAGGGACCAGGGGAGGAAGGGACCAATGGTAAAAGATAAATATATAGGTAGTCAGATAGCAGCAGACGCATAGAAAACATAACTGGCAGACTAAGGAGGTAACCGAATGGATGAGGTTATTAAAGTTTGCCAGAGTGTAGCAGTGTAGCTTTTCCACTGCAGTTTGAAGTATTCTCCTTAAAACTTTCAATTCAAGCTTAAGAATTGCCATCTCAGTGTTCCCCCCCACCCCGACCTAAACACTTAGAGACATGGCAGCCATTGATTTGATCACTTCTATGCTAAATACTCTGCAACTCAAAAAATTATTAACTTTCACTTCTCTTTCACCAGATGTTACAGACAGATTCCTCCCAAACAACTTATAGAACCCAGAAATTACTTATTATTTTAAAGCTTAGCCTGAGCAGAACCTCCCTTTAATTTTATTCTCATTACCTGGATTTAGGTCAATCAAAGATTTATTTGGGTAGTTTTGTTGGTTTGTCAACTTTAAAACACGTGTAGGACAGACTGAATTATTTCTGAAGATAGAATGTTTGCTACATTTTCTTACAGCCTTACATATCACATGTAGCAGCATTGAGACTAAGTGAATTACATTTATAAAAATTATTTCGTCCCCCAGTAGAAATTATAATGTTTGCTCTCCTGAGAAAGACGTACCTTGGGCTGCGCTTGACAAAGGAAAAATAAATAAATAAATAAACAAAAATTAAGCAGCTTACGTGTTTCAAAAAGTTGGAATTTTGGCAATGTGTGAAATTTGTTTAGAAAAACCTTTTCGTTGCCAGGTGACAAGGCAAAACATATCACATATGCTTAACAACCAGCTTGTACATATTTTGTCTTTCCAAGGTTTCTAGGGCTGGTCAGGCACAATGATGCATTACAGCTGAAGGAGCTTCCAGCAGGGACAAATGTTTGTCTCTTTCCAAAAGAATTTTCCTAATCCTTAAGAAAAACAACTCAATATTTCTCGTTGTTTAATGATTGAGTAAGGATTAATTCTGTTCAAAATTCATCGTATTACGAGTCATAACACATATATCGTGTTTGCTGAGGATGCATACTACTGGTTTTCTGGCACATCATGCTTGTTAGCATTTCATGGGATAGAACAAGCAGTAGTTCTGCAAATACTTACAAATTTCTTACAATAGTCTGACATCCTACCCCCGTTCTACTGTTGGACAAGAACTCAAGCAGCGTAAAAACCTATGGATGACTAAGGATCAATGAAAATAATGTGTTAAAACTTACATCCTACAGCTTACAAAAGCTACTGTTGCTGTATTCTGAGCACCTCAGGATCTCCGATGCTTCCATTTCATCAGCACTTAATCCCACTGAATAACATCTTCATTTCAGAGGAACTGAAGGATAAGGTAAGGTTGTAGAGGAAGTCAAACACAGAGCAGGAAAAAAACCCCACCATCCTGCACTCACATTCGCCTGAAATCAGCCAGCGTCACCAGGGACCCATCGTTCCCCCCTCAAAACTCAGCCCTTGCTGTGAACATGTACACGTACCCCATGACCCGTGGTTGGAATTAACAGACTTTGCACATGTGAAATTAATTGTGGGGATAATTCTGTCACAATTACCTTTTCTTGGAATCGCAGTCAACAAGTACTCTAATAAATCACGGTGCTGCTCGTGTTATAATGATCGTCAGTAATCAAATGCATCTGTATGCTCAGCCTGTTGGCTCACTTAAAGTCCAAATATTAAAAGGCAAAGAAGAGCTAGGTGTCCAAGCTCCCACATGCCTAACACACAATATGAGCACAGAGGACCTGTCTACTCACTTCGAAGTACCTTATTCTAGCTGCAATTATAAAATGTTTGTGCCATTATGTAAACTTTAATCCCGATCTCTTTTTAGAAAAAAAGGATCTCATGTTCATTCCCACATACTCCAGGTATTCTGAGCTTTTATATTGTCTCTTTCCTTTTAATATTCCCATTTTTGCTGTACCTCAAAGGAAAATTCAGTATGACACCTGAGATTAAAATGCTTTTTTTCTCTAATTACACTTGTCAGCAGAAAGTAATAAATCGGTTTTCAAAAAGCATAGATTCATTTAGAAAAATAAGACATCATTTCATTATTTCTCTGTGGCATGGAGGGGCTGCCTTCGTGTCCTCTGCACCCCCAGCTGAACATCAGCGTTTAGACAGGTCGGATTAGGTACCAGAATTCATTCTTCTCTCCACACCAACCTTTCTAATTCTATCACCCCTTTTCTCCACCCTTCTGTAGTTATTCCCACCTACCCTGGGGAAAAAACAAGAGCTCACAGAAAACTCAACCCTAAAAATCTTTTATTTTCTCTCCATTGAAGAGTACAACTTCTTGAACTAGATATCCAGTAGGAACGCTTGTGCCTGCAAATTCCAGTTTGCTCTCCCTGCCAGCAAACCACGCACGCCAGCAAACCAATTTCCTAGAATCCTCATCAAAAGGCAACAACAAAGAGCTATAACGATGGTCAAATCAAATTCATTTAAACAGGGAAAAGAGACCATGCACAAAACCTTTCCGCATTACCATCCAGATGCACTATGCCTCTACCTGCAGCTGTTAATATTCACTGGACCTCTCTTTAAAAATTTAGATATATTTTTACTTCCTTCGCTTTTTCATTGTAGATTATACCCTGTTGCAGTACAAGGCATCCATTTACACAGTGTAAACTTACACCGTGAGATATGATCCCAGATGAGGTATTGCCTCAAACAGAAAATGAAAAATATTCCATGCATTTTAAACATGAATCAAAGATCATAAGTTACACAAATGTGTAATACATTTCTGCTATTCTCTGGCAGGAGAGAAAAACAAAACTGGCAGCTATAGCAATTGTATCATGGTAATTATTGAGGGAAATAATTATACAAAAACCTGTTCAAATTATATATGGGATGGAATGACTCAAAGCGAGAAGAATTCAAAGTGATGGTTGATACTTCAGTAAACCCCACTCTATGACACCAGGCAGCAAAATTGGACAAATAAATGTATCTGCTGATGTCTGTCTACCCTCTGAAGTTGGTAAAAAGTGGACAAAAAGCAACTATTTTCACTCAGTGGGGTCTACCTGCAGGGATTTCAGTGTTATACAGGGAGGACCCCAGTCACCCAGGGATCTCCGCACACAGGGAAGAAGGAAGCCCTAATGCAGTTTTATTCTAAACAGACTGTAATCATTTAGTTATAGTCATTCAATAATATCAGCCTTCCCTCAGTTACAGCTGGGTTTAGGAAATCAAACCACCCCATTAGAGGTGAGAAATGGAGTGAGATGTTGAAACAGGGCCATGTAGCCCTGCAAGCACCGAGGCCCATCCCGAATTGTCACCTGCATCTCTAAGATCATTTTCGTCCTTACCCAAAGCAAAAAATCTTGGTTCAAGAGCTTTTCACCTGCAGTTCTGATTGCTGTGACTGCCCTAATCCCATCACCTTGAAGCCTACATCTCTCTGGATGAAGCATGCTGTCAAGGAAGACTCACCACCTCTTTTTTTTTTACTGGGTCTCCTTCTGGCTTTCTCACCTAACATTCAAGTTTCTTCCAGATTTTGCTGCTCGAACACCTCTCCCTGATTTTAAAACTTCTGTTTCTCTCTGCTTCCCTCCTTCCACCCGGCTAGTAAACCTCCGTCCTCAACTGGATACCCTGGCCAAAGCCCTTCTCAAGACAACATGTTTTTCATTACATGAAAAAATACAAAGATCCTTAATTTACCTGTATTACCTACACATTTTTTCCCCCAATTATTCCTTCTAATAAGCAATGTTATCTTACACCCATGTTGCCATTTTGCTTCCCACTGAATAGCATCTTATTTGGGGTGACTCAGCCAAGGACAAAGATCACAGGCTTTTACAGGCACTGTAAATACACATTTGGTTGCTGTAAGTTGAAGTAATCCGTGCTATGAAATAAAAGTGTTATTGATTTCCTAGGACAACAATTTAGCAACAATAAAAAGAACAAGACAGTAAAATATTACTTTGGTCTATCTTAAAAGGTTCTCTCTTTGCACAGACCGCTCCTACAGACAAAACATCACATGGAATGTCCTGCATTAGTAATAATTTTCAAACTTTGTATTCTAGGTTCTTTGGAAAAGTCATCTGCTACCAAAGCTTTGTCTTCCAATGCATCACCAGTCCATCAAGGCTTTCCTTATATATGATACAGAGCTTCAAGAAAGACTTTAGACAATCTCAGCTTTTCAGGAAATACCTAAAGCATCACTTCTCAAAGATGTCAATAGAGATCAGACTATTTTGTGTTGCTGACTCTACCTACATTATAAGAAACCCATGTCTTACAATCAGTCAAGGTCCTGTCACAGAATCCTCATTGTATCTGTACCAAGTTTGCCCCAAATAGAGGAAAAGGTAATTTTTCTCACAACACCTTAGAGTTGCAGAATATAAATTTAAATATCTGGCCTTTGGATAACTGATGCTACAGTTAACTCAATATGTTGAACAGCTTACGTCAACTTGCTTTCTAGTGAGCTTACTAGAGAAAAACCCCTGCATGCATTATAGGGAAAGGTGGGAGGACAGCAGCCACTCAGAAGACCCAGCAGGAGATACCTTGAGGTTTTCAGGAGCAGGAAGAAGATACTAAGCTCCATGTAAATTTATAAGTCTCACCAAAAATACAGACATTTAGATAAGATCCAGAATTGTTCACTTTTCACTGCTTTAGCCATATACTCCTACCCTGAAACCACAGCTGTGTAAAGAGGACCAAACCCTTGAGATTAATATTATAGAACAGTTAGACTTGAAAGGGACCTTAAAGATCATTGAGTTCCAACCCCCCTGTCATGGGCAGGGACACCTCCCACCAGAGCAGATTGCTCAAAGCCCCATCCAGCCTGGCCTTGAACACTCCGAGATATGGGGCATCCACAACTTCTCCGAGCAACCTGTTCCACCCCCAGAGGAAAGAGTTTCTTACTAGTATCTAGTCCAAATCCACCTTCTTTTAGTTTAAAAACGAAGAGATACACAAGATTGTAGTCAGAAACAGGAGAAGAACAAATTGCTGTGCCCTAACCTCTGGGTCATCCACTTCCCTCCTTCTAGCTATAATCCCTTGGTGACAACTTCTCATTTGCCTATAAGGTGTCACCAAGGGAACAGGAGCGGTGGATATCCTTGCTAGAAACCATGTGAATGGAACAAGATAATACTGGATACCATGGTAGTTTCAGAGAAGATGGAGATAAGCAGCAGCATCCACAAAAGTCCAGAGGAAAGAACCTTGATTTCCCCCCATCCTGAGCTGTGTGGAAGCTGGTCCTGACAGTGCAGATCTGAGCAGGTTAAAAGAAAAGAATCAACCAGAGTTCAATGAAAGACTGAACACTGTATTAGCAGCTTGGGTTATTCACTTGTATTTTGTACAACACACGCTGCAGACACATATTTTGCTTTCCAGTGCACCAAAGCTCTATGCATTTTTTACCGACAACAGCATTACAAGAGCTGCCACAGTTCAGCCTGACAGACAGCTTTCGCTCAGTGGGAAGATGTGGCAAATAGCTTGGGTTCTTGCCTTTCAGGAAATTGCTGAGGTTTCCAAGACCAGAGGACAAGGCTACTATTTTTGTTTTGCCTTTATTGAAAAAGGCAAATTGTATGTTTGGGAGGAGGAAGCCCTCATTCCAAGAAGTCAAGTCATTAATTTCCATATCCTAAGCCAAGAACTCTCACACTGTGGGTTACAAGGTCAGCGATGAAGCTGTTGGCAGTGTTGCTATTCCCATCGCCTTCGTTAGGGTTAACACCTTTTGCAAAGCACAATCAACTTTTAAGGCACAATATAAAACTTTAATAGCACTCGTAATTAGTGCCAACAGTGGTAGTTTCTGTGATGTCTACGACAGCCTTAGTTAGGGATCATAAATTCCATTTTACTTGGGTCAACCATCTATCAGGTGATAACTACCGTTGCCTGCTCCCCACCTGGACCAGCTGCAGCGTGAAGAATTGTGTCTTCTTACACCATATCACACCAGACACGTTATTTATGATATTTGGCAGTGGGTTTTGCCTTACTATCAGGGCATGGACTTTGCACGAATGCCATTGCACGTATTTTATTACCGTACTGTGAAGTCTATATCGAGCTAAGTTGCTTTGATAAACTGTGCAAAAAAAACAAACCCAACCACAAATGACACTGGCATAGCGGTGAATGGGATTTACAAGTCATGCTTCTGAGCACCTTTACTGCTCAAAAAAAAAAAAACCCTGTTTATTAGCACAAGTTTTCCCTTTGTATGTTGTGTTTACTTGTTTCCCAGCAGGGTCTGCTGATGTTAATGGACTCACAGCAGTACATTCTACTTCTGTTATTACAGGTCTAATTCAGTCATTAACATTTCATTAATGGACTGGCCTCCTAGCTGTTTGCATGGCTGTCTAGATATTGATGAGCTTTCTAGTATAGAAAACTGGTATTTAAGGCAGACTCTTAAAGGTTTATTAAAATGCTAGTGAATACTCATAGCATTCTGTCATTTGTTTTAGAAGATAAAAGCCAAACCCTTGAGCAAATTTGCATTGCAAAAGTGGTCAGCACCTGAACAGAAAATAAATGCCATGCACAGATCCCAAGGAGAGGAAAAAAGATTCCACAGTTACATCACCTGGATGCAAGAGTCTTCGGTTCCTGCCTTAAAACCACGGCAGCTCAGGCACTGCCAAGTCCACTGTGCTCTACCTTGGAAGGAATTGCACTTCAGTGGGACACAAATTGATTCCTTTTTCCACCTCACAAGGGTGTTCTGCAGCTTCCCTTGCTCACATTTTCAGACTCTGAACTGGAGTTTGTAATTCTTCCCACAGCCTGCTCCATCAGGAACAGCCACACTGGTACCAGTGGAATCTGTCCAACTAAGAGACTGCTCAGAATAGCAAGGCGTTAGTTTGGGGGAAACTTTGGCAGTATCGCAATAGAGGAAGACTTGTCACAATTTTTAGACCTCAGTAATTTCTCTAGCTTTATCAACAGTGTAGTGGAATCTAGTTATAAAACAAATCTAGGTAATATCTATACCCAGTGGAAGGAAAGTGTCTTTATGAAATACCTCGATGGAGTTATGAGGTGCTTCCTTTCACTGCATCTCTGCTTTTTCCCCATTAAAAGGAATGTGTATTTGCAGGCACCACAGAGAATTGCAATATACTGCATCATAGCATATGAGTGTCTAATGCAAGTAGTTTGTGAAAATTACTAATTTGATATCATAATTATGCTTGTAATATAAAATTATTAAGCGCTGTCATTTTGCACTGCAAATGGAACTTATATTGATGTAATAAAATGTATTTCAATTCCATTACAATAACTTTACCATATTCTTTAATGGTACCCACAGTTAACAGCAATAAGACAGAGCCTGGAAAAACACCCTTGGTGGGTACCCTGTACTACAACACCGGGTCACTAGATATAATTTTAAACACCTGCAACTTATATTTGTTTCTGTTAGAGAATGAGATGTTAAAAAGTAGAGGTAGGATTAGAGGGTAGTAAACAAAATCCCTAGTGTAAGTTCCCTTAATAAATTCAGCGTTATAAACTCCTTTGACTTCTGCTTTATAAATGGGGCTATAAATATTATTGATCCTAAATTCATATGTTTTTTAAGGATCTTACTAGCTCAGTCAGTCAGACCTATGGCAGGATGACACGAAAATAGATCTCTTATTATGAAACCTGAAGCTTATTATCTTGATAAATGTAGCTATGTTTGAGAAATCAGAGGGTTGGGGGGCTCAAAGAGAAAGGAAGGTCACAGTGTTTTAATACAAATATGTTCAAGTGTTTTTCTCCTCTATAGAACTGTCTCAGCCCAGAATGTATGAACTACTTAATTAACAGAAGAAAAAAGAAAAAGGAAAAAAAAAAAAAAAGAGTAAAGATGACAAATCCTCACCTAAACATTTTCATCTAGGTTTCTTTTGTCTGTCAGGGTAAATAAAATGAAGAAACAAACCACATCTAGGGGTGGTTGGCGGGGGGGGAAAGCAGTCAGCTGAAATGTCATGACTTGCTTCTCTGCAGGTGTCAACTTGACTTCACTGAAATGGCACACAACTTTGATTTTTCTCATCAGGAAAAAGTGTTTATTCCCTCCACCAGACCTCACAGATAAGAATGCACTGTGTGTAACATCACATATTTTGATATTGTGGATTTCTGTGTATAACTATTCTGGAGACACAGGCTAAAAATATTTTGTGTGCTTTGCCTTGAATTGTTGTAATGAATTATTAAATTGAGCTGTTACTTTTTCATTAAACTGGTGGTCTTAATAATTTAAACACTGGTCTTTAAGAGACTTAGAGTATAATGATGATCTTCACAGGAAGAACTGGAACATCCCAGTTTTTTATATCTCTTGATTTTTGGATGTTCTTTAATGTATTGCACGACATATCATGCATTACTATATATGCCTATACTATTTTAGCACACCAGACAACATTTTTCTTGTTCTATTTGTCACTGAGAATTTAGCTGGCTTCCGTTCCTGTAGCCAGTGTTCCAGTTATGGGAAACTCATACTTTCTGAATGTTCAAGTGTACCTCATGGGTAAAGGTTCAATTTACTCTAGGAAATGAGGTAGGAAATAACCTTCAAAGTTATTATATGAGCCCATGGCAATTTATAGTGGGCCACTTGTCTGTTTGGATGGCAACCTTCTTGCATCTGAGCAATATCTGATGCTCCAAAGGAAAAGCAAAAGCTGAGATCTGTGAAACAGCTCACATGTTACAGCTTTTCTTCACAACTAATTCAAACAAAACCAGATATTTGCTTTGTGGTGACGGTGGTTGAAATTGAAGCTTTTGAAAGTTTGTTGGCAAATGATTGTGCTTTGCTAGTCACTTTAACATCAATTAAGTTGTGTTTGGTCTTGTATAGGAGCATTGAGGACCATTTCACTGCCTTCAGGCACATGCCTCAAGGACTGATGTTGGTATAATGGTCAGCAACATTGGAACCAACTGTTCCACCATCTAATTACTGCTATATCTTCCATACACTCCTGAAGACTACAAATTGGTTGCAGAATTTTAAATGAGAAAAAAAATATATTCAATTTATATTCAACTACTATTCCAACTTTTTTCATATAATCACAGAATAGTTAGAATTGGAAGGGACCTTAAAAAGCATCCAGTTCCAACCCACCTGCCAGGGGCAGGGGCACCTCCCACTAGAGCGGTTGCTCAAAGACCCATCCAGCCTGGCCTTGAACACTTCCAGGGATGGAGCATCCACAACTTCTCTGGGCAACCTGTTCCAGTGCCTCACAACCCTCAGAGGAAAGAATTTCTTTCTGGTATCTAATCTAAATCTTCCCTCTTCCAATTTAAAGCCTTTACCCCTTGTCTTGTCAAGGAACAAGGAAGGGTTCTGACCCCTCTAGTTTCTGTGTTGACCCCTATAGAGCTGGACAATCCTGTGAAACCACTTAGTAAGCTTCAGCTTTTGAAAGGAATTTTGCCTTAGTTTCTATCAATAGACGATATGAATTTTGTGATCATGAAATAATATTAATTTCAAGATCACAGGCCCTGTGAGTTTACACTCACAGAGTATCCTACAGTACTGCTAAAGGCATCTGGCCCAGATTTTGACATCAACTTTCTGCATTATCTGTGGAAAGTCACTTACATCCTTTGCATTTCTGCTTAACTGAGATGGGAACAAAAGAAGCTTTCACCTATGTAAACAACAGTACTTCCTTAGGTAGAATACCTTTTAATATCACAATGGAAAGAGCTTTAAAGTTACAATCTTACACAAAAACTTAAGCAATTATTCATAGAAATTCAAACCGGAGCATTTCTAGCAGTGTCAAAGCCATAAGGTAATATCTGTCATTCCCTAACCAGGAAACTCATCCCTAGCTACCAAAATGACAGCAAGGCTTTAATTTTTAGCCTTTTTTGGTATGAGTACAATTCACAGAATGTCTCTCTCACTCAAACAGTTCCAAGTTACCCTCAGAAAGTATTGCTTTAGACTCTCCTCTCCTTTGTTTTCATCTCTAGAGGAAATGCAAACTTGCTTGAAAACTAACATTTTTTCTAACCAAGTAAGACTTCTGTCTATTCCTAACCCACAAGTGGTGACCGCCAACATTAGCTTACAAAACTAGAAGAAGCATAAATAGATACTCAGATTTCAGGAATTTTTAGGCCAGTTGAATCAAATGGAAAAAACCCTCACAATTTTACCATTAAAAGTTCAGTGAACTCAAATAAACTGATAAGGATTTTCTTTTGCTGAATTAAAACTTTCAGAAATATATTAAAGGATTTATTTTTTTTTTAAGAAATAACCTTCCTAGCAAATCAAATTGCAGAATAAGAAAAGAGTCCAAAATACTGAAATGATTTTAATACATAAGAATAATATAAATAATATATTGGATCTAATGAGAAAATATAAATTAATGATCTCTGAAATCCAATCCCAAGACAAACATCATCTGCATTTGTGGCTTTATGGAGTCCTGTAATCTCTGTGGATCTCACTCAATTACACCAAAAAAACAACAAAGCAAAACTTTTTCAAAATACCTCCCCAAAATCCAGGGCTCCCGCAGTCTTTCTTTGGTATAACTAGAAGTGACCAAAATCAGAAATTTTGGGAGTAAACTGATGTTATGATCCATGGTCATGTAATGCCAATGCTCATTTTAAGCAGCACAACTGTAGTAAGATTACAAAATATTAACTTCAAACATCACATAAAGTATGAATAATCTTCATTGCTACAAATTTTTAAAATGCATCATATTTCTTTCCCACATATGTCCTTGTAGCCTCATAAAACAAACTGCTTCATTATATGATTATGGGTTTGTGTACATATATATCACAAAATGTTAGCTACTGCAAAAAATAAGAAAATAGATTTTGACATTGGAGAATTATTTTTCTACTCTCCTGTGCCTTGGGATCTAAAGGCAGAGCTACTCGGCTGTTTAATCTGGCCTGAGTCCAGGACTACATACCATGGTGAGAGATGCCAAGAACAGTGATGCCACATGAAACAGAAGTTATCTTCTGCAAACCCAGAATGATCACAGGGCAATTTGTGTTTTAACTGATATAAAGAACCATGTCGGTTAGGGTTTTTTTTTTTTCTCTAGTCAGGAGTGATTTTCATTTGGGCAACTGAATTTTGTTCTTATTAATAAGATGTATGAGCTGCTGTGATCACTGCACGGCATTTGACAACCCTTCCATACCATGTCCACTGAAACGCGTGTCCCTACCTTCCCTGAGCATGTCTCTTTGTCCTTAACTACACTTCAGGGGTCACCGATTGCAGTGAAGAGACACTAAATATGGTTTTTCCTCATGCAGATAACCTCTTCAGTGTAGAAACCAAAATATATATGAAAAAGAAATGTTCTTCATCCAGTTTGCACTTTATCATTACTTCAAACTGTTTAGGTAGGAAACCCCACGTGCCTTCTGTCCTTTGTTGGGAAGCAGCCCTGTACTGCTACCCTTTTAATTAATCCACAATTCAGACTGCTGTCATTGTGAGTTTATTACCTTCCAAAGGGTCAGATGATTTCAGATGGACTGTATGTAGGAAATGGTAGAAGAGCAATTAAAATAGCAAATTTGTGGAGAAAAATCACATGATCGTATTTTAGCTAAAATACGGAAAAAAACCTCAACTTTTCCATTCTAAGATAAAATTCCTTCCTATTTCTATGAATGCCCAGAGTCACAGCTTCCATCACTCAGGTTGGGAGAAGACAAGAAAGAGTTTTTGAAAGCACCATCCATCCCTCCCTAGTTTTGCAAATCTGCGTTTCATTTCTAAACATACCAGTTAGCAGGTACGTCTCTTTTGGAGCACACAAACCAGGTGAGTGTTTAATCGCATACCTGATGGCTCATTAATGCCTTCTGATGATTTCTGCCTCACATCCACATGTTCTGCCCAAACATCCCAGATAACATCTAGAAATGGTTATTTCAAGGCTGTTTGCCCCACATGAATCCAAGCATTTTCAAATTTATTTTCTCCCTGTAGATGAGAGTTCGTACTGACAAATTCCCTTATTTAAATGACAATAACTGCTTTTTAACTAAAGTATAATTTCTTCTTTATATTTCCATTTGAAAGCTCTGCCTTCTACTTGTTCAACTTGTGCTTTAGGTTCTGTAGATGGAGACCTCTGTAATAATAAAAGGTCTGATAATGACACTTTGCAAGGAATTTTCAGTATTTTCCAAGTTCTAGAGTCTTATTGGATATCAAAATTCTTCACTGGAACCAGGTGAGATCTTGCAGTTGCAATCAATTACCACAAGAGAAGAAATTCCACCCACTGAAGAAGTTAGTGTTTTACTTCTGATGTTCTGCTGTAGGTGCTCAAAAGAGTCAATCTAGTGGGAGAAGTAACGCTTCATCAAATTAAGTGTTTGTGTTATTGAAATGTAACATTGGGATATGTTTGAGCTTGGCATATCAGACAACCTGTTCCCTGGTCATATGAAAGATTAGAGCACTAAAGGTGGGATAGGCAATTGCTGAGGGAGATGGGAATTAAAATTAAAGAATTTCCCCTATGATAGACAAAAAGTAGAAAGCTTATCAATAATTTTACATTAACTCCTCGAGAAAGGCAAAGAGTCGGGCAAAGGAAAGATTTT
Source organism: Jacana jacana (assembly GCA_013400555.1). Lineage (NCBI taxonomy): Eukaryota > Metazoa > Chordata > Aves > Charadriiformes > Jacanidae > Jacana > Jacana jacana. The sequence continues at coordinate 39,180 of VZTM01028817.1, forward strand.
CATTATATGGTAGAAATTGATCAACACCCAGATAAGACAGGAAGAAAGAGAACAAAACCTAAGATTCTATATTTATGCTAGTTGTTATCATCTGTCACATTGCAATAAAACCCAACCCTCACAAAAAGGAAGCAAATAACCATAAACTATTTAAAGAGAATATAAAAATTTATATCTCACCTGCAGTATCTATCCACTTTTTCACCTGAAAACCTTTCCATTTCAGAGCAATTTTAAATTTGGTAGAAACATTTAAAAATATATATATATTTCACTTGTAGTTGGCAATATAACCTTTTCCTGACATGGAGACATTGAAGCACCTCCTGATGCATTAGGAACACCCTGTAAGGAAATACTCTGTCTTTTATTCTCTGACATACCCTTGATGAAAATGGGCTTTAAAAGCCTGGCTCCAGGCACTCCCATTTCCTGCCACTGGAGGGTTTAAACAGATGACAGGATGGGGCACACCTGTCACATCCAATGAACATGGGCTACTCAGTTCCCATGTCTCCTTGCCCCAGTGAAAGCCAAGTCTTGCATGACGCAGAACGTCGAGCTTAAACAAAGCTAACACGTAAGGAGGATTATTTTACAGGCAGCAAGTGTATTGACAGAGTCCATCAAACTGGTTTCCGCATAAAAATAGCAGGTACTTCACGATGCTGGAGGTGCTGTGGGTTCTCACTTTCCATGTTCTAACTGCTGGTCAGATCTTTCAGCTCTCGCACTTCATGCAGTCGAATCCAGCCACGCAAAGTGGACACAAACATAAGTGTCCTGGCATGATATCATTCTGTAAGTGCTTCAGATGGGTGTGAAACATGGGGAAGGCATGAGGCTATAGAAAAGAGGACTCATTAGAAAAATGTAGAGTTGCATATCAGAATTGTCCATTTCTATTGCCATAAAAATACTTGCACTAAGGAAAAAAAAAAAACAAAAAAAACCCAAAACAACAATCAGAGGAAGACTAAAGAGTAAAGGTGCTATCATTTAGTGGGTAATTGGGTACAGCCTTCTTGAGGCAATAAAACAAACCCCCAACTAAAATGGAAGGGAATTCTTGGTTGGTTTAGTGTACATTGAAGCTATTACAGCATTCCATGTTTTACCTGGTGAAACGTTGGAAAGCTTGGAGGGCCATATAAAATGAGATTTATGAAGACACTGGGATATAAAATGAGCTTCAGAAGACATCAGACCAGGTAACCTTCCACTCTTGCACCACCGTGTTTAACACACCACCATTTAAACACTCCAGCAGTGATGTTTTCTGGGCCCGCATTGCCGCTGGTCCACATGGCTATGCTTGCACTGGCACCACAAACCCCGTTCCCCTCTGGAAGGGTGTGCGAACCTCTCAGCCAGGCGCTATAAGGGAACATCACCACCTCTAGATGTTTTAAAGCCAGGTTTTATGGAAGGAGCAGCCACCAGCAAGTGAAGGCAGCTGAGGAGTGACCTCATTAATGTTTATAAATATGTAAAGGGTGAGTGTCAGGAGGATGGAGCCAGGCTCTTCTCACACATATCCAATGACAGGACAATAGGCAATGGGTAGAGCTGGAACATAGTATGTTCCATTTAAATATGAGGAAAAACTTCTTCACAGTGAGAGTGACTGAACACTGGAAGGGGCTGCCCAGGGAGCTTGTGGAGCCTCCTCCTCTGGAGACATTCAAAACCCACCTGGATGCATTCCTGTGTGACCTGCTCTAGGTGCTCCTGCTCTGGCAGGGGGATTGGACTGGATGAGCTTTCAAGGCCCCTTCCAATCCCTGATATTCTGTGAGTCTGTGATTGCAGACATTCCACAGCATTTCGGCCCTGAACGCTCTGAGGCCTCCAGAAAGACACTCTGGGAGGTTGCAGAGCACCACGCAGGTGGAGGGGGACCTCTTAGAGCATTTTAAGATGTTTCTCAGCCTCAGGGCTGCATATTACAATGTGGTTTCCCCAGTTCTTTTCTTTCATACAGGCCCGCCTTTGCAGGTTCATCTCCCCTGCCTTCAAGGTTCAAGGCAAATGCACAAGACGTTCCCAAAGCCATGGGAACTGCGCTCGGTTTTGCTAAGCTTTTCTGTACTGTTTTAATGAAAAACCGCTAGGGTCCTAATGGAAAGAAAATACCTTAACCAGACCCTTAACCAGAAATATAAAAAAGGAGTGGGGAAAAAAAAATCCCATTGTATGTGAAGTTTGACCAGTATTAGTGAAACAAAAAGACCACAGCGTAAAAATTCAAACAGCAGAAAACTCTGTTGCCATAAGATTATGGAGAAGACTTAAAATTCAGGTCTCCTGTCTGTAAAAAGTATTACAGAAAAATATTCTGAACTTTGCACAGTTAATTTTTGTTAGAAATTAGATATAGCATAAGATTTATTGAGATGCTTCATGTTTAATAAAATACTCATAACCGAATGAGATATTTCACAGGATAAATAACAGGATTGTTAACTGTATTTGTATAGCAGGTCTAAGAATAATAAATGGTTCGTTCAATAACAAACTGACAACAAGTTATTCCAGGTTATAAAAATGTGTGAGATAAGAGTCAAAATGACAAAACTCAAAGGATGAGAAGTTCTAGGGCAGACAACATCTGAGTCCAGACCCAGGTTACCCCAATCCAAGCATCATTGAAACTCTGAAATCTCTTGAAATAAACAGATGGAACTTTCCACATGAAGTATTTTCCAAGCCACAACAGGACAGTGGAGGCAACTGTTCTTTTATTTCCTACACAGCCAAAGACATCTCAATCTTCTCATGTTATTCAAATCTAATAAAAGATTAATAGCCTTTTAGAATAAAATAATATAAAAGTATCTGAAGATAAACACACAACAATTATTCATCCTGGCTATGTCCCTCAAAGAACACAGGAACAGAGAAAGTTCAGTACTCTTTAAAAAGTACATTCTTTTGAAAATATTAACAAGTGAAGAGTCTCTGAGTATATTTGACTTCTAAACAAATTGCTTTCTTTTTTCGAAATGCTGAGAAAGCAGACACTCATAGTGAGGTCAATGAGACTTACTGATTGCACAGTATTACGGAAAATTATGCTACTTATTTGGGAACTAAATATGGATTTTAAGAAGTCACGGTTCTGAGCATTTTGGAGCTGGCCTACATTTTTAAAAGAAAAGTTTGAGACATTGAGCAACAACTTTTCAGAAGAAGAAGAAAAAAAGATATTTATTATGTCCTTCATAGCAATTAAAGGCAATTCACATAATCTGAAAAAGATGATTTGGGGGGTGGGAGAGGGGCTGGCTACACTTCAATTTTTCCTGCGACAAAATACCATTTTGCAATCCACCCAACATACTTAGGGTGCCCTTAATTCTTGTGTCTTTGACTGTGAGGTATCTAGAGGACAAGGAGAAGGTCTCCAGAATGGTATTTGCCACCAGTATTTGCCTCTCACCTGTACGTCAGGATGAAAAAAAAAATGATGGAAAAAAGATAGCTTAAAGAAAAGATTGTAAATAAAAACTTTCTTCATTTCAGTGTAATCACTAGCATTACATTCCCTCAAAAGTCATTCCCATCTATTTTATCAGTGACAGTTTATTTGTGAAGTTGGTCTATCCGAGTCTCAGCATGGAGCTGAGCTGTTGATATTGCTTTGGTCTTCAATGTTCACAATATTTAGTCAGCGTAAACTGACTAAATAACAACAACTTTCCCCCCAAAAAAATTTTTTACAGCCCCACATTGCTAGCCATTTTAAACTAAAACAACTGCTATTGCTATCAATTTAAGTAATCACTTTCCCAGCTGACAGATGCAAAGCTCTCCGTTCAGATAATGACTTTTCCAGCTGACGAGAGTCAGGGAACAGGAAGTGTATGTGGGGATAAGTGTTTGGGAATTAGAGGACAGCCAAAGTTTGCAGCTACCTGTATTATCTGAATGAGGTTAGTTTACTTTTACCAGCACATTTTTACCTGAAATCAGCGTAAATAAACAACTGAAAAAATGCATTTAGTGCAGCATTATACTTTTGTACAGCACGAGGCAACTTTGGAAGGTTTTTTTATTTTCTCTTTGAGAGCAAAATCATTACATCAGCCAGTAGCTGCAGTTTTCAACGGTGCTTTTATAGGGCAAGGAGAAATGGTACATGCTGTATTGTTTCTGTCTGCGTTTAAGTCAAACCTGTTCCCTGATTTTCAACAGTGTTGGAAATCCAGCGTTTCCTGGCTACGAAGAAAAGCCCCGTCATTTTAGAAGTCTGGCCCAAGTAGACAACTGGCAAAATATGTGCTACATGCATGTGATTTGCTGCCCTGTGAAGCGTTAAGGAGGTTACTACCAAATCACAAAAGGAGGATCTCAAGACCTATCCGACACTTGGGACATTTTTGTGCACCCGAATTCATCACTGTCTTTGGTTGTGGCACAAAGGATGCAAATAGCAAGGCGGTTTCTAAATTTTACCTTTGCACAGTGCTTAGACAGTATGTAGAGTTACCTTTTCAAAATGGATGACATTTCTCATCTGGACATGCCAAAGAAGGCATGCCATTCTTCCTTGTCCATATCAGAAAGCAGTGTATTTAATCCTGTGTAGAGCAGGGAAGAAGAGGCCACGTGTTAGCTCTCCCTGGAGCTGTCAAGACCATAAAGCTGAAAATCTGATGGCAGTTTCATGACCCAGGCTTTTCCTGCAGACCAACCTGTCAGACGGCAACCACTAAGTTGCCCTAAAATAACAGAATCTCTATTATGCCTTAAAGTCACTCTGCTGGGCTGATCATCATAAAAAGTTATAACCCAACATCATACTTTAGCATTTACCAGGAAGAGAAAGGCTGAGGAACTTCAGCTACAAGTCTGTAAAAGTATCACCATAAGCCAGCACATGTGACTGTCAAGCTGATATGAAATGAAATATTTCTATTTGTGATGACAGGATGATTTTTTTTATTAGTTTTAACCAAAGCAGAAACAAAATATTGTGGGGTTTTTTTATCTTGCATTCCCTATACTGCAATATTAATATTATAAAACAACAATAAAAAAAATCAATTCCGTGAAAACCAAAGAAATAAAGAAGGAAAATTCCGGAGAAGCCGTATCAGTAGTCTTCATGTCAATAACACTCAAAAACTTCAACCAAAATTATCAGTTTTTCAGTTTAGCTCTTGCTATAGCCCTATGATGTTGGTGTTTCTTATCTACTTATAAACTTACTTCTTCAAATTAAACTTCCCACAGCTATAATGATAAATCAAATATGAGGCTTGAACTCAATGCCTCTGTTTTTTCTCTTTCTGCTTATAAGACACTGGAAGTAAAAAACAGAATACATGAGAAAATTAACAGAATACAGAACATGGAGTGAAAATGAGCTAAGTAAAATCATGGTAAGAACTAGAGAGAAGGACTGTGAAATCTCTTAGAAAAGCAAGAATATATATGAAGCAAAGAAAAAGCATACAAAAGTACAAGTGTGCGTGTGCTCATGCTGTACACACATACAAACTACTGGACATTTTCTTGTGCATTTCTTTCTCTTCTATTCCTATAGCTTTAGTATAAGAACATTACAACAATACGACCTTTTTATTAATCTCACTGCAAGGAGAAGTAGTTGTGGCAAGATATGGACGTTCATGGGATGTAGAAGAACAGCATCAGATTCCCACAGAATCTCTCGAAGATTGAAAGTCTACTCTCTCATCAAACAGCATTTCTTCTTGAAGCACAGGGGAGGTCTCACAGCACACACTGGCAATAGAAAATGCAATCCAAGGCTCCACATATTGTTTTATTTATTTTTAAGAAAATTAAACTTCCATTGAAACCTGCTTTGGCCTCACACCCATGGATTCACACACCAGAAACTATTACTTTCCTTTGAAACGCCTCTAGTAAAACTTTAAAAGGCTATCCCTCCAAATGCAGAGTACATACAAATACTTAAGGGGTTAATAAACTCTAACAATATACCAAAATCACAACTTTTATACTTCGACTCTGTACAGTTGGAGCTCCTAAGAGAGGAGTAACTGCATTGTAGTAACGTTAAAGTTTGATTTAGGTTTCTCCATCGGCAGAATGAAGTGTGTCTTACTTCTCAGGTGTGAGACTTGGCCGCTCTGCCTTTTGCAATATATTATCCCAACACTGTCAAAAATGCTCAGCAGCGCCAATTCTTACTAAACTGGGTGTGTTATAAATCCAGCGTAAGCAGGGGATTTATTATGCCAGCAATGCTGCTTAACCTGTACCTTATTACCACACTTTTTTGGCTGCCACAAGATAAAAATCTGTTAAGCTTTTTTACTGCTTGTGTGTGAAATCTCAGATAATGCAGCCAAACGCAGGGAAAGTTCAGGGCTGTTTTACGACTCCGTTTTATCAACAAATTTGATCTACAAAGCCCGAATGAACGTGCAAACTCATGGCTGTCGGATGAGGTCAGTGGAACCACACCCATTCCCTCGACAGACCTTCTTTTTCTTTGAGTAGACAACTTTACGTGGGCTACAGAAATATGCCCTGTCAGAGGAGAAACACTTGCCCTCGGATCGGACGCGATGCCAAGTAAATCAGGAGTTTTCTACGCAGTGGACTTCAGCACCGTGTGTGCTTATGACACATTATCTGTGAGTTTTGGAGGTGAAGTCCCTCCCTAATGAAATTCAGCTGAGCAGGAACTAGGTTAGAAAGACCAGCAGGGAACATGGAGGGCTAATGACAAGACAGGTTTGGCACAGAGGGATGCATGAAACAAAATAACCGCAGTGAAGATTTCCAGAGAAAAATCTTAATAATTGTCTCGTAAGAGGGAAAGTGTGTGACACGAGGAACGGGGAGGAATGGCAAACACATGTCAAGCAGCACACTTTATTTACCTTTCATTAGCGTGTCTTCCTANNTCATTAGCGTGTCTTCCTAGGAGAAGGTTAAATACTCCGGGAGAGGGATGGGATTTTTCTTATGTTAACTAATCCGGACGAAAGTGAACAGAGATTTGCTTTCTTCAGCATTCATTGATATTAATTGCTTTATTGAACTAGCTGTGGGAACATGGATTTCCCAATGCCAGCATAAAGGATCATTATTTATAAGCTAACTGATCCCACAAATTCTACACTTAGCTCAACGTTTCCGTTGGAAACGCTGAAAGAATCTTTTAAAAAATCATTATATTTCATACTTTACACTAAAGCACACTAGCTAAATG
>VZTM01028820.1:5944-18577 GCA_013400555.1 Jacana jacana
TTTTAAATTACATTTTTTTGGAATAAAGATGCTATGCCTCAGCTGCAGCCATTTAAACAGAACAATCAAAGAACCACCTAGATACAGAAGGGACTAGATATCTGTGGCATTCTACAGCCCTACAGCTGTTGTTACTGAGATCTTCATGGACTTTTTAAAATGAAGCTTCTTTAGTTGTTGCTAAATGAAGACACCTCTACGGAACTTCAGAATCTTAGTACTGAGGTACAGGCTTTTAAATGGGAGAAACTGAATATTTTATAGGTTTTAAACCTGCAGTCTCTGAGCAGCATAGTTTGTGCTAAAATAGAAGCTATAACTATAATACAAATTAATACATAGCCTAGAATAAACTTAGATTTAATCTCTACAGTCTCAATTTTATTTATTTTTCATATATTTAGAAATATATAAAGTAATTCCTCAATTTAGTGATCTATTTAGATGACCAGTGTCTAATATAATTCTTTATACTTAAATAGACAGAATTAATGTTTACGTTTCTGGGCTTCTTCTCTATTTCTAGCTTTTGCATGTGTGCATGAATGCATGACTCCCACTGAAATCTACCAGTATTGGCTGGGTAAACTAGAAAGTAAATTTTCCACTGTAAAATTCTGTTACTCAATGGGAATCTTCCTATTTCTTTCTATGAGATATGGACCAACCCCAAGCATATAAATCAATTGGGGTATGCATATATAGGTCTCTCTAACATAACTAGAAGCCAGATGCTTTCCTGTTATTTCAGAACACTTTCAAACACGCTATTAAAATTACCATGTTCATGGAGTTGTCTTTATTGCTGAGCTTGAAAAAAAAGATGTGAAAAACTATACTTTAGTAAACAACTAGTAAGAACAAGAACTTCAAATGTATATTTATAGATTCAGAAAAAATACACTTTCCCATGTTTGACTCCTTAAACTAAAGAGCTTCACTGAAAGGCCCTTCACCCAATCTGTTCAGCAGCAAAATGCACACATCATAATGGAAGGGAGTGACTCCTTCTAAAGCAGCTGTGCTGCACATGTCAAGTGCATTTTATCATTTGATGACCACCACAGAGCATGTTTAAAAGCTCTTTGAAAACAATGAACAGGGAGTATAGGAGAATTCTGGGTCTGGAATCATACTCAGAGGAGGTATGTCTTGATCCTGAACATTTCACAGAACCCCGTGTATTTTATGAGATCTGATGTAGCTCAAACCTTCCAAAAGTTCCCACCATTTTTATAGATCATTTTACAGTGTTTCTTTGATTTTCAACAGACTGTCGACAACTACTGCTCCAACAAAGCAATGAGATAGAAGCTCTGAATCAGCTTCTCACTATAAATATTCCAAGAGTGTATTCAAAAAAAAAAAAAAAACCCAAACAACTATACACAGCTATTTGGGAGAGTTTTGAAAATACAGTCTTTCTGTCCATTATTCTTTAGCAAAATAAAAAAAATATATCTTCCTCACAAATCCTTGAAAAGCACTTAGTACTCCTCCAGTGGAAAGTGCCACATAAATATGTATTATTCCAGATTATAAAGACAGAAATTTCTTCCACATAACTGGAAGAAATTTGATTATTATAAAGTAAGCCAAACACTAGCTGAGTTACCTCTGAGGTTTTCAGAGTGAATGTAAGGAACAAAGAATAGGAAAAGTGACAACACTGTCAAAACGTAAACATGTACATGTGTATCTGCAAGGGCAACAATCTAACCTTTTTTCCCGAACCTGTGAAACAGACTGACAGAGGGTACAGAGGATTCTTGACATATGATGTACAGATATGATATATGTATGAGAACTTTAAAATTAACCACTCATAAAATAAATGTATCTTCATTCTTAGCACGCTGAATCCCTGTATCCCTGTTCCAGGCCTTTTTCCTCATTTCTGTTTACACACAATAAATTTTAAACATATGGGAAAGAATCATAGCTTGGTGCTTACAACTTAATTCAGCTCTAGACACCAACAAACGGGTGACTGTGCCAAGCCTCTGTCATGTGACAGCATCAAATTTCTAAAGACAAATAATCTTGAAAACTTTAAGTTCAGTAAACTTTCAGTACTCAGTTTACATTTGTCAGGGTTTATAAATAATGACGCTTTAATTCTTCTTGCTTTGAAAGTGGAATAGCAGCAATAATGACTAATGACTTTCTTCAAGCCTAACACTGGTTTTCCAATAACACAGTTTAAAGTGTCACCTTGCAGCTGCTCAACTGTTTCTCACCGGAGAAAATGCTGTAGGTGTTACATAGACTAAACAAATCCTATGTCAGTCTGTAATCTATAGAGGTCTCAAATTATTCTGATATGTTCGATAGCTGCATGTCATAACTTGAAAAAGAGTTTTCTGATGAAATGTGTTTCTTGCTACCATGTTAGTATTTCGGCTTGTAGTAGTTTCTCTGTGACAGGTATTCTCTTACCTACTGTCTCAGCAACGTTATAGCGCATAGTCTGCCGATACCACTAGAATGAAGTATGAAATCAAGGCCTTGCCCTCATCTGAATAATGAAAATATTTACAGCACTTTCTTAAAAGTAGGGTTATTACCTTTGTGCCTTTGCCAGGGTTAATAGTAAAAAAAAAAAATAAAAAAAAAATCCCAAAAGAAAATCCAGCCTGTTTGCTCTCTGTTGAAGTAACCCTACGTTTTTTTCCCACTCTTCACTGAGCTGCTGCATGGCATGAAACTGCTCCTGCGTGCCTCTTCATGGGGCAGGGGCTGAGAGGGCAGGTCTGCATTTCAGCAGTGGGTGCTTTCATTCAAGTAAATGACAGAGATTCCAATGCATCTGGAGAGGATTTCAGTTCTGGGGGTTAAACAGCAGAGTGTACTTGAGCTTACACATTCCCCGGAGAATTTTAAATCTACTGCTTATCACATGCTAAAACCCAGCAAATCTTTACAGATTTCAACTGAGGTTTAATGTTTTTAAGAATTTCATTAAAATACCCTTCTGAAGTATTTTGTAATGTATTTATTATTTTGCAAGTGGCCCTTGCAGCCAGGATTTTACTTTTTTGATATGAGTTTGAGAAACAATTTGGGTTAAGTGTTTTTCTCACCATTACATTTTATGTTCGTATTTTAATTTTCTCCATTCTTTTATACCAAGCACTTTGAGCTGCTTCATTGCTGTTAGAAACACCATGTGCTATTCTGTGGCTTGCAACATGAGGACCGTGTTTCACAGGATGGAAACAATGTGTGGCATTCTGCCAGCAGAAGGACTCAAGCTTGCTCGTCATGGTTGAGTACAGAGCAACCCAGGTAACTACTCACACATAACCAAGGGTTGACTATATGGCTGCTGTAGTTCTCAATACATTTTTCTGACCTTGCAGTCCCCTAATGTTAGAAATTGTACTTTCATCATGGGATGTCATCATCCCATCCCATCTGCATATCTAGTAAACATAGAAATATACAAAAACTCTGACAACTCTGCCTGGACAGCATTTTGAAGTGGAGAAATTAAGCCAGACCATGGAAGAGTAGGCGTGCAGTCTTGCACTCTGTACAATGGATCTTGTTTCTGAGTTACATGTCAATCCAGGTATATTTTGTAGGTCAAGATGAACCTCAGTTTTTACTGAAAAATTATGGTCTTGTTATCAGAGCACAGGATAGAAATGAGAGTTTAAGCATCTGCCTCCAGCTTTGCAAGGGATGCTTACTCTGACACAGAATAAGTTACTTAGAGTCTTTAAATCTAATGGTTTTTCATCTACAAAAAGGTGCTAATAAATATCTTTCTAGATCTATAAAATGCCAGATCCAGGGAGAGTGGCTAGTTGTTTTGGTTTTTTTTTTCATGGTTTCTTTCAGCACTACAGACCCCAAAGTACTTGGCAAGACATATTGTTTAAATCAGCTTTCTCCAGATGGAGATTACTTCCTAGAAGATATGGACTAGGTTGTACCAGTGTAACATCCAGATCTGCACTCAGGAATGGTGGACTCCACGTTCCCTGCCAGCCCTCAGCTCAGACAGCCACCAGGATAAGATACACTACAAACTAACTCAAGCCTTGTGGTGACTTTTGGTAAATAAGACATACTTTCCAAAATTTAATTTGTCTGAATACTTGGACCTATTTTTGCAAGAAGTGCTAAGAGGGGAGACTCTCAAATGCCTGCAGCTTCATTTTGAAATGACACAGATGTGCCTGGGATTAAATTATTGCAACTTTTGAAAACACTTTCTTACACTGTTTCTAGTACATAGGATAAAACATTCCTAAGAAAATAATAAGCTTAAGCCATTAACATAACTAAAATACCACAGAAAGGTAATTTTCAGTGAGAAAGCCTGAGGGTTCTGAGGATAAATCTGATTCTCTGATAAAATAAAGAGTTTTTAAAAATAACTACTTCATGAAAGTGCGTGTTTAGAGTCCCAGTTGCTGTTTGATTTTGTACTAGCAATTTAAGGTACAATTAGCAGTAAAATAGCCAGTTGTTAAGGCCACCAATAAATTAAAGCCAGAAAACAATGGTGGCTTGTGCTTAGTATGCAGATCATACAAAACCCAACTGCAGAGCTGAGCATTAGGATTCTGAACACCTGGTCTGCTTTGGCCGTGAATAAAGAGCAGGGCTGAATGTTGGGCTTCAGCCGTACACTTCTAGTAGTTAATCCTCTTTGTAATGGTCAATTTACATGTTAGAAGATCTAAAAGACAGGAAGTACAGTGTCTAGCTTTGGGTCTTGGTCCGAGAGCTTTCTGTTCACCTTCCTATGGCAGGAATTGGATTTCATTTTGTAGCTTGCTTGAAAGATTTCTGTATGTCATACATAGCAAACTAAAAGCATGAATACAGTTCAGACTGTTTGTATGTTGTGTTTTCTACAGCTGAAAATAAGGCTGTTCATAATATATGTTAAATATCGACTACTATCTTAAAAGTCTAACAGCATTACTGAATGTGACTGTATGGAATGGAAAAAAATATTCAAGTGGATGAGTGTTCAGGTGGATCTCAGGCCACCTCATCCATAAGACACTGTATAAATTAATGCAGCTATTCTGCTTTTTAATTGCAGTAAATATTAATAGACTGCACTGGCCCGACTGGGTTTTTCTTCTGGATCATACTGTTCCCTGCTGAAGGAGAGGGAGGTTGTGTGAGAAACCATTGTGCTGACCAGTCCAGCTTCCCACCTGAGCTGCTGTGGCTGCTGCATGGCAGACAAGTTGTGGCACTTGTTAACATTCAATGTGTCTCTGGCTGAACGTGCTGTGGTGTTTAGTCTCCATGATGTAAGTTCAGCCTCGGGAGTCAGTTGAACAGACTAGTCACGTAATCACAGAATCACAGAATATCAGGGATTGGAGGGGACCTTGAAAGCTCATCCAGTCCAACCCCCCTGCCAGAGCAGGAACACCTAGAGCAGGTCACACAGGAACATGTCCAGGTGGGTCTTGAATATCTCCAGAGAAGGAGACTCCACGACTTCCCTAGGCAGCCAGTTCCAGTGTTCAGTCACCCTCACTGTGAAGAAGTTTTTCCTCATATTGAAGTAGAACCTCCCATGTTCCAGTTTGTATCCATTACCCCTTGTCCTATCATTGGACATCAGTGAGAAGACCCTGGCTCCATCCTCCTGATACTCACCCTTTACATATTTATAAACATTAATAAGGTTGCCCCTTAGTCCCCTCTTCTCTAAGCTAAAGTACTAAAGCTAGTGCTTCTGTTTCAGTGGTCACTCATGCTCTCTGCCTCTCTGGCTCTTCCTCTCTCGCAGCAAGTTCTTTTGGCCAAGCAAGCAATTTCATTACTTACAGCATCTTGAGTCTGCATTTCTGTTAGGTATTTCATGTTACTCTCATCTTTTCCAACACAGCCAAATATGCAGATGGCATTTTGCTTATGGCACATTGAAAAAAAAATATTTTATGGCAGGTGTTGAATGATTGCTGGTTGGTGTATCTCTGATCTACAGAAGTTTCAAACTTCACTCAAAGAGGTAGGTATGTTAGCTGCCATCCACTCAGTTAAAATGCGGGAGCAAGTATGTTTATTTTTCTTTGACTGATGGTTAAGACAGAGTGAGACACCATCCAGATACAAAACCTGCAGGATGACTTGGATTCATCTGTAAAGAAGGCCACTCTGGTTTGCCCAATTAAGAAAGAAAAGTCTGCCAGAAATTTTGAAGCATAAATGCTGCTAACATGATATGGACCTGTGAGGATGTGCTTTGCAATGTGAGCTACTTCTTGGGCAGGTGAAAGAAAATGACTGAATGCCCTTTCAGTATCTAAAGGCTAAGTTTCTTGTAGGTCATGGTCTGAGATTTTGGATACCTGCTGTGCCTTGTACAATATCTGTGAAAAGGAAAGTGAGGATGAAGGTGTTTGTATGTATTAAAAATATCTAAAAAGCAAAGGGATGGTAGAAACATACTGTAATACATTTCTGCATGCTGGCAGGAAAGACAATCTTGGGTTTAGGAGCAAGGAATTGCTTGATGTAGTTACCACATTCAGCATGATGCTAACTTTATTAGCAAATATGCCCATAAACTTTCACATAGATAGGCTAGTTATAGACAGGTCATATTGAAGGTTAGGTAGTAAAAATTGGAGAAAGGTGTGGTTTTAAGGCGGTCTAAATGTAAAACTCTTTCTGGTTTAGCCTGCTCTTTAAATTGCTTTAAGCTAGAATTCTTTAATACTAAAACAAGACTTTTGAGTACATACAATATAACCATTTACAGTTTTCAAAGCAACTAATGAAATCTTTCTAGTTCACTCACTGTCTGCATTTTGCGATAATACCATTAGCTAATTTCTGCCTATCGTCTACAGTTATTGTCCTTGCATTTCGGGACCTTCATAATTTCATAATTATGAAAACTCCCTGTTTGTCTGCACAGATTTATATCATATTGCCCCATTATGAATGAAGATAATCTTGACTTCTATTGTGAATTTGACTGTTTCTTAAAACATTATGGTTAGTGGGATTTTTTGTTGTTTTTATTTTTTTCCTAATTTATGTGAGTGCACTGCCCAAGCTAATTCCAGTGAAATTACTTTCCTCTATTAGATAATTCCATGAAACCCACTTCCTTGAATTTGCACGAAATAGGCTGTAACTTGTATAGACTTGCAGAAGAATACACAACCCTGTAGCTATAATATATAGAACAGTAATTATAGGTAGGGCTTGTAGCACGTTTTTTTATGAAAGCTGACAGACATTTTTATTAAGAATCTACCTTTGGTTTCTTGTGTCTTTTCAGGGTTTCACTTACATTTCAGACCTAGTATCTGCCATAAATTGAATATCTGGGGGAACATTTCTGTATGTAATGCTTCCATTCAGAAAAAAAGATACTTTTTCAAATGAAAAATATACCTGTCAACCTTCTCTTTGAAAAGCCCTGCCATCTCTTTACTATGGTTTTTGCAGTTTGGCGGGGTGTGTTTGTAGTTAATCCCATGGAGCTCCACCCACAAAGAGCCAAATTACACTTAGAATTATCTCACTTGGAACAGGCTCCAACACTTCTTTAGAGTTCAGCACCTTAATCTGAAGATTGATGGGGGTGGCCTCGGTTCTCAATGCTGGCCAGCCTATACACGTCACTCTGAAAACACAGCTGTGCATGTTGTGTAGTGGCCAAGGCACAAAACCTCTCTTGGCATAGTTACTCCCAGCTTCTTGTGGGCCAGCTCAGATCCAAGTAAGCAAATGCTAGGAGCAGTGGGGTCTCTCCTGCTCTCAGTTGTGTGGAAAGTGCAGGGACAGGAAACACCTGGCAGGACCATAGAAGAAACAAGTACTGAAGTTAGGGTCAGTGTGGGAGGTAGAGTGTTGACTTGTGAGGGTCAGATGGGCAACGGAAATGGAATACTGAAATGGTGGTGGGGAGTGGGACACGCACACAACACAACATTATGGGCAGGAAACTGATAAGAAATGAGACTGGAAAATGATGAGGTAGACAGAAACAAACAAAATTTAGGCTGTAATTCCTTACAAGAGTGAACAGATTTCCCTGAAAGTGTTCAAGGACAGGTTGGGTGAGCATTTGAGCAAGCTGGTCTAGTGGGAGGTGTCACCGCCCATGGTAGGAGGGTTGGAACTAGATGATCTTTAAGGTCCCTCCCAACCTATATCATGCTGTGATTCAATGAAACTAAGGTGGAAATCATCTGTGCCACATCCCTTGAAGCCACTCACATTTTGCAATCCCCACTTCCCCTTCTTGCATTACATACATTATCCTATTCCTTGCCTTAACTGATGATGTTACCCTTAGCTGCCTTAGTGCATTATGGTCAGCAGAAACCTACCCAGCTTTATCTACTCAGTTTGTCTTAAGCAACATTAGGAGACTAAAGTGCCCATCCAAGGTGTTCAACAACTGCTGGTTCCAACATGAAGTGGAAGGAGGATGTAGCCCATAGCGCAGAGGCAGGGTTAATAAAGTGCAGTCATTGAGAAACTGTCCCTTTTCATGACAGTTTGTCCACTGTATTTCATGGAACTGAGTTCACAGAGGGAATGTGTGTCTGAAAGGGGCTGATGAAAGATATGGGTAACAGTGAAGGGAGAAGAAATCTGCCAAGACTTAGTATGGAAGCAAGAAATGTTTGACTTGAACAAAAAGGCAAATTCTAAGGTCTGAAAAGGTGATGGGATTTGATTGATACTTGGAAACTTTGGTGATAATGGTGAATTACCAGTGTTAATTTAATTCCTTTTTGGTTTTATTAATGTATAAAGTCAAAAGATGGAGAAGATGAAAAGAGGAGAACAAAAGAAAACTCCATTCAATTTGTGTTAGACTATGTAGGCAGGGGAATGGGACTGAAATTAAGAAGATATCAGTACATCCTTACAACTGTTTCCCTTGAAAGGGTAGACACAATATAGATTGATTAACAGTTTTTGGAAGACCCGTGAGTGTGAATACATGACATTCTTCATAGCATTAATTTAGCACCCTTAAGCATAATGCAATATGGAGACAACCTTTATTTCACTACAGGGAAATTGTGCATGACAAATTTGGTGGCCTTTTATGATACTGCCACAAAATTTCTGGACAAGGGCAGAGCAACAGACATCATCTACTTGCACTTATGCAAAACGTTTGACACTGTCCCACATGACATCCTGGTCTCAAATCTGGAAAGTCATAGCTTTGACGAATGGACCACTTGGTGGATAAGGAACAGGCTGGATTGCTGCACTCAAAGGGTTGTGGTCAACGGCTCCATGTCCATGTGGTGGTCAGTAATGAGTAGTGTTCCTCAGGGGTTGGTACTGGGACCAGTGCTGTTTAACATCTTTGTTGGAGAAATGGACAGTGGGATAGAGTACACCCTCAGCAAGTTTGCCAATGACACCATGCTCGGTGGTGTGGTGGACACACTGGAGGGAAGGGATGCCATCCAGAGGGATGGCCTGCCATCCTAACCAGGCTTGAGAGGTAGGCTGGTACAAACCTCATGAAGTTTAGCCAAGACAAGTGCAGGGTCCTGCACCTGGGACGTAGCAATCCCAAGCACATATACAGGTTGGGTAGAGAATAGCCTGAGATCAACCCTGAGGAGAAGGGCTTGGGAGTGATGGTAGATAAGAAGCTTGACATGAGCCAGCAATGCACACTGGCAGCCCAGAAAGTCAACCACATCCTGGGGTACATCAAAAGAAGCGTGTCCAGCAGGTCGTGGGAAGGGATTTTACCCCATTACTCTGTGCTCATGAGACCTCACTTGGAGTACTGTGTCCAGCTCTGGAATCCTTAACATAAAAAGGACTTGTTTCCAGCAGAGAGCCATGAAGATGATCAGAGGGCTGGAGCACATCTCCTGTGAGAACTGGTTGAGGGAGCTGCAATTGTTCAGTCTGGAGAAGAGAAGGCTCTGGGGAGATGTTATAGCAGCCTTCCAGTATCTGAAGGGAGCCTAGAGGAGAGCTGGAGAGGGACTCTCTGTCAGGGAGTGTAGTGACAGGACAAGGGGTAACAGCTTTAAATTAGAAGAGGGGAGATTTAGATTAGATACTATAGAGAATTTCTTTACTGTGAGGGTGGTGAGACACTGGAACAGGTTGTCCAGGGAAGTTGTGGATGCCCCATCCCTGGGAGTGTTCAAGGCCGGGTTGGATGGGGCTTTGAGTACCCTGCTGTAGTGGGAGGTGTCCCTGCCCATGGCCGGGGGGTTGGAACTTGATGATCTTCATGGTCCCCTCCAACTCTAACCATTCTATGATTCTATGAACAGGAGAAAAAGTGAAAAAGAGTACATTAGAAAACACTCCTGTCCAGGTTTTCTGTGTTTCATTGTTCCTCTCTCAACAAGTACATATGCATCTTGCCAAGTAGCAGTTTGTCATAGTACTTCTCAGGGACTTATTAAGGACACCAACTGCTAATGATGTGATTTATTGTTTTAGCACAGTTGCTGTGCCCTAAGTCTAAAATTCTTGTTTTCTTGGTTCGAAAAATGTAAAGTAACAAAAAGAACAAACTGACCAAAAAAACACCCATAAAAGGGAAAAAAAAAAAAGAAAAAGAAGAGAAACCCCATGATGAAACCTGGAGGGCTTTTTGTTGTCTGTTGTTTCTTATTTGCTTTCAGGCAAAGTCTAGGCAATAATATAAGCCTCAGAGTAGTTGTCTAGAATTAGTAAATATCTACTCAACCACTATACTGAATCTATAAAGTGATACATGCACCCTTCATTTCACAAGTGTCATAAAAGTTAAATGAACAAGAATGAAAAATTTAGATACTATATTAATAAATGCCAGAGAAGAACACCCAAGGAAAGCAATAATTCCTTTCATCAGACAGGATTTTAGTACAACGGACTGAATAATTTCTAGATCTGCTACTAAGTGATCAACATTTCTGTTATTTCAATGAGTAGAAAAAATATTTGTGATATGTAAACAATGCAAGATAATGCTTACATGTAACAAGTAATCAATGGATTACCATTGATACCATCAAGAGGGAGGAAAAATGCCAAGTTTGTTGTGTCAGTGATGGTGTTAGGGACTGGTTGGCTTAGCATTATTCCCACCTACAGAACACTGGTTTGCAGTGAGACCCTGCTGATCTGTGATCATGCCTTGGCTTGGTTACAGATGTGCTCTATGACAGTATAGTTAACTCACATAGACTCAGTGGCCATAGTTTTCATCTAGTTTCTCATATAATTTCTCTTTTACATATTCTCTTTTAGAGAATTCTCTTTTACATATTTCAGACCATAAACCCAAGGCAAGAGCATCTGTAATGCCTGTATGGGCTTCCATGAGATTGAGAGGCACCTGATGTTAATTATTGTCATACTGAAAGATCGGAGTGACCTTGAGACTGGAGTAATAGGAGTGTGTAGAATAGAATAGAATAGAATGTGTAGAAATAGTATGAAGTTTAAGGTAATGTACTTCTAGATTGTTGAAAATATTTCTAGGAGCTTAACAGTTGGAAAAAGCTGTTTCCAACAGACGAAAAAGTATTTAATGTGCTACTCTGACAAATGTGGTGAATTCAGTATTACAGGCCTGGTTGCAAATGAACTGTATGGTTCTTTTTTGCTTAATGTCAGCTTAAGTGGGTAACCCATATGTCTTTACACACTCATAGTTTGTTTCCTGTCTGTTATGTGATTTGGCTGTGTTGAGGCTTTTTCTCATCCCTCTTTATGTATATGCGGCATTTATGCTGTGCTTGTATAGGACTATATTTACGTGTGTTTCTGTGTGTTTTTAGAAGGTATATAGCAATATATGTATATGAGATGCTAAATCACTTTCACAGTGGATTAGCTTTTATTTTCTCCATATAGATCTTGTTTTGTTGTCTTGTGTTTATACTTCTGCTTTGCCAGGGTCCCTGTAGGTCACACACTTTTGATGAAGAGCACTGTGTTTCTCTCTTTACATGAGGCTGTGTGCGGCAGTTAAGCTTCACAATATTCATTTTATACTGCAGGGATTGCTTTCTATTCTAGCTTTGGACACAAATAGCCACAGTGCCATTGTTCAGTAAAAACACTAAAAAAGATATGCATTAGAAAGTAATGCGGTGAATATATTGGACAGACAAACGTAGAATTAATGAGATACTTGTGTTCTGATCAGCTATTGAGACATTTTTAACAAGCATACACATTCAAGCATGCATTTGTTCAAATAATCCATGAATCAAATAGGCAGTAGTTCTATTGTCTAGATAAAGGGGTTATTTTCATTATATTACTTCAGTTTCATGTTAATATTAAACTGTACACTGATGCATCAGTTGCCAAATTAGTTTAAAACTCGGCTGTTCAGTCTTTTTTGGTTTATATCCCTGCCTTTGACTCTGCAATTTTGTAAAAGACAAGTACTTTAATTACTATAGCAACCATGGGAATGTGATACTATAGGTATGAAGCATCTTTTAAGAAAGTACACAGTGCCATGGAAACTGAGCTGTCGACACTTGGGGGCAGCAAATGCTTGCAATAAAAGCCATTCAAATATATCATTCAAACAAATGATAAAGGTCTCACACTAGTGATGCAAGACAAACAAAGACTGAGGATCTGTGCTACTCTAGGACCATTTACTTGTGCGCAGGAAGTTTTAGACAT